>OZ025299.1:11335330-11771578 GCA_964019185.1 Maratus speculifer
TAGCACTGGGCGATTGGGCTTATGTGACCAAAGCAGATGACAAGAGGTGAATGACGTCACACTTCGATAGCGTATTCTGATCCTACTAAACTTTTCTAGGTGAGGCTCTATAGAACGATCTGATTGGCTATCGCTGAACGGAAAGGAAACTCCTACAAAACTGTTTGCACTCTAGTGCTGAAAAGGTATCAATGTTCTAGATATTAAATAAACTTTTACAGAAATTCATACTCTATAAATGGTGACAGAAGAATATTTTCATGTAATCAAATTACTTCATATTCATTTCATGGTATAAAAAGAAAACGATTAATTTATGTACTTGCTCTTTTAAACAACTTTAAAAAATAGTTTGTTGCAAAATTAATTACAAACGATTAAAGATAACCAAATATTCCCTCTTCTCAAACAATTGTTATATATATATAATAGTCATGCGAAGATTGCATATTTGTTTTATAAGTGTAAGTTTATTTTTAATGCGTACTAACAATCATTTATTAAAAAAAAAGTCTCACCATTTCACATAAAATTAACCAGAAGTAAAGTAATGGAAAAGTATATCGGTCCTGACTTCGACTATATACATATGTGTTATTATTATTAATGTTATTTTTTCAGTGATTTACATTGGCACAGATGTTTTTTTTCTCTTTTTTTTTACTTGGATCTTTTAACTGTTTTATTGCCATCCCTTTAACTATGATTATATAATGGCAGTTCAATTAAACAAATGAAAAACCCATTGCAGTAAAAACACGATTTAGGGGAGTACAATAGATATTTCATAATAAATTTCTTTATAGTAATTCTCTGTAGCATAAAAGTTTTATCTTGATACAAGCAAATTTATAAAAATTAAAGCAAAAGAGAATATGCAATTAAAAGACAATATTATATAAATATTGTATTTAAATATATTATTATATAAATTATATAAATGTTAATAAATATGATATATTTATAACTATATAATTATAAATGTTAATGATTATATAAATATTATTTACAATAAATAATAATTATTAATTTGATCTATTATTTTAAAAGGTACTATAAAATATTAACATAATATTGATATTCCATAAATTTATATTATTATATAAATATTATATTTTAATTTTTAATCAATAATAATTTATGAATTTATACTTTTTATAAAATAGTTTAAATTAAATATTTATCGAAACAATAACATAGTCTACTGTGATATTTCTATTGCTGGAGATATTCATGAAATCATGACTTGTTCTACAAAAATACAATAGTATAAAAACAGAAATAAAAAATAAAAATAAAAAGTGAGTTATTATTGTATTTAGGTAGTTTATAGGAGGATAACTAAAAATAAATTTGATTTTTTTATGAATTTTTTATGAATGCTTTATTAATTCAAAATTATATTTAGAAAATACAAATTTTAGAAAGGCCTCGTGGATCAAACTTTTACTATTTCCAACCAATATAATAGAATAGTAATACAGATTAATCAATTGAGACTTTTAATGATCAGTATAATTTTGCATATTTTTGGTGTAGTTAGTATTACCTAATCTCTTACATTTCAAGCCAATAAACTTTCCACCTTTTTTTTTCTTTTAAGGGTGTTCTTAAATCGAAAAGGGCTACTTTGGGACATAAGTTTTAATTTATTTTTGTTCGGAAATGGATGAAATTAGCATGTGTTCTTGCGATTCAGAATTTATCTAATTGCACTGAGTTTTCTGTTTTTTTTTTTTTTTTTTTTTTTTTTTTTTTTTTTTCTAAACGCAATAAATATCTTTCATAACAAACCTTCAAAGTTGACGTTTTTGAACACATTTCCCGACAAAAACAGAAAAACCGATCGAAAAGCAGGAGAAAAAGGGTGATCACGTGATCGAAATAGTTTAGAATTGGATAGATAAATTAATTATCGTAAAATGAAAAACTAAGTTTGATCCGAAATCGCTTACATAATCAAGCCTTCCAATTTTTTTTATCTTTGCGATAAAAAATGAACTTGTAAATGTGTCAAAATGTTTTGCGCTTGTTGAGCACAGAAGTTGAGAACACCTTTAAAAGTAAAAGAATATAAATCATACATGTATATGAATGAATATCTTCATATTCATTCATATACATGTATACAAACACTGTAAAAAATATGACTATTTTGCTGCATCGTCACTCCACCGCTTTTATAGAAAACGACTACTTCAGGCTATCATGGAGCATTCTCATTGGCCAAAAGAGTGATGCTCTATAAAAGCGGGGGAGTGACGATGCAGCAAAATAGTCATATTTGTTACAGTGAATATACATGCATACATATATGTAGAAATTTTATATTTGTATTTATGTGTATCTAATATATTTGAAGATTTTATATCATTTAAATAATATCTGCTATTGCAACTTTCATTAAAAATAAATAAATAAATAAATAAAATAACAGTGACATTCAAATATAATACTGATGTATGGATTCTAATTGGGACAAAAAAGAATATGTTTCTGTTATGAATTATTCTAATTAATAATGTTTAAAAAATAACTTAGTTCAGCTTTTAACATGCATTCATGAAACGTTTCGATTTGTACAAAGTATATCATTCAAAACAATTGATCATTGTTCGAGCTACATCTAAGTAGAGAAACAAAAAGGCTTTCTATGTAAAATGTTAATTATGCATTTAAATAATCGTATTTATTAATATGAATTATACATTTAAAACTAATAAGCACGCACACAAATTTGTTATTATTATTTAAAGAAAATCTTTAATTTTAATCGTAGTAAACTTCCACTATTTTATAACTACAAATTAACCAATAACTGGTAATGGAAGTATATTAAGGACAATGCTAAGATGAAAATTTAATATATCTCTATAATAATCTAAAGGCCAAACCACTTTCTCCCGAGACCGCATCACATTTGTCAATGTGCGCAAGTAATGAGTTTTCTATTTTTCTTACTATTACAAGCATTTTTTAATCTTTTTTTGCAAACTTTTTATTCTTTTTATTTATTTCTATAGGTTTTTGATATTTTTATGAGCAATAGTTAACAAATGTTTCCTTATTTTTTGTTGAAAAATTTCCTTTCTAACTAATATCAAATTGAAAATTTGCTATGAATTTAAGTAAAATCAATAAATTTTTAATAAAAGAATATATATCAGTGAAAATTGTAGCAATTTAATCTTAATTTTAAAAGGAAATTCAATTTGAAAATATCTACCCCATACTATACTTTGGGAGGAAATCTATGTTTTGCCACAGATTTTCGTCGAAAATCTTTGGCATAGTATTCATGGGCGGACCGCTGAATTCAATGTATCACAATAGGGAGTAAGCTCTCTGTATTATTGTCGAGCTTAGCGAGCGAAACCGATGGTAGGCTAGTCTTTCATTGTATTTTTCTCGTAATCAGTCAGAGATCAATTCTCACCGCGATCTTAAAATTTAAGTTACTATTTTTGGCAATGCTTGTTTGCTCAGCTGGCAAAATCTCCGGCATTTCGCCGTTCCTAACTGATAGCCCAAAACTAACAAACTCCGCATGTCTGTGGACTTGGATTGAAATTCTCTCTCTACCGAGGTTGCTATATGTCATCAAACTTAATTGGCGATTACTTTTTGGCATTTGAAAATGTGATATATATAATCTAAATTGGTAATTAACAACACCAACAGTAGGCTCCGCCCATAGTAGAAACCCGAGTAGAAACCAGCACAATTTACTGGTTAATCCTTTAAAAACATGTTGTGCAGTGCTCTTTAAATTAACTTTATTTTTTTTTTCTCTTTGCTTGAATGAATTTAAAATAATTTTCATTGTATTATTAAAATAATAATAACAATTATTATAATGTGTTCATTCTGTGATTATTCATAGCATTTTCATTTTATTAAGGGACATCATAAAGTAGTAAATTTAAAATAAAACTTCTTTACAGAAAAATTAATAAAATAAAAAGAGAGAGGTAAATAGGGATATATTTTAACACCGAATATTTAATTTATGTGCTTTAACATTAAAGTTACGTTTTGCATCTTGACTTAGGACCAGCCTCTGTCAATATTAGTATGTTTTATTATTTATTTATTTATTTTTACTTAAAATTATTTATTTCAGATTTATTAGTTTATGATGTCATGCAGTAAATACGGCTAGCCACAGATAAATCTATATTTAATTATTATCATTATTATTATTTAAGAATTCAAATAAGAGCTTTATTTTATTTACTACTTTTGCATCTCATTAAGAAACAAAAAAAAAAGTTTATTTGAAAAAAACAGTAGAATTTTATTTTTTATAGTGATATTTTGAATTTATATTTAATAAAAGAGAAAAGGTGAGTAAAAAAAATAATAATGACAAATAATGTTTAATAATTTTAGCTATCAGATGCTTTCAAATGTCTTTATCCAAATCTTATTTAATTATGCAAATGTTTTTTTAACGTAAAAACACATCAACAAAGATGCACAATTTATTTAACTTATTTTTTATAAACAACTGGTACATAAAAAATGTACATAAACTCTTACATTTGGACTTTAAAAAGTAGTAAAAAGGTTTTCATTAAATATAGTTACAATTAAATCCAAATTAATTCCACATTTCTTTTTTTCTTCTTAGTCTTTGTGTGACTACCCGTAAAATTTTCATTTTGTGATAGGAAATCATAAGTTAGTAAATTTGTATACAAATTATTTAGAGTTTTAAAAGAGAGAGAGCGGAAGTATACTTTAATATCAAATATCTCATTTATATGTTTTATGTTGAAGTTATATTTAGGTATATTTGTGTACATGTACTGCAATATATGCATAAATAGTTTTTTCCGCTAAAAACCTGAAAGAAAAAAAAATCTTTGCATTTTATCTTAATTTAAGACTAACGTCTGTTAATATTAGCATGTTTTAGTTTTTTGTTATTGCTTTTTTTCTTTTCTTTTTTCTTTAAAGAAAAATTATTTAAGATTTACTAATTTATGATGTCATGCATTAATAGAAAAATCATATTTAATCTTAATTATTATGTAAGAATTTCAATAACACTTTTTTTTAATTATTATTTGTGCATCTTGCCAATAAATAAGAAAAATTCAATTTCAGGAACCCCCTAGGATCTTATTTTTTAGAGTAATTGTTTGAATTTATGCTTAATAAATGCGAAAGGGAAAGAGAGAAAATAGTATTACTTAACTTCTTTTAGTTTTAGCTGTCAATTACTTTCCAGTAATTTTAGCTAAGTCTTAATTATTTTTTTTACTATACTAAATTTGACTTTAAATTTTAATATTTATTTAAAAACAAAACTTTTTACTATTTTTTAAGCCCAAATATAAAAATACGTTACTTTTTTGTTGTTGTTGTTGTTGTTTTTTGTTTAGCGTGCATTTAAATACAATTATCAATTCAAAATTAAATAAATTTTTGTAGCTGATTTTTACATAAAAAATAATTATTTTTTTAAAAATAAATTATTAAAAATGCTTAATGTTTTTGCATAAAACTGTCTATTCTATTTATAAAAATCATTTGCATTTTTGAGTAAGATTTAGCTAAAGGTATTATTAAGCAATTGACAGTTAAAACTTTTAGAAAGTAATTCTTAATATTATTATTTTCTTCTTGTCCTTCCACTTTTTAAAAATATAAATTCAAAATATCAGTATGAAAAATAAAATCTTATTAGTTTTTTCAAATAAACTTTCCTTGTTTATTAATGATATGCAAAAATTATTAATAAAATAAAGCTCTTCTTTGAATTCCTAAATATTAATTAAACTTGGATTTTTCTTTTCTTTTTTTTATTTGTTGCAAGACATCATAAACTAGGAAATTTGAAGTTGATTTCTTTTAAGTAAAACAATATATAAATATCAAATAAATAAAACATGCTAATATTAAAAGAGTCTTGTCCTAAGTCAATGTACACAACATAACTTCAATGTTAAAGCATATAAACATTTGGTGTTAAAATATATCTCCCTCTCTCTTTTTATTATTATTAATTTTTTTTTTTTTTTTTTTTTTTTTTTTAATTTAGTATCTTATGATGTCAAATCATAAAATGAAAATGCTAGGGGTAGTCACAGAAAGAATATATCATAATAATAATTATTATTTTAAGAGTATAATGAAGAATGTTTTCAATTCATTGGAGCAATAAGAGATTTAAAACTAATTTAAAAAGCCCTTCATTGCATATTTTTAAAGTATTCACCTGTCTATGAAGCTCACTTTTTCGTGTGGGAGGAGCTTCAGTTTGTTTACTCCAAAGCGTTGTTCGATTTAGCGCCGACAGACAAAATGCGCAAGACAGTTTTTTTTTTTTTTTTAAATATTAACTGCTTATTCAGCAGTTTACAAGAACCAAACAAAAGGTTTTTCTTTGGTATGAATATGACTTGCAAAATTACAGTTTATTTATTATCAATATTTTGTTTTTAACTGTTTGTGGTGTGAGTATTTTAATCCTAATCCGAAACAGCAGACAAAGGAGTTAAGTGGTTAAAACATTAGCTAAATACTGGTACATACGTGGTTTTAGATCTATTTTATCTTTTATGTCGCTAACATCGACTTTCACTTGAATAATGTGAGATTATGCGCCTAAGACAACATTTATGGATATTTGATTTAATATTATAATAATAAATATAATTATAATATAATAATATATAATAATATATATATATATACAGGGTGATTCCAAATTTTTTTTTCAATAAAAGAGGGGTGATAGTACACATCAAGACAAACAATATTAAATAGGAGACCAAGGGTCCAAAACGTTTTACTAAGGAAACAGCCGCCATTAAAGTTTAGGGACCAAAATTTCAAATGAACATAAAAAACGGAAAAATCGGTCGATTGATTTGCGGTTTTCACTAAAATTATTCTTTATGTCGGCATTTTCTTGAAATTAAATTATTAAGATAAATTTCAAAAAATGCCGATAGAGGGCGCTTTAAGCTTTGGCGTAACGGACAACTATTTTTTGCCGGTATTTTTTGCATCTCATTAAATGTTTTCGTAAGCTTAGACTCAAACTTAAATTTTGAGCTCAAAATCTGTAGTTGGGAGTGGTTAAGTAACACAAACTGAGCTGTGTTCAGAGGGTTCAAATTTCAAATGATTATAAAAAACGAAAAAATTGGTCGATTGATTTGCGGTTTTCACTAAAGCTATTCTTTATTTAGGTATTTTCGTGAAAATAAATTATAATGATAAATTTCAAAAAATGCCGAAAGAGGGCGCTTTAGACTTTGGAGTAACGAAACACTCTTTTTTGGCGTTATTTTTTGCATCTTATTAAATGCTTTCGTAAGCTTAGACTGAACTTAAATTTTGAGCTCAAAACCTGAATAGCTGGGAGTGGTTAAGTCGACAAACTTAGCTGTGTTCAGAGGGTTCAAATTTCAAATAATTGTAAAAAACGGAAAAATTGGTCGATTCGTTTGCGGTTTTTGCTAAAACTAATTTTTAAATCAGCGGTTTTCTTGATCAATCAGTGTTTCCTTGAAAATAATTTTTAAAGATAAATTTTAAAAAATGTCGATAGAGGGCGCCTTAGACTTTGGAGTAGCGTACAACTATTTTTAACTGTTATTTTTTTAATCTCATTAAATGCTTTCAAATGCATAGACTGAAATTCTGAATCGTTGGGAGTGTTTAAGTAGCGAAAAATTGAATTGTGTTCGAGGAGGAAAGAGGGTTAAATTTCAACTCCTGAACACACTTCAGTTTGCGCTTCTTAACGATTCAGGATTTGAGCTCAAAATTTAAGTTTAAATCTAAGCTTCCGAGAACATTTAAAATGCTTTTGCAAACATTTAATTAGAACCAAAAAATAATGGTTAAAATGAATTGTTGGTTACTCTGAAGTTTAAGGCGCCCTCTGACGGAATTTTTTGAGATTTATCTTTAATTATCTTAAATTATTTTCAAGAAGATACTGACTTAAAGAATAGTTTTATTTTAAACCGCAAGCGAATCGACCAAATTTTCCATTTTCTATAATTACTTTAAATTTGAACCTCCCCCTCCCCCTTGAACACAGTTCAGTTTGTACTACTTACCACTCCCTACTATTCAGATTTTGAGCTCAAAATTTAAGTTTAAGTCTAAGCTTCCGAAATCATTTAAAGAGATGCAAACAATAACGGCAAAAAATAGTTGTTCGTTACTCCAAAGTTTAAAGCTCCCTCTATCGGCATTTTTTGAAATTTATCTTTATAATTTATTTTCACGAAAATACCTAAATAAAGAATAGTTTTAGTGAAAACCGCAAATCAATCGACCAATTTTTCCGTTTTTTTTTAATCATTTGAAATTTGAACCCTCTGAACACAGCTCAGTTTGTGTTACTCAACCACTCCCAACTACAGATTTTGAACTCAAAATTTAAGTTTGAGTGTAAACTTACGAAAACATTTAATAAGATGCAAAACATACCGGCAAAAAATAGTTGTTCGTTACTCCAAAGTCTAAAGCGCCCTCTATCGGCATTTTTTGAAATTTATCTTTATAATTAATTTTCAAGAAAATGCCGACATAAAGAATAATTTTAGTGAAAACCGCAAGTCAATCGACCGATTTTTCCGTTTTTTATGTTTATTTGAAATTTTGGTCCCTAAACTTTAATGGCGGCTATCTCCTTAGAAAAACGTTTTGGACCCTTGTTCTCCTATTTAATATTGTTTGTCTTGATGTGTATTATCACCCCTCTTTTATTGTAAAAAAAAAATTGGAATCACCCTGTATATATTCATCTTTACTAGATACATTTCGTTTAATTCAAAATTCTTTTTAAAAAATTGATCAATTTACGATTTTACGTTTAAAAATGAGTCTGAAAGTTTTGCGTTTTTAAGTAGAGGATTTCAGAATTTCCTTAAGAATGAGCTCAAAGACTGTCATTTTAAGCACCTCCCCTTCTTATTATGATTACACCCATAATAATGTATATTGCAATGTATAATGAATAAAACAGAAAAAGGTTTAAATGATAAGACCTTTTAAAAAATTAAACGTACACATCTTATAAAGAAATTTTATTCGGCAGCTTATAAGTATTAGTCATAACAATGGCAAGAAATTCTCCAAAATTATGTAAATTGGTACTTTATTCCAGTTTTTATTTCACTTAATCAAGGATTTATCATTATTATTATTATTATTATTATTATTATAGATTTTAAATGCAAATAATTTTAAAATATGTTTATAGCAGTCAAAAAAAAAAAAAAAAAAAAAAAAAAAAAATCTGAGACTAATAAAGGGCGATGTCAGATAAGAACGTGAAAAAAATGTTTAAAGCATATTTATGCCTTTTATTTAATTTGCCGATTTGGTTTTATCAGAAATTACTCTTTATTGAAAAAATAAATTTTCCAACATATCAAGCTATAAATATTAATTTACACGCCAGAAACCTATTAATATTTTTTACATCTGTACTTCGCCCTCGCTGTTTTTTATATTTAAACTCCGCCCATCGTCATTAATATATGTATTCGTTCCCATAAAAAAAGTGCTTAAAATGCAGCTACATAATATTGGCGGATCATCGTCTTTGCCGTACGATTTGAATACAGATGTAAATTGTGTTAATATTATTTGAAAAATTATCCAATTTTTGAACATTACAAAAAAACTTATTTTCTTAAAAATCATTGCATCATATTTTATGAATTTAAAATATGTTTTAAGTATACTAAAGAATTATACTCGAGCAGTTTTTATTTTACAATTTCTTTCAGTGAAAAAAGAATGGTATATAATCTTAAAAATTTAAAACATACCCATACCTCGTTTGGTAAAAGTAATGTTGTTTTGTTTTCTTCTTTCTACACATATTTGTGTGTGTTAAATATTTCTTATGGTTGATCATGTCATAGATCTTATTTAGCTTCAAGTTGTGTGATTTGTATCACACGTAAATATTTACCAATATATAGGAATACGAAAGGAAAAAAGGAATAGATTTAGGTCGTAGTATTTTTACCAATAAATCTGGAAACATTTATGTGGACAAAGTTACTTATGTTGTCGCCATTTGCTATTTTTTTTTTTTTTTATGTTTATTGCCAGCGTATCAAAATGCCATTTTTTTAAATCAAAGTTTTGTGATTTAAGTATGTTGGGAATTTCACTTTGATAGTCTAAGGAAAATACTAAAATACATCTGAGAATGTTGGATACTGCGTTCACTTATTTATATAAGTCACTATTATTAATTCTTATTATTGCTTCTGATGTACAGTATACCTCAGATAACGATAAACAGATTCTCATCTCGAGCCCGAATTTCGGAACTCCGATCTCTTCGAATCAGTCAATAGTCAATGTCATCAAAGAGAGGCAAAACAATAAAGTGAAGACACATGCAGGGGCAGGAAAATTTGAATTTAAAGTAAAATGAAAACAAATCCATAAAAAACAAATCAAATTAAAAAAATAAATGAAGTCTGCACATCGGGAAGTTCCAACGTTTAAAATGTACTAAAAATGTTTTAATTTCTATGCATAGTTTTTGCTCCTATAAAACTTTTTTAATAGAATGATTTTGAACATCTGTATCATTAAATATCTCTTAAAATAAGTATTCGATTTAAAAACTATCTGCATCAGAGTATTTTTTTTAAACATATCTCTAAAATAACACAAATTTTCAGAATTTTGTGTGCAGTAGTTTTCCTAATAATATGGTAGAAATACTCTAGGTCACAAAAAATTTATTGTCAGTGGCGGTGATAGTGTTAGTTTTTGTTGTTATTATTATTATTTTTAACATCTTCAGACCTGAGGTACACAAATGTGTACCTCCATACTCTTCCTCATAAAAACTAAACCGTTCGAATTTTTTGTATTTTTACTTTACGTCTATACAGCTGAATGTATTTTTGCTTTAAAAGAAAACCAATATATGTCAATACTGATGAATATTAGTACCTCAAAAAATAAATACTATTTTCATCCGAGTTTCGAAAATACCTTAAAGATATTCTGTCCAAGAAAGTAAGAAATATTCATGATTATTTAACTTAAATGTTTTACGATAAAAATTTTTGAGGATTTGCTGATCATTTACCTGTTTAAAGACCTTAATTTTGTTATTGCGTAAATTTATATTACTGATAGTTAAACTGATGTTTTAAGGGGATTAGTATTTTTATATCCATATTTGTAAATCTAAATTACGAGTCCCCTAAAGTACTGATTTTATAAAAATGACTCTTTCTGTCATCTATTCTGTCATTTCGATATACTATCATATACTATTCTGTCATATACTATTCTGTCATCTATTCTGTCATATATTCTGTCATTTTTTATGCAAATGCTATAAATATATATTTGTAAAGTTATTTTATGCTCAGGTCTGAAGAGGTTAAATAGAGAATAGAGAGGTATACACATATAAGTATCTATAATAAAAAAAAATTCAGTTTTTAACTTAATTGTAAATCACGTGAAAAATCGACAATAGATAATATATATGGTTCATACAAAAATGGTACTAGTAAAAACTGTTTACGAGTCAATGTAATCAACATCTATAGTTGATTAAATAAAAAATATTATCAAATCTGTATATCGCACCGCCTGGTAAAGCTTAATCAAAAGCTTATTTTCAATAATATATTAAAAATATTCATAAAAACACATTTGGCAAATAAAAATATAGGGAAATTATAAGAAAAATTAAAATAAATTCATGAATTTTATTTATAAACTTATTAGACACATCTAGTTTTATTCAAAGGAGAAAATGAGTATTGTTTATTTTTACTAGCTTTCAAGAATTTGTATTTAAAAATAGGATATAACAAAAAATAGTTAACCCTTTCGAGGGTGGTGGTTCACTGTTTACCACCTAAATTTTAGATTGACACCAGTATATTGGAATGAAAATTTTCCTTTTATCATGTACGTGCATAAAATCTTTTCCTGAATTTGAAATAAATTAGTTCTAAAATTCTGGTGTCAATCAATTCTTTCAGAGTTTTAGAATAGAAATGCCTTGCCTCTAGAAAGGTTAAATGATCGTCATACTTTTTAAAAAGAACAAAATAAATAAATAAAGTTTGACACCAGATATTTCTAAACAATTATGGTTAAAATAAATGATGCAAGGTTACGTTCTAATAATATAAGAATTATCATTAACATAGATATTTAAAATAAGGTAAGGTATGTGTATGCCTGTCTTATTTTAGTCACTGCAATCCGGCTAGCAGAAACAACACAACATAACTCCTGTAGACCAGTGCATGTCATTATGGTACATCATATCTTCGTATTTCAGCAGAGCATATTTCTACCAAAGAACTTAGAGGGGGGAAAAAGGAAGGCTTTGGAAACCGTAACTAACTGAAGCAGTGGAAACAACTCTGCTTGGAAACACGCTCAAAGGGAGGAGATCCAACCGTAGACTGCTTCATTGCATCCACCGATTCACCAAATATTTTTCTAGTTAATCTCCTTGCGAAAACTCCCTCGCGAGAATTCAAAACGCCATTTCTTAATATGATTTGTTTATTGTGATATATTTTCGACATTGCAAATAGATAGCCGATGAACACGTACAATTGAAAAGTCTTCAGTGGTGCAGAACTTGTTAAATAATAAATTTTAAATATCAAAAGTTCCACTTTCACTCGAAAACTGACATAACACCGAACAGATTTATCTAATCTTCTACCCCTAACGTATAGTATGATTCACATGATCTTTAACCCAACTGTCGGGGAAGCGATTTTCTAAATTGTGTTCGATTCGCCACCTTGGCGAAAATCGTCGGCGAAAGTGCTTGGCGAGAGTGCTAAAGCAATAGGGTTATACAAATTAAATTCACTCGCGCAACCTATGTCGCGCATGCGAAGCTCGACGAGGTTTGTTTACACCACGAAAAACTTGTAGATGTATAGTATAGATTTTAAAAATATGTTTATTTGAATGATTTACTTGTAGTATATGAAATATTTTTTTTTCTATTATGCATAAACCAAGGAAATGTCATAATTTAGTTAGCAGTTATTTTTAGTTTTGTAATTTTAATTTATGTAGTTGCCATGTGCTTCGCGAAACAGAGCGATTGCTTATGTAAGATTTTTTTCAATATTAAAGAAAGTGCGGACATTTTTTAATTCAATTTATGAAATAATTGGCCAGCTGGGGACACTTTTGAAGCAGCAAGTGAAATTTCTTCTTCTGCTTTGAAGGTGTATACTTGCTAGCCAAACACTAAATAATCTGCTGTAAAATTTAATTTAATGGATCCACTATGAAAATAGAGCAGTTTCAAGTTTGGTAAGCATAGCTTTTTCTTCCCATTTATGTTGATTTTTATTCCAGACACCTGCGTATTATTTTTCTTGTGCATATTTAATAACATTAAACTGTGATTTATGTATTTCAAATTCAAATCCTAGCATTCATCAAAAGAATAAAAGTAATTTAAATCTGTATTATTAATGAACGATTTTCAAATTGATTAATACCCTATTTAATGTTTTAAACTTTGGACACGTATTCAACGGTTCTCAAATCTTGATATATAACACATGCATCAACATCAGTGAAATAAAATGTATTTGTTAAGGTGTTTCTATATATTTACATGTTGGATTATTTTAAATTATAGAAATCTAAAATAAAAATATCTAATTTGACAAGGTTCTTCCTAAAGCTTTTCACTTACACTAGTTATTGCAATCTATGAATGAATTTATGACAATACATTATAATATATGAGAATCGAATTATTTCTTATAATGCTATATTTATAAAATAAATGATTTTTTAATGTTTGTTTTTTAGTTTTTTTCATGTTCGATTGAAGAATGGATTTTGCATAGTTTCACTATAAAATAAAAAATATTGCGGTTTTCCTTGAGAATTAAAAAATATTACTGCAAGTATTCCATACTTGTGAAAGAAAGAAATTAAGAGGGCAAAATTTTGCAGACTATTTTAAATCTTTTCCTGCAAAAAAAAATACACCTATGCACTTCATAACAGTTGTAACAGCCTTAGGATACTTGTAGAAATGAAACCTGTCTAGAATTAATCCTGTTGCGATTTTTTTTTTTTTTCTGTGGATTCTATATGCCAATTAGCTTTACTTTAATACTATATGTTCCAGTATACTGAAAAATGTATAATATTAGTACATGAAACCTTGAACTATTTTTATTATTTATTTTTTACTGTTATATGAGCTTCTAAGATAAAATATAATCCAAAGGTAATTTGCATTTATATTATAGGTGCAGATTCTCAAAATATAGATGGAGCCAATGGCTCCTAAACCTAAAGAATCCAGTGGCCACATTGTATAATAAACACATAAAAATAATAATTGTTTACGTGAGAAAATAGCAAATAACTCAGAAATTCTAACAGGGCTTGAATTTGAAGACAGGATGAAGGGATTCACGCCCAAAATTTTGAAATCCTGCCCATAAGAATAGCGTGGGCGGGAAGCTCCCGCCCAAAAAAAATCGGCATTTTCTAAAAAAATTTACATTTTGAAACTACGATCAACTCCCACGACCGTTTAGTAAATTTTGTGATAATTTCGTGCGACTGATTGACACATTTTGCAAGTTTTTTTACACTAAAGATCATTGAAATTTAGGATTGTTTCCGATTAGGACCGATTGACAAATTTCGCAATTTTTTTCCTCTGATCAGTTGTCAAATTTTGTTTTATTTTCTGCGGCGAAAAAAAGGCGATTCTGTTCCGAATTTTCCAAAAAATATTAACGTATTCAATTCCAAAAATTATGAAAAATTCAGACAGATAGATATCGTGAATTATGACGAATGGTTGCTGAAAAAATCAATTTCGTCAGTCGCTCTCAGAAACTGGCCAATTGTCAAAAGATCGTGAAAAAAAATCAGTTTTCTCGGAGGAATGTGAAATACAGCAATTTTGATCAAAAGACCAGAAAAAAAAAATCTTTAAAGGATAGCAGAAAAAACGCCAAATTCGTCAAAAAGTCGCTTCAAAGGTGATTCTGTGTGAGAGAAAAAATCTAAAATTCACAGCATTTCTGACAGTTTTCAACAAAGTATGTATGTGGAAGGAAATCCAGTTTAGACACTGTTTTTTACGCGGCCCTATAACAGATTTTTCAAAATTTTTTGAAGAAATTTGCAGATTTTCACAATTTTTAGATGAAAATTCCCGATTTTTAGTGATTTTTTGACAATTTTTGCTGATTTTTCCTGATCTTTTGACAAAATTTGTCATTTTTGTTGCGATCATTTAAAGATTTTTGCATTTTTTCTCTGATCCCTGTATGAAATCTGCGTTTTTATTTTTAACCCTTTGATGAAATTTGTGATTTTTTAAACTATTTTTTGAAGAAATTTGTGGGGTTTTTTATGATTTTCTAAGAAAATTTGTTTTTTTCGTGATCTTCTGACGAAATTAGTGGGTTTTTTTGTGATCTTCTGATTAAATTTGTGTTTTTTCACGATCTGACAAAATACACATTTTTCCAGCGATTCTCTGACGAAATTCGAGATTGTTCAGCAAGCGATTTACAAAATTGAATTTTTCGGCGACCATTTGTGTGAAATTCGGAATACTGTTTTTTTTTTTTTTTTTTTTTTTTTTTGGAACCGAATACCTTAAATTTTTGAAAAATTCATAAAATCATGCCTGGGTCGCTTGATAAATGGGAATTTTGTCTCAAGATTGCAGAAAAAACTCGGCAGAGTTATCGTAAAATAAATATGTGAATTTTATCAAAAAATCTCAAAAAGTGAGAAATTCGTCAAAAAAATGTTATATATAACAAGGATTTTTTTCGATCGTTAAAAAAAGTTATACACAAAAAGTTAGTGGCCACAACAAAAAAATCTAGTTAACACACGCATGTCTACGATGAACCTGTACCTATGATGTATATATGTTTATATATGTGTGAATTATATGTACTCATACAATATTTTTATTACGAAATATAATTTTAAACAGGAAACACTTTATTTGATAGGTTTGTTTAACTTTTTGATAGCAATATTATTAAGATATATAAGTTTTTTGAAAGATATGAAAGAGAAATTAGTAAAATCCTTCAAAATATAAATTATTTAAAGAATTTGCATATTATGAACATTGAATTATTTTTCAAGATAAGACATTTGCATTTTTTAAATAAGATATATATAATATTTTTTCATTTTTTAATCATCTGAATATTTGAGTTTGATTTTTTTTTTCTCTCTAAACATCCATTGTTTGAAACCATTTTATATTATTCAATATTTCATCAATAGATGGTGCTGGTGCCTATATCATTGTTATGTTAAAGCAGCACCAGGGGGCACTGCTTACACATTGTTTGTTTATGTTTATTGCTTGCTGTGTTTGCTGTTTCTTTTTTGTTTAATAGTCATAAGGATTTTTTATTGCTAAAGAATTATTGATGTTATATTAATATTTATTTTCATTTTTATTCATTTAATATTTTTCATTTTTAATTACTTCTTTTTATCATTTTTTAAACTTTTTCACAGGTAGTAAGTATCATGGGAATTGTATTCAGATTGTCTCTGTCTAATTTTTATTTACTTTAAATTCGATTTTTGCTATATATAAACATCTATAAAATTTAGAGTAATCAAAATCTCAAAAGTTATATTCTTTACTTGAAGCCTTTTTTGAAACTTTTCATAAATTTTCTTTGTAATAAGTATAGTTTGGAATAAAAAGTAGTGTGTATTGATATTCCTTTATGAAGTTTCCACTTTCTTCCATCTTTTATTAATTCCTAACCCTATATTTAATAACATCTTTTAAATTTTCTTCCTCCCCCCCCCCCCAGAGTTATTTATGAATTTGATTACTTATTTACTGTGCAATAAAAGTAAACAAATCAAAATTGGCAGGTTTTTTGAGTGATGCTGGATTTTAATAGATTTTAACTATGAGTTTTCTTCTCTCAAAAAATGTGTCTGTTCAAAACCTTTTAAAATGCCATTTCTAGATGAAAATTATTTTCATGTATGAGAATTTTAATTCCATAAAATTGTAAATTAGTATAAGTGGTAGTAATTTCTCAATTGCCTTTATATCTAGAAATTTTAAATTTCCATAACTATTTCAAAATTATACTGAAAAGGATAGCTTCTAGAAATATAGATGTCAGAGCATTTCCATTCAAAAGTTCATATATTGAATATTTCTTATGATAACATGAACAGATAAAAGGTATTAATCATATTTTGTTCTGTTTTTTTTTTTTTTTTTTTTTTTTCCTTTAATGATATTGTTGAACTATTTTCTTTCATAATTTATTAAATTCTGGATCTGGTATGATTCTACCTCCAGTTATGTACATATAGTTTTTGGTGCCTTGGAATTTTATGAAAAAAGGTTTATGCAATTAGGGCTTCAGAAAGTGCAATTTTTTTTCGAATGATATAATAAATGACTATGAGAAGAAGAAGAAACCTTGTGAGGTTTGTTTATATTTATATATACAGTTATTTATACATATGTATATATTATTGCTTTTTACATACTATTTACTTCTGTTTTTATATAAAAACTGACTTCTTTATATTATATAATTTATAAATAACATAGAATCTCGATCCATCATTTTTTAAGCGTTTCAAACAAAAACAAAAAAAATCAATGAATATGGATTAACTTCAAAATATGAAAAAGCACAATGTTTATGCATTAAAAAATGCATTGCAATGTATACAACATACTGTTAAATACTAATTTATTGCTTACTAAACAGTAAAAGAAATAAATTGAAGTTATAGAAAGTTGATATTTATTTTGAAAAATCAATAATATTGTTTGAATTTTTGTTAATTTGTTTTTTTTTTTTTAATTAGAAAAAATAATTTGCAAGACATAAAACATTTTTCGGTAGCTTTCATTACAAAAACTAAAAAGCTGCCTATTGCAGCTGTCCGGAGGAAAGCACTTCCAGAAAATTTTGGTATATTTTCCCCGATCATGACCCCCAGACACCAAAACCACTCTCCGTTCAAATGTTGACATATACAGGGTGTCCGAAAAGTCTGGAAACGGTCGAATAACTAGAAAAATACATATGAGATTGAAAAACGTAAATATACGTGTTAAATATTTTTAAATAAGCTACTCAGTGATACCAAATTTGACCTTCGTAACCGACCCCCTGGGGGTCAGAGGGGGTCCAACTTTGAAATCTTAAATTATAACCCCCATTTTTTATTGCAGATTCGGATTCTACGGACAAAAATACGTAACTTTTGTATTTGATGTTTATTTCGAATCCTCGTTTATCACGGTGTAATTGAGCATATTAAATCGATACATATTCCCGCTTTTCCAACGGGATTTTCCCTAATCGAAACTAATTGGGGAGAATTTATGACATCAAATTCCTCGTCTTTTGCAATAATAGCGTTTCCTGAAAATCACCCGTGCCGATTATTTCGGTAGTGCTACACAGTTAAAAATTTGATCCATTTGCTGTAGCGTCACTCCACAGCTTTTATAGAATATCTCTTTCATGACCAATGAGAATGTTCCATAACACAGTAAAGTACACTGTAAAAAATTGACCCTTTTGCTGCATCGTCACTCCACCGCTTTTACAGAAAACGATTACTTTACTGTGTTATGGAGCATTCTCATTGGTCACAAAAGAGATATTCTATAATAGCTGTGGAGTGACGCTGCAGAAAATGGGTCAAATTTTTAACAGTGTAGCACTATTGAAATAATCTCCACGGGTAGTTTTCAGGAAACGCTATTCCTACAAAAGACAAGGAATTTGACGTCAAAAATTCCGCCCAATCAGTTTCGATTAGGGAAAATCCCGTTGGAAAAGCGGGAATATGTATCGATTTAATATGCTCGATTACACCGTGATAAACGAAGATTTGAAATAAACATCAAATACAAAAGTTACGTATTTTTGTCCGTAGAATCCGAATCTGCAATAAAAAATGGGGGTTATAATTTAAGATTTCAAAGTTGGACCCCCTCTGACCCCCAGGGGGTCGGTTTCGAAGGTCAAATTTGGTATCACAGAGTAGCTTATTTAAAAATATTTAACACGTATATTTACGTTTTTCAATCTCATATGTATTTCTCGAGTTATTCGGCCGTTTCCAGACTTTTCGGACACCCTGTATATATATATATATATCTGATTTTTGTCATGTGATAACTAACATATTTATGAACCGATTTGAATGAAACTTCCTATGTACATAGTACATACAAATATCTCGACAGAGTTCGTTGGCCAGCATCATCTGCCATCTTGTTTCAAAATGGCGGCCATTTAAATTTTTTTTTTAATTTAAAATAAAATGCAAAAAAATTAAAAGTTGAAAAATATTTTTATTTTATGTGTTAGATCTTAAAACATCAATTCCAAAACACTTTTTACTTTGTCTATACCTTAAAAAATGATTGAGTTATAGCACTTTGAATTTTTCTTATGGCTGACATTTTGAAAAGATCTGATTTTTGTCACATGATAACACTCGTATTTATAAATCAATTTGGATGCAACTTGGTGTGTACATAGTACATAATAAAGCCTGGAACGAGTTCCTTAATCAGTTCCATCCACCGTCTTGTTTCAAAATGGCAAGCATTTAAATTTTTTTTTAAAAATTTAAAATTAGGTACAAAAAAGTGAGAAATTGAAAGAGATTTTTCTTTTATGCATTTGACCTTGATACAAAGATTCCAAAGTATTTTTTTGTTTCGTCTTTATCTTAAAAAATGTCTGAGTTATAGGCGTAGCGTGACCAAAACTTTTTTTTTTGGGGGGGGGGGGGGGCACCAGCGAAGTAAAAACTGCACCCCTTGGCAGATTTTCAATTTGGCGTCCCCCCCCTCCCCTAGCCGCAAAAAAGTAACAAAAAAGACTTTTTGTTACTTAACTGACTTTTGTTACTTTTTGTTACTTAACTTTTTGTTGACTTTGGCTCAGCACAGCCCGGCGTGGGTATTAAATATTATTATTAATATGTGGGTATTGCCGAGCCCGGCCCGTTTGTATTTTCATAGTTAACGGCCAGGTCCTTTTTGTAGGCGTCAGAAAACTAACAAACATAAATTAATTCTATTAAATAATTATTTTGCGTTTATTTTGGAACTTTAAAAGGTTTAATTTTAATTTAGAAATTCAAAACTAAATAACACACAGAAATTTGCATTTTTTTGTCAAAGAGTTCACAATGTTTTAAAATAGGGGGGGAAAGATCAAGAGAGATAAAGAAATTCCCTTAAAATGATTGTCGGTCAAAAAATGAATAAAATTGTGGCTCGCAGAATAAATTTCGTGCATGGTGGTGATGGTCTCTTTACCCTCTCCCTCTAGTGGGACATGCTAGAGGTCTACTGGGCTACATGGACAGGAATTTCCAGGCACGGGCTCAGCACAGCCCGGCGTGGGTATTAAATATTATTATTAATATGTGGGTATTGCCGAGCCCGGCCCGTTTGTATTTTCATAGTTAACGGCCAGGTCCTGCTCGTACAAAAAATCAATGAAAAAACATAAGTATTAATTAAATAATTTTACAGTATACTTTAAATTACTATGTGTTCATGAGCCAAAAAATACTCACTAGCAAGATTAATAATTGCTTAGACATTTAAAACTTTCCAACATCCAAATAAAGATTCATAAAACTTGATGCAGTTTAGAATTAAAAAAAAAAAGTTGGTTAAAAAAATCCTTAATTTTTTGAAACTTTAAAAAAAGTAGATTTTGAAATACGAGGGTCATCGAAAAAACGAGTTTTCCACGGCATTTAAAAAGAAACAAAACATAATTACCCGGAAATTTGGATCCAATTGAACTGGATCCTGTTGAAGTACTCGTTTACTTCATTGTGGTATCGCTCTAAAATAGTGCGAAAAAGATTCTCAATGCAGGAAACCACCACAAAACACCTGTTTATCTGGAAACTGTGCGTCAGGTGGGTGCCTAATCAACTTACACCTGAACACAAAACCAAACGTGGGAAAGCAGCATTGATGTTTCTGTACCGATATCATGATGAAGGCAACGAATACCTCAACAAGATTTTTACGGTTGATGAGATGTGAGATGATAACTGTAACAAGTTCCTGGCTCCATTCCCAGCTGGCAGGCTTGTATGACACTGGACCCAAAAACTTATCCCACGTTGTGACAAGCGTTTTAATTCCATTGGTTCTAATGTGGAGAAGTAGTTAAAACATTGCTGTATCTTTTGTAATAGTTCTTTTTGAATAATTATATTTTGTTTCTTTCTAGCCACGGAAAACTTATTTTATTGCTGACCCCCGTATTTTTCAGTAAATTATTATTCTGATTCAATTTAGATAATTTCTGACACATTTCTGAATTTATTTCTTTTCGGAAACACATAAATTTTGCAAACGTTCTTATTCAGAAACTATGTAATCGAATGGAATTTTCCATTTTTCATAAAAGACAAAAAATCTTTGAGAAGATACTGCCAAAGCTGTCATTTTAAATCGAAATTCAAGACGCAATAGTACTGGAGAGAATAAAAACTTGTCATCAAGTGATTAGAATAGCTTAAATCAAAAACTTATTTATTTATTTTAAAAAATTGAAAATGCTATTCGATGCCAAATTACTTCAATCATCAAGTCTCTCAATTTTATGCCTTTATAAAGAAATATGAGTCAGAAAGTGTGTCAAATTTCACGTTGTTGAACTGGGAATGTGAGAAAAATCTTAAGTTGTACTTACAAAGATTATGTTAATATACGTTCATTATCATTATAGCTATTAATGCTTTTACAGAACATATTCCTTGCCCTCCACATCCTGAGAAAAATTAAATCTAGTTTTGTCCCGTCTCGACTGTGTAAAAAAATGCAAGCCTGATCTTGGCCCGGTACAAGTCTGCTGAAAAAATTAAGCCCGGATTCCGATGCCATATAACTGTCCAATGCCGATCTACATGCTGGACACTTTGTGCGTTTCTTTATTGATATTGTCAAACTATCATTGGCTCGTGACGCACATTTATATATATTCTTGCGAAAGTCGCATTCTATTGGCCCCATAGAGATTTTTATATCGGTCCTTTAAATTTGTTTAGAGGCTCGATTAATCTATTAATATTTCTATATATACTATACTTATAATATTTATAATAATACTTATAATATTCGGTCCAGCACGAGTCTGCTTATGAAATTGAGTTTGTGCTCAGATACGATATGATTGTTCGATTATCTGATCTCTAATCTGGGCATATTATAATTTCTATAATGATTTTGTCAAACTAGTATCGGTTCGTAAAACATATTTATAATTGTTGTTCTCGCGAAAGTCATAACCAATGAAAATGGTGATTTAATCATATATTTAAATTTTTTAATATACATAGTAATGCTCTATTAATCCCTTGGGGACAAGCGATACGTATATGTGCCGCAAAAAGACTTAAGAATCTTTGTTTATCCCCACCAGCAAAATTTTACTGTAAAATTTGCCTTATTTAATTGGAGCATTTTCCTGATTTAATAAGGCACAAATATCTGTTTTAAAAAATTTTGACAAACATTAAAAATTTCGTAAAAGGCTCCCGTCGCAAAGGAGTTAATGAATTGCTGATGAGCCAATTTCAACAAATTAAAACGCCAAGCTGCTCAAGTTGTACCAAATACTATAAAAGAAACATCCTTATAACTCCAAAAATAATAATCATATTAACTAACAGTTTAGTGCATTGGATTAAGGGTTTCATTTTCAATTAAAATATTTATTTGAATGAAATACAGGGCCATGAAAAATCGAAGAATGTGGAAAACAGGATTACAAATATCTCGACAACTAATAATCCGATCAACTTCGTTCTTTATGCAAAATTTGTGTTATTCTATTTTATTTTACATCCACTCATTAAAATACAAAATTTCGAAAAACTTTATATACCTTTCATAATAAGGAATTTTTCGAGAGTCCGAAAAAAATAATTCCGACAAATCGAGGTAACTGATATTAAATAGGCTTTGTTCCATTCTTACATACTAAGAACATACAAAGTTTCATGTCTCTATCTCAATTTGTTCGGGAGATAGAGCGTTTACAGATACATAGACGGATGGCAATTGTTTTCCTGGAAATAAAAATGCTTTTCAGAATCCCCAGTATCTGAAACGTGTAAATACGTAATTTTTTTTTTTTCCTTTTGGATTTTCCAAACGATTGCAAGATTTACCCTATGCTACGTATAATGGGTAAATAATACAAAAATAAAAGTCAATTTCGATTTAAAAATATAAATTTTAATTTAAAAATTTTAAATATTAATCATGTTTCAAGATCGATATATTTTCTAAAAAATGTAATACTTTTTAATTTTTTTTAAAGTTTTGAATTCTACAGAGAAAAAAATTAAATCATCTTTGGTGCCGGAAAGGGTTAGGGGAACTCTTCACTCACTTTAAAACACCCACTCCGTAATGTTAAACCAAGAGGCAGATTGTTTTTGAATTTCTCGTTTAATTAAAAATTTTTTTGCATAGGCTAGCTGAGTTCAATCTTCAATATAGCTATTATTTACTTTTTCCATTTTGGTTGCAGATATTATAAAAAAAAGTACTTTAAGTTTCAAAACCGTTTCCGAAAGTGAAAGTATTTTAAAAAAAAGTCTGCAACCAAAATCGAACAAGTGAAAATTAAAAAAGATTTTTCTTTTGTGTTTTGACCTTGATACAAAAATTCCAGAGCATTTTTTGTTTCATCTATATCTTGAAAAATGGCTGAGGCACTTTCAAGTGTGATTGACATTTTGAAACAGTCTGAAATTTGTCATGCGTTAATACGCATATTTATAAATTGATTTCGGTATAACTCTGAGTGTTTATGAAATGTGCCAATGTCTTGACAGAGTTCACGGCCCAACTTTATCAGCCATCTTGTTTCAAAATGGTGGCCATTTAAATTTGTCAAAAATCTTTTAAATAAACAAAATCTGTATAAACAAAAAAATTAGAGATTGAAAAAAGGTTCTTTCTAAACTATTTATCTTAATAATGAATTCCAGAGTATTTTTTGCTTTGTCTTTACCTTGTATAACGCCTGGGACATGGCACATTGAATTTCTAATGTGGGTGACATTTTTTTAAAAAGTCAATTTGCCCGCGACAGCACTCACATATATTAATCGATTTCGATGTGAGTGTGCATGTTAACATGAATTAAGATTTCGATCAATTAGGTTTTTATCCATCATGCTGCTTTAAAATGGATATCATGGAATTTGGCGATCCTATAAATCGCTTAAAATAAAACCAAGTTGAATAAAAGATGACTAATTTCTAAAAAATCCTATTAATATTCAGTATTGACAAAAACTAGTATTCAATCTTATATAATCACGTTCCACTGTTTTGAGCTTCGTATATTTTATTTATATAACTTAATTTAAAATAAATAAATCAGTATATGAAAGCTACCCCTTCCTCCCGGCACTGCCAGAAGGACTTTTTGTAATTTCATATGCATATATAAAAGTTCATATAGTTAGAAATGCCATAATTGTATCAGAAAAAGTTGGCACTGGTGGCTCAGCTTCATCGGTCTGAATGTTACCTTGTATTTTATCAACATTATTTTCAGTTTTTGCATTATCACACATTTCTCCTATGTTTAGGCAACACCTTGATCAATGGAACTAAAAGCGCATCCTCTGCTATATACAATCACTCTTCATTTGTGTTATTGTATAATAATTCCAGTTTGTATGTCATATGGATTTGTATGATTTTCAATTTCATTCCGGTGAAGAGAAACATTTTACAACAATGAATGCTTTCATTAACATTATTTAAGTATAATTTGTGCAGGGACCATAGAAACAAAACAATCAATGCAGGAACAATAGATGAGGATTTTACTGTATTGAAAAAAAAATATATATTTGTATGTACAGTTGATAGTTTTAAATTTGCAGCTTGGGATCAGAGGTTGTACAGATTTTAGAATTTTGTTGATTTCTGGACATCGCTTTTTTTATATTTTTTAAGCAGTATAATTTGAAAGTAATAATGCAACTGAAATTATAATTAATGCTTGCAATTTAATAAAATATTAAATTCTATAATAATAGAGAAAAATGTGTGGACGATGTTCTGAACAGACCACTGCATGTAGAGCAACAAAATTTGAAGGAAAGATCTATCTATATATGAAGTTTTACACCTAGAAGCCCAATTTTCGATTTTTTAATTTAATTTATATGCATTTTTTCTACATTTAGTGAAATGAATGTGGTTTCATTCTTTGAACCCAATATAATACATTTTGCCCCTTTTCAATAAAGTTTATTCGTAATTTGTACATTTATTTTTCAATTTCTAGCGATTTTTTTAAATGCAAATGTTAGTGCTTTTTCACCTTTAGCGGCTACATTTTTTATATTGATAAAGGGAATATTGTTTTAAACTTTCAGCCTAATTACTCAATTTTGTCTGCTATGATTTTTGAAAATCAGCGATTTCCTAAGTAAGTTTTTTTTTTTTCAATATTTTTTTTTTTTTTTTTTTTTTGTTATTTATGAAATATATTTGATTATAATATTTTACTTCATTACAATTTTTGACCATGCTATTTTTAGGGGGGTGGGGTTCAAGTTCTTCTTTGATTTTATTTTTTTAATTTTCAGAAATAAAGTTTTAGTTTCAAACTTTTAGCGTAATATAAAGAAAGTCACCAATTTCAATTCAATTTTTCCATTTTTTTTTAAATTTTATGTTGATTTTTTATTCTTGAAACATTTTAAATTACAATGATATATATCCATTCAATATTCTGCAATTTTTAATGTGATTTCCAGCATTCTTTCGATTTCCACAGTGATTTTTGGCATTCGAAAAAAGATTTTGGATTGAAATTTTTAGTCTAACATAGTGAAACTATTTTGAATTTTAAGTTTTTAATGTCATTTTTGAAAAATTTTTGAAAATATGACTTAGTAGCAAAAAAAATCCTGAATGTTTGCTTCCCCCCTCCTCCCAATGAAACAAAATAATTTTTACACTGAAGAATAGAATAATAAAATTTCTATAAAAAAATGGGGGTTATTAGACTTCATACAATTAATTTTAGTTACACATACATTCATGAATTTTTTTTGAGAAAATTGTGAAAGTTGTCAATAAAAATTATTTACAATATTTTTTTCCTCCTGAAAAATTATGAGTTTTTCACAAAATGTTATATGAAAAATATTTTATTTATTTAAAAATTCTGAATGAAAATTATTATTCATTCCTTTTTGTGTGTAGTCACGAATGATTAAAAAAGAAAAAAAACTTATTCGGTAAGAAGATATATCAATTTTAAAAATTAAATTTTAAAATAATAAATTTAAACATGGTCAGCTAAAATTAGTTTTAAATCTCTATAAATGAGTGCACATGTTGATGTGAAAATATTAATTATCAGTTTTGCATCATTATACTTGAGAAATTGTTGTTATCCACAGAAGTGATATATGAGAAAGATATATGAATAGGATATGACAGGATATATGAAAAATAAAAATAATTGTTCTTAATATTTTTTTAGTTCTGATTATTTTAATTCGATTTTAAAATCCTTCTTGTGTCTGCACGAGCAGGGAATGCCCAGACCCCCCCCCCCCCCTGGTTACGTGCATGAGTTGAAAATAAATTGTTGAATAACAATTGCAATTTTAAAAAAGCAATTCTAAATAATAAACATAGTAATAAATATAAAAATCAAAATAAATTGTAAATATTAACACTTAAAGCAATATTAAAAAAAAAAAAAGAAAAAAATTACCAAACTAGCGGGAGAAAAAAATTGAGCCAACGTGATGCATTATGTCTGCCCCATTTCTCTTACAAATGTCTTAGAAACCCACTATGTGGAAATGTTTTTCCATACATTTACGTAGCCCAGCCTATTTCTCGCCAATAGCATTTTAATCCTGGCAGTATCAGATTTATTTTTCACACAAGAAAATTAGAAAAATTATTTTGATGATGAAACAGATTCTTTTGCTTTACAGTGTTATTTCTGATTTTCATTCTTTTTTTTTTTTTTTTTTTTTTTTTTTTAATGAAATGTATAAAGGTTATATATTTTATATTTTTGCAGTATGTATATTCTACGTGAATATATTTTAAATAAAATGAGTGAAATGTTTATATTTTAAATGAAACAAATGTAAAGAATCTTGGTGGTTAGAACAATTTTTGGTGATTCATATATACTTACATACACGCATATATATATGTATAAACATATATAAATTTTTTGTTGATTTCTTCCATTTCTTTCCAGTTTCTTCCACTGGCTTGGAATAAACCAACCCTGTAAGCAACATATATCTTTATAGATATTAAATTCATCCTTTTTTTTTTTTTTTTTTTTTTTTTACTGCTTCAAAATAGAATTTGTATGAAATATTAAATATATATAGCTTATTTGCTGCTGTAACATTTTAATGTATAAGCATTTTACCATAAACAAAAAATAAGTTCATGATAAATATGATATTACAAGTAATTTTTCTCATGTCAACACCTGATTAGCCAAAAAATTTATTTTAAGGAATAATTTCACAACTTTTAAAAGTTTTATTCAACTGTATTTTGATGCTAATCTTACCTTTAATAGTATAAAACATAAGTTGTTATATTGAAAAATGAAAATTAAGTACACTATCAACTTTTATCATTACAGGTGTTTATATCTAATAAAAATTCTTTAACTTTTATTTTTCAAAGATTTTTTTGGGGAAATTTTCTCGCTCTAGTCTTTTGGCAAGACATTTTCGTAAATATTTATTCTATCTAAATTTTACACTTAAATATTTTATTTTGCAATTGACAACGAAGCACACAATTAACTGAAAGATGTACTTATTAAATGTGTGAAAATATATTTTATAGTAAAAAAAAAATCTGCAGAATAAAAGGACGAAAAGTAAAATATAAACATATTATGATTTTATCTTGTTATAATACTGCTGCTACTTCGGAAATAAAATAAAATGCAGCATTAACACACAAAAGAATACAAAGATGAGTAGCGTTATTTATTTATTTATTGTTGTTAGTAGGTGTAACGTGAATAAATTTTAAAAACGGACGCAAAAATAAGTCAAAATCGTAATAGAAAATAATAACAACAACGTCCTGCCATCCATCGAATCGGAATCAACAGCGGAAGAACGCGCAGGCGCACATGAGCTACCGGAGTTCCATACTTCATTTGCATCTCAAAACCGCTCTCGCCAAGGTTTTTCGCCAAAAGTTTTCGCCAATGTGGCGAATCGAACACAATTTAGAAATACGCGTCGGGGAATGGGTTTTTACTCCCTCCACGAAAGGGGTTGGGGGACGCACTGCTTTCGTGCGGATAGCGCTGACCACAGCATGACTCCTTATTTTGATAATTATCGCTATTGGCGACCCCACGAAAGCGCACCAAGTGAACCCGGTTTTCACCTTTTGTTCCTGCATGCCACTTCTACTGCTTAGGTGTTTGGCATTGGGGGATTTACGTTACGTATACGAAGCCTTCCCTTCTTCGTGCTATAATTCTTTTTTTTTCTACTATTTTAACAATGCGGACAGACGGACAGACAAATCGAATGCATAACCACTTTTCAACTTTATCGGAAAGTGCTAAAAAAATGTACCCAAAAAATACATTACTTTATCGGCCACGGTCTTTTGCTGTATAAGTCACATTGCCGAAAACTGCTGTTTGTTGGCCACTGTTAGCTTCGAATAGTTTGCTTGGCCAAATTAAGTTAAAGGTGCTCTTAAATCAAAAAGAGCGACTTTGTGACACAGATTTTAATTTGTTTGTGTTCGGAAATGCATCAAATTAGCAGGTGTTGTTATTCAGAAACTGTCTAATTGCATTCAGTTGTTCTTTTTTTTTTTTTTTACAAACGCAATCGATTTTTCATAACAAGCCTTCAAAGTTGACATTTTTGAACATATTTCCTGACGAAAGCAGAAAAACCGGTCGAAAAACAGGAGAAAAACGAGTGATCACGTGATCTAAATCGCTTAGAATTGGCTAGGTAATTTAATTATCATAAAATGAAAAACTAAGTTCGATTCAAAATCGCTTCCATAGTCAGACCTTCCAATTTTGTATCTTTCTGTCAAAAAATGAATTTGTAAATGTGTCAAAACGTTTTGCGCTTGTTGAGCGGAGCAGTTGAGAACAACCTTAACACAGTATAACCGCTAATCTCTTGTAATTTGTTCTGATAACTATTCTAAGAAATAATTATAATTAAAGAAGGCGATATTATGTGTGTGGGAAAAAGGATAAAAAAGAACATGCTAGATAGGGTACTAGGAATAATTACTTTTTTACACTAAATTGCCGGTTAAATTTCCGATATAACCTTTTTGATACCTAGTATTTAATTATACAGCGTCATGTAAAAAAATGCAACAAAATATATTAGAAAACCCATTCATTTTGCATCATACTGTACTTTCTTCTAAATAATTGTGAGTGAAAAAATCTTCTCATGCCGGAAAAAATTTAAATACATATTTTATATATTAAAAAAACGGATGTTATTTGTTCGCGAAATATCTAATAGCGTTCCAGAAAAGATACCTACGGGTAGCTTACATCAGCAAGCAACTCATAATAATTACATTACATCCTCTGGACCAATCCATGTAGGGTTGGTTCATTGACGTCTAATAACTGGACTAAGAAAAGGCAACCTTTTTTGAATCCAACTTTACCTCCCCACCAGCACGTGATGGTGGGCGCGAATGCACGCCAAACCGGTTTCTCCCGCCGATCCCATCAGCCACCAAGACCTATTTCGTCTGCGTTGAGTTCTTTTATTATGAGAATGAAAGCAGAAAATTGCCAAGAAGGGATAATCGCCAAAAAAGACACCCTTTTGGCAAGGAAATCTCTCGCCGAATCTGGGCCATTCCAGCTTCAGGTATTTCCGAAGAGAACAAAGGGATCCGTTATCTAGTTGTTATTTCTGATCTATGGGTTGGTTGCAATTGGGCATTTCAATTGCTTTCGAGCAGTCGACCCATTTCATAGATACTCACTTGATTGGTTGGTTGGTTGTAAAGATGCCACAATTCTATGTCTCGAATTGCGCACTAGCGACTATTTCGAAGAGTGGCGCACTATGTAATGGATCTGTCCATTTAGAACTCTCAATATAGAAAGAAGGTGGGGAATGATGAAGAGAGGAGACTGGGAGGGAATCTATAGCTTATCTTCTGAACTCGGCTACGATCTAAATTGTATGGCACAACATTTCACATACGGTTTCGCACAAATTTTACATTTGAGGTTATTGAACATGTGCTATACAATTTCATAATTCTAATACTGCAGGCTGTTACGCATTGCTTTCCTTATTTTTGCATCGATGTAATTACATGAAAAAATCAAATAAATATCCTGTTTGTGATTGCATTGTTTAAACTAATATAGCAAGATGAAATAGCTAATTTTTAGTATTATTATTTTCTCTTTCAAAATTCTAAAATTAAAAAAAAGGATAATATCACTATATCTTTATAAAAATAATTAACAGAAGGAAAAAAAATAAAGGAAAATACCTTGCCCTTTTTTAATTTTGAAATATTTTCTACTATGTGACGAATTGAGAAAGGGGGGGGGGAGATATAAGAAGGATTATTGTTTTTTACTATAAATTAATAAAAATGGGCAGGAAATTTTTAAAACATTAAAATGTTTTTAAACTTGTGTTTTGTGAGCGAAGATGGATTTGAGTAGAATGTAAATAATAAAAATTATAAAAATAAATGGAAATTTAACAAATTCTCACTCTAGAAAAAAATATTTTTTGCCATGTGAAGAGTTTGCAGTGGTGAGGATTAAGATACTGATGTATGATTATTCTTTTTTTATAATAAATTTACGAAATGTCCAGAAGTATTTTAAAACATTAATAAGTTTTTTAACGTGCACTGGTAAAGCCAAAAATTCTCAACCTAAAACATGCAAAAATGCTAGTTGCCGAAACGTCAGTGAAGGCTTACTTTGGAGACACGAATTTTTTTTGTTTTTGTCTGTCTGTCAGTCTGTCTGTTCCGCGATAATTGACGTAAAAAGCATTCGATTGACTTGAAATTAAGTGGGTATGTTAGTGAGGCACTGGAATTAAGCTGTATAGTTTTTTGTTAGATTTGATTCATTCGTTCGGAAAATATAGAATATTTTATTTTCCGCAATAATGCTTTTCTATGGCAAATCCAATGATTTTCAATTTTTTTTTTTTTTTTTTTTTTTTTTTTTTCTTGAGAGAAAATGACACATGTGATTAATGGAATTCAATGATAAATTGATACTGAAATTTACCGGTTTATTTATTTGTATTGTTTTGAAATTTTGTCTACGCATTTGTCAGATTTTTTAAAATTATAACTGTAAATTTTGGAGATTTTTTATAAATGTGTTCCAATAATATAGACTAATTTGTTTTAGAGATTTACTTATTTCAAATGTATTTATTTCATTTTCTTCATTTTCTCATATTGGTTGCTAAGCAACCATTCATTTTAATTCTTATCCATAATTTGAAAGCGTGTACGAAAATTTAAATGAAGTCAACATCAAAATTGATGAATTAATTAGGTAATTTGTATCTTTGCGTATAAATATAACATAGCCCAGAAAAAGAACATAGATTATGTTTTATTATTTTTATTCAAATATTTTGCTTAATAATTCAAAATTTCATTCTTTTTCATACACAATCAATAGAGACTTTTTAGATACACTTTTACCAATTTCCTTTATCGTTGCCAAAAAAATTAAAATTTGGAATAATTATTTTTCAACGGCAATAAGTTTCAGTTGAGCAATTTCCATTCGAGAAATTAAACTAAGAAAAAATAAATAAATATGACGTCAGAATAAAAATAAAAATAGATATAGTACTTTTTGTTAAATATTAAACACGGATATTTGTTTCGTTAATAATAATTTTTCTGACAAAAATGAAGACATAATTAGAAGTAAAAGAAATAAAAAAGAATTATATTTTAAACAAACAATTCACTTGGTAAAATATGACGTCATAATTGAAATAAAACAGGTATTTTATAGCAGTTGTTAAAAATACAAGAAACATGGATATCAATAACTCATGAATAATGACATCATTGCCGAAACTTCAGTGAAGGCTTACTTTGGTGACTCGAAATTTATTGTTTATTACGTCTGTCAGTCTGTTCTTCTGTCCGTCTGTCCGCGATAACTGCTGCAAAATGCAATCAAACTTTTGTTTTCGGAAAAAAACAAACTCGGCTCCTTAGAGACCATCCATAAATTTTATCTCGCGTTTTTTCTATATTTTTGACTTCCCTCTTCCGCTTTGTCACAAAGTGTCACATTGCACTTTACCCCCCCCCCTCTCTCTTGTCACATATCACACTACATTACGTAAACATATAATTGCACTTCATAAACAAAGCACTCCATTTTAGATCACATTTCCAATTTTATTTTTAAACTTTAACTATATGTTTTAATGACATTTGTGAGCTGAACAATAAAATTTATTTGTATTTTGCATAAAAAAAGTAATAAAATATTAATAAGAAATAGCAATTGGAAACAGTAGTACATTGGAATTTGAAATAGAATTTAACATATTTGGCTTTAAAATATTTTTTATGAGCACAAAATATTTTAATTTTAAAATAAATTCATAATTTAATCTGCTGATTTTTAATAGTTTTATTCTAACTAAAATGTAACATTGCTTCTTACCCCCTCCCACCCATTGTCACAAACTGTCACAATTTCATGAACCCTTCCTCCCCCCCCCCCTTCAAGCATGACATCATTTATGGTATGCCCCTTAGACTATAGGGAGAAATGAGACCAGAATCCAGATCCAGGTAAAGGGCTGGACTTGAATTCTCCCAGTCTATTCTGCTCCCTTTCCCCACCTGCAGTATTAATGGACTAAGCTATTACATAGTGAGGCACTCTGCGAAAGAGCCGTTAGTGACCTTCCTTGTACCTAGACACATGCTTTAAAAATTCATATTAAACCAAATATAATTTTTCTAAAGCTTTTATCCCTTGATTTGGGTATCTTTATACAAGATGTATCAATTTCATAAGTGTGATTAATGTATTTTTAGCTCGGATTTGTGCATATTTGTTTTAAAATATCAAAAGCCTAATATCCTGATCCAAATCATAGACATTTCAGAAAGGAATGGCTCCATCTATGATCTGTAAAGGCCATTATTACGGACTTTATTAGGTGACATGATTAAAAAAAAAAAAAATAGATATTTTTTATTATTATTTGTCACTATCTTCAAATACTTAAATTTTTTCAAAGATTAGCAGAAAATGCGCGTTTTTATTAATATGATTATTAAATAAAATTGATATACCATGTAAAACCTAAATATTGTTAATTGTATATATAAAGAGAAAAAAAGTAAGAAAGAAAATACTATGTCATAATCTTTAATTAAAAAACGTGAAAAAAAGTTAATTTAATCAAAATAGTTATTAAAAAACTTTATAAGAAATTAAAAAAAAATTCTTATAAAGTTTTTTAATTTTTCTTATAAAGTTCTATTCTTAAATATATCTATATATGTATATATCATGTTTTTTTTAAAAATCATAGATATTTTCGTTAAATTAATTAGTTTTTATTAAATATTTAAAGTAAGTATTTAAAGAATTTATTAAGTATTTAAAGAATTTATTAAGTATTTAAATATTTATTTTATAGCGATTTTTTAATACATCTGCTATGCACTGTTAAAAATCTGCTGCATTTTGCTGCAATGCACTCCACCGCTTGTATATAATATCTCTGTTCCAACCAATGAGAAAGCTCCATTTCACGGCCAAGTAACCGTTTTCTATACAAGCAAGGGAATGCGTTGCAACAAAATGCAGCAGATTTTTAGCAGTGTGGGCGCGCAACATTAGCAGCTTGCTTCATGTGACCAGAGCAAATGAAACTAGAAGAAAGACGTCATCACTTCGCTAGCGTTAAAAATATGAAGATTCGTAGCATTATAGATAAATGCTTGGATATTGCTTTTAGATAAATGATTTTTTATTTCATCTTCTCAGAGAGTTCGAGAGAGTTAAAACTTGTTCCATGAAGAGATGAATAACTAATCTTTTTGACATCTTTGCGTTTTTTGGATTGGCAACAGTCAAGGATTTAAGCTTGTTTTGTTTGAATTGAAAGGTGCCTGGCTGTGATGTGCGAAAGCCTGAGTATTCTTTTTCTTTTGATTTCTATTAATAATTCCTTCTAAAGTGTCAATTATTTTTTTTAATATTATGTTTATAAGTTAATTTTAGCATTGCAAATGGTTTTATTTGATTACTGTTTATAGTTTACACAAAATGTAAGTCCGATTACATGTCTATTACAATTTACATACGGTACTGGTGGCTGGGATTTTTTAGATAGTTGAATTAAATGCTTTTATAATCGAATTTATTTTAGCATTTGACTTGTTTTTAAAGCAATAATAAGCTATCACGAACGTAAATTTTTCATTTTTTAACATTTTCCAACAAAGTTGAAAAGTATTTATGATTTCGGTTTGCCTGTCCGTCCGCGCTCTAACTCTCATAAATCTACTTGGATTGCCCTGAAATTTATGGAGGTTATAAACTTTTATCCTAATACAAACCCTATTTCAAATGAAAATTCTAGTCTAATTAGTTTATTTCTAGGGGCAGTCAAAATTTTCCATACAGGGATGCCACTTTTCCGCCTTTTGGCGGATTTCCGCTTTTTTTAATTTTTAAGAATTCGCGATTTTTGTTAAGCGATCACGAGATAAAATAACGATTTTCGTCGAACGATCGCGAAATAAAACAGCCTTTTCCATCAAACGATCGCGAAATACAACAGCCTTTTTCTTCCAGCGATCGCGAAATATAACATCGATTTTCGTTAAAAGATCGAAAAAAAACGGCTATTTTCATCAAACAGTCGCGATATAAAGCAGCAATTTTCATCAAACGGTCGCGATATAAAGCAGCAATTTTCATCAAGCGGTCGCGATATAAACAGGGATGCCACTTTTCCGCCGAACGGCGGATTTCCGCTTTTTTTAATTTTTAAGAATTCTCGATTTTTATTAAGCGATCACGAAGTAAAATAGCGATTTTCGTCGAACGATCCCGAAATAAAACGGGAATTTTCATCAAACGATTGCGAAATTACACAGCAATTTTCGTCAAGCGATCGAGAAATACAACACCTTTTTTTCGTCAAGTGATCGCGAAATATAGCAACAATTTTCGTTAAAAGATCTTGAAATATAACAGCTATTTTCGTTAAAAGATCGCGAAATATAACGGTGATTTTTGTCAAAAGATCGTATAATAAAACGGTCGCGATATAAAACAGCAATTTTCATCAAACGATCTCGAAACGAAACGGTAATTTTCGGGAAACGATCGCAATGTGAAACGACGGTTTTCGTCAAATGATCGCAATGTAAAACGACGATTTTCGTCAAACGATCGCAATGTAAAATGACGATTTTCGTCAAACGATCGTGATGTAAAACGGCGATTTGCATCAAACGATCGCGAAGTAAACGGCTATTTTCGTCAAACGATCGCGTTGTAAAACGGCAATATTCGTCAAACGATCGCGTTGTAAAACGACGATTTTCGTCAAACGATCGCAAAATAAAACGGCATTTTCCGTCAAACGATCATGAAATAAAACAGCTATTTTCGTCAAATAAAAAAAAAAAAAAAAACAAAGGAAGGAAAAACAAACAAACAAAAACAAAAAAAAAACAAAGAAAATAAAAAAAAAATTCAAATTTTTGCTATTTACTCCTGGAATAATCATCGAATCTATTGCTGGGTTACTTAAATTGATTTAAAATGATGTGATACATAAAATTCCTCACTGAATTTGTTGCTGGATTAAATTAATTCATGTAAAATACTGTAAACTAAAGACAAATCATTTTTATTTACTCTTATAAATTAAGTTTACAAAAAAAAAAAAAAAAGAGCTGCAATTTTTTTTAGTTTATTATAAACAATATAGTTTATAAAATTCATGAATGGAAATCATTGCAAGACTACTCAGTATTTCTCTTCGAGACAAAGATTTAATTCTTTTCATTGTCTTTAGACCTTTCATCACTGGCTCATTATCAGAAACAAAACTGTCAGAAAGTATTTCTGGATTAAAATGATGTCATACTGTGGTTGTAAAGTCATATGTAAGTTCATCATTTTGATGCAAAAATGCCTTCATGGATACAAATAGAACTTATCTATATCGGTAAGTCAAAAACACAGATAGAACTTTATTATTCTCAGGTGACATGTTGCAATACAATACTCTTAAAGTTTTGTGACAACATTGGTAATCAATACATCTTATATTACGCTTTCACTTGAAATCTTGACATTTTATCTTCACATTTTATGGGAGATTATCTAATTTGCTATCTTTTTCCAAAAAGTAAATCCTGGAAGAAATGTTTAGAAATCTGTTATGTCTTCATTCGAAACGAATCTTTCATTAAAATTTTTAATAAGACTTTCTACTTAGGGATTAAAAGCCTATAATACTTTTCAGCATATGCCATTTAGTCCAAGAGCCGACCGCACAAAACCTTAAGTCATCGAGCACAAGAAAAATTCTTTTATTTTATGGAAGAGTAGTAATAGAGGAATCTAATGATCCATGTCTGCTGGAAGTGAAGTGGTGTATAAGCCAAAAATTAATGCCACTAGTGGTTGATTTGTAGGTTTAGCATTATGTTTTCCTGCACCCAGTTTTCCATGTTTTCGTACTTATGATTGTACAGCAAACACAATGCTAAACCTACGAGTGGACCACTAGTGGTATTCATTTTTAGCTTATGCACCACTTTGCTTCCGGCAGACATGGATCATTAGATTCTCATATGACTACTCTACCATAAAATAAAGGTTTTTTTTTTTTTTTTTCTTGTGCTCGATGACTTAGGGTTTTGTGCAGTCAGCTCTTGGATTAATTCAAGTATTTGCATGTGTTACTTACCAAAATATTGATCTTGGTATCTTTATTTCAGTTTCAATGACGTCATTATTTCCTTTATGCTTCTGTAAAATCATAAGGACATCTTTGGCATGAGTTATAGCCAATATCACAACACAAAACTTTTCTGCAAGAACTGACAGTGGTTTGTCACACTGCTTGTGAAAATTTTTTCACAATCAGACTTATGAGAAAATCACTCGATGACTGCCAACAAAGTTAGAGATATATTTGATGTATTTTCCCAAAATATTTCCTGAGCTAATGCAAATACATTTAAACAGCTCAACAAAAGATATGTTTTCATGCCTTTAGAGAAATCTTGTGTCGCAAAAAAAGGAAAATCATTTTTTTTCTTTTTTTTTGGGGGGGGGGAAGGGGGGAGCATATGAGTAAATTGCTTTTTGAAGAAAATAATTTACTTTTGATTGATTTCATAAAAACACTTGTCACTTCATGAACAGTTCCAAGACAATCTTGGATGGCAGAAATCAACCTGCTGTTGAACAATGAAAGGTTTAACCTGTGGCTTATTAGATGCTTCTGATTTTTGGATACTTCTGATAAATTCTAGACGGGACTTCACTCACATGACCAGAAATATTGGCTGCTCCCTCATACGTGTGTATACGGAAACCCAACATCAGGATATTCAACCCTAAAATTGATAATTCTTCAAAAGACAAACTTTTTTAGCCAGACTACTTTGTGACATGTTTTTTTCTATTAAAGATTCATATGAAAATATTTAAAGCAAAGTTCTTCGATGAAAAATATGGAGAACGTCAACGTGGCGACATTTGGTTTCTCTATTGTTTCTTTTCGTACCATTCCTTTTCAGAAGTTCCTGCAACTAGATTGTTTTTAAACAAAAAGCATTTTACACTTACATCATTTTCAAAGCTTTTTTAAAATGATTAATTTGAACATTATTTTACATTATATGGCTATTAAAATTTTTAGCTTCTTTCTTTACCATTTTAACAGTGGATAACTTGAAGTTTTCATTACTCACAACATATAATAAGGATAGAGAAAATTGAGATATAATGTGCAGGTAAATGTTTTATATTTTTCTTTAGTCAAATTATGATATGGAATTAAACTTATTAAATTTTACCATGTTTAAAGATAATTAAATTTGTGCTTTAAATATTGATATAACAGGAAATTACAAAAACTGCAACTAAATAACTTTATATTTTTATAAATGAAGATGAATGTAGTTTTAATGTAATGGAAGATAGAAACAAGAAAACTATTGTCAATTTTCATTATCATTAGTGACAATTTAAAAATAATAATAAACTTTTGGGAGGGGCTTCAGCCCCTTTAACCCCCTCCCTGGCTACGTGCCTGAATGAGGCAGATTCATCGAAAAAAAGGCCTTAAAATTGAATGCATGCATTATAATTGAAATCTAATTGTATTCAAATGTTGTGTCATTGAAAACACAATTTTTATAATTGTACCCTATCAGGAAGGTGGTTAAAAATTACAATTTTTTATTAAAACCTTTTTAGTTAAAAAGTGTAAAAATGAGATAAATTGAGTTTGATTTTAAAAACAATCTTGTATTTTTTTATATTCAAAACCTTGGTTTGTGTATATTTAACCTTAGTTGTTCTTGAATAAGATGTTGTGACATCTAATGAATGTGTTTATTTTTAAAGGTGAAGAGTTGAAGACAGATGCTCAAAACGGTGGTGGGTGTGGAAGGCTGCCCACTATGATCTCATTGAGCCTGCACTGCTGAGAAAACAAAGAAAGGCCCAAGAAGTAAGTCAATTTTCTAGAAAAATGCGCAGTGTACATGGGTTGATCCATTAACAAACTTAATTTATTTCAAAACAGTGTTTAAGAGCAATTGTTCATTAGCCAATAAAGGATTTTGTATTTATTTGTATGGGAATTCAATTAATTTGTATTTAAAAACTAATTTATAAAAAATAATAGAATTTTTTTCTTTATAATAGGGATAATGTTTGTCCCTATTTAATATGAACACTCAAGTTGATGACTATCCATGTTATGGTATGTTTACTATGGTGCGTTTCCATAGGGTTGAATTGGGCTTAACATTTTATCTTATTAGTCATATTTTTAATTTGAAATGGTGCCATTTTGTTGCATTATTTTAAATGTGTTTCCTAATCTATGCTTGATGCATTTTTTTTTCTTTCTTTCTTGTTAAGCACTCATTTTTATATGTGGCTCATAATTGCAAACTTTAATTTAGTTCAAACGTGCACTAGATTGCCATACATTTGAAAACAAATATATCCCTCATCTAATATTCTCTTATCATATATTGGATGCCGTTCTGACCTATATATGTTATAGACAAGTTTTTTTAAATTTATTATAAACAATGAACCTGCTAGCCTGGAAACTATCCCAATAGTATAATATGAAAGATACATTGAAACAAGTTTTTAGATGCCTAAATTATATGCCCTTGTATCCTCGTTATTGAGCTATAAAGTATTAAAGTTTTCAAATTAAAACCTCTAGCACTGAGAATGAAAGGCTCTGTGCCAGCCAGTGAGCGAAATAGTTCATGGTAAAGCAGTAGTAGCTTCCATCCTTATCAATTAGAAGTTCTTTGGGTAAATTATCGATGCCACATAAATTTATTCAGCTTTGAACCCAAATTTTGAATATAGAACCAATAAACCAGGAGGCTGCGGTTACAGCAGGGCTCCCAAATGGTCCCCTTTTTCTGACAAAAGTCCCCTTTTTAGAAAAAGGTCCCCTTTGGTCCCCTTTTTTGTATTTTGGTCCCCCAAGTCTCCTTTTCTGTGTCTGAAAAAAATCGTCGCAAAATAAAAAAAAAAACTCTGAAAATCATTGAAAGCTTAAAAATCCATGGTGACAAAATTTATTAAAGTGGGCGTAAAAAAGCCTTATAATGGGTATAAAAGCGTTATAACTGCAATTCTTTCATGAATCTAAATGTTAAAAAATCACCACAGAATACAGGCAAATTTTAAGAATCTCATTAAAATTCTTAAAAATTAAAAAAACTGCAGAACACGAAAGTTACTATATTAAGCTACTGCTTGACCAGTCTTCAATAAATGGGTTTTGGTATGCTTCAACCCCCCCCCCCCTCCCCCCCAAAAAAAATAAATAAATAAAGCTTTTTGAATGGAAAGAATCACTGAATTGTGGGGAAACAGATGATTAAAACTAAGAAAAATGAATTTAAAGTTCACAACTCTGAATCATATTAAAGAAAATGGTTGGAGTAAAATGCCTTTTCACATATTTTTACTTTTTTCTATCTTTACAAGAAGAAAATAATGAATTCATAAAATAATATCGACATTTTCGATGGATTTATACATTTTAGAAGGTCCTGAACACGATTTGGGGGTTTTTAGAAAATGTCTGTATGTGGCAAAAATTCTGTAGGTGCTGTATCTCAAGAACTAATGCATAAAACTTTAGATTTACTTAGACTTTGATATAAACTACAGCTGATTAGTTTTTAGTATATATCACTCAACAAGTGACACTGTTGTGCTGCATTATCACAATTTCATCAATAGCTCTATCTCAAGAACTAATGCATGGATATTCATAAAACTTCAGGTTCTGTTAGTCATTAATATAATTTGGTGTTCATTAGTGTTCACTCTAGAAATAAAAAGGGCAGGGTGCTAGTCACCAATAGGGCACTACTGAAGCAAAAAATAGGGGCACTAATTTCAGTGAAAGGGGGCATTGTTTCAACAAAACGTGTTCATATTTCTAATCTGTATTAAAATTATGCACTATATATCCTCATATTGTGTTTTCATACATATAGTAACAAATTACAGAAAAACATTTTTCTTAAATTCATTTTTAAAGTGCCTAGTAAGTAGTTTAAGTTCAGACATGAGGAAATAAATTCTTTGCCTGCAAAATAATAAATTATCAATTGCCCAAATTCATTCATAAGAAAATTATCAACCTTCAATAAGTTAATAATCTATAAAGTTTTTAATTTTTATTATTATTGTAAAGTGCATGATCATCATTAATAATTACAAATTTTACTTACCTGTTGGTCACAGTATCTTGAAATTCTTACTTATTGCATAAGAAATTCAGTATCTTGTGTTGTCATCAATTTACACCATCAATGTACATCAATTTAAAACAAAAACATTCGTTTGAGTCAAAATCTCATAAAAATTAGTTAAATTCTATAATTTATGTAAAGCTCAGGATTGAATTATTATGTTGTGTTTAACAAAAAGGAAAAAAAAGTGTAATTTTAGATATGATAAATAAAGTAACATTAATTTCAAATTATTTAATGAATTATAAATTAAAATATTACAAAGCAACATGTTTGAATATTCTTCTATTTTTTTGTTTTAGCCAGTGTCGTACAGAACTTTCAAAGTCTATTTCTCCATTCAATTTCACCATCAATAAATTTTCGACATTGTCAACTTTTAAGCGATTTTGATGATCAGTTACTATTAATTTGACTTGAGAGAAAACTCTTTCTACTTCTGATGTCGATAATGGCAACGTATTTGCAATACACAGAAGTCTTTTCATTAATGGGAAATGGTCCCCGACTTCATTATTTAGTTTATGTACAGTTTCACATAAATTGGGTAAACTCAAAAACTTATCAGTTATTCCTCCCTGATAAAATGAATTTTTAAAATCGTCCCATTCTCCAAGAAGACTGTCCTCATCTATTTTATAAAAATTAGCTAGCTCAGTCATTTCTGCCATTCCATAAAATAGATTGTCATTATTGTCCATTTGATTTAAATTTAAAACACTCAAAAAAGTTATCATTGACACATTTTCCAATCTGTCTGATATGTTTTGTATTAATGTATCTATAAAATCCCTGGCTGTAGATGCAAAATTACTATCTTCGCTAGAAATTGGGGCAGTGATGCCAATTTTTCGTGCATTTTCTTCTAAATTTCTACAGTGTAATCCCCCAGGTTTTCGTTTTAGCTTTTTTAATGCATCTAAAGTTGCTATTACTTTATCTTCAACAAGGGAAATGTCTAAATCTTGTTTTTCAAAAGTTAAAGTTAACTTTGAAATAATTGCAAGTACATCACACATAAAATGTATTAATCTAAAGAAATCGAAGTTTTTTACATGTTTTAGCAGATCTGCTGCTGTTGGGCCAGAACCACTGGAAACGCTGCCATTTACTGCTGCATTTTCTAAATCAACAATTATAGCATGGAAATTTTTCCTAATTGAATTCATTGCATTTTCATGGGAAAGCCACCTTGTGAAGCCTGCTCTCTTTATTGTTGTTCCTTTTGCTTTATTTAGAATTTTTTGCACCTCTACTAAGCTTGAAGTTCTTATTGAACTACTTTTATAATATTTATAAATTGACTGCAAAGTTGAGTCAAGTTTAACCAATGCTTTTTGTGATTCAAAGCTATCTTTTGTAGCCAGTGCCAAACGGTGATTTAAACAATGGATTGGGATAATCACATCATTCTCTCTTTTCACTTTTGCAGCAACTCCGTCATGAATTCCAACCATTGCACTGGCCCCGTCACTGCCGAAGCCTGTCATTTTTTTAAATCCTCCACAGTTTTTTACCGTTGTTTGTAGTTCTGTAAATATAACATCTGCGGTGCCATTTGGTACTTCGGTATCTTTAATGAAGGAAATTGTTGCTTTGCCATCTTTAACATATTTAGCAATAACTGCCAAATGTTTTCTGTTGCCTATGTCAGTAGTCTCATGAATCATGATGGAATATGATGGACTTTCATTTAGGGACTGGTAAATTTCATTTCGTTTAACTTCAGCCATTGAAGTTAAAATCTCATTAATCGATTCATAACTGGTGTATGTGGCATATTTTGCCTTCCTTATAGGCTGTAATACTGGAACCTCAAGCTCGTGTATGAGAAAATCAATTAGTGGTTCGAAAACGGTTGTATGTGGAATATTATGTACTATTAGAAAATTTAGGCACTTCATTGCACACTTCATTGCTTGAAATACAGGTGAGGATTCTTTGAATTGTTCATTTTCTTTATTATCTAAATTTGCACACATAATTTCAGTTTCAATGGCAAATTTGTGCATATTTGAAACAGCATGACCCTTTATTTTATCCAGTCTTATTGTCGAATATCCTTTTTTAATCCATACAGAATTTTTATATGTTTTATCTGTTTCTAAATGTTTCGAACATAACTTGCAAAACAAAAAGTCATTATTTTCAATTTTTTCATGTCGTAACCATGGAAATTTTGTGAGCCATTCTGTTTGAAATTCAATTTTGTGTTTTGAACTTTTTTTGCATTTTTCATTGCCAGAAGAATTACTTTGACTATCTACTGTTGATAATGCATCTGGCTTATTGGATTTGCTTGTGCCCTCAGAATTACTTATTTCAAACTCAATGCCAGTTTCAGGCAATCCTTGAGCATCACATTCATCTACGGTTGATGATTGATTATTTGATGAGCAGTTGAAGATTCTGGGGAATGTAGACAAATTTCCGGCTTATTACTAATTTCATTTTCAGGATTGTTAATAATAGAATCTCTGCTTAAAACAATTTCTGGGTTATCACTGGTTGCTTTAATTTCAGGTTCATTTTGATTCTTTTGAGTTATTTCAAGATTTTCGTCTTGTGTTATATTGTCAATAAACGGATCTGTGTTTTAAATTATTTCTGGCTTGTCAATATTTGCTTCATTTTCAGATTTATTCAAAGATTGTTTGTCATCTATCTACAAAAGAATTTATTCGTTTAGTAAATTTACTCAGAAAGAAAATCATAAGCAATCAAATACAAACTTAAAATCAAGCTTCAGTTTGTTCCTTTTGAATGTACCATATTTTTCTTAAAAATTACTTAAGAATGATTTTTAGCAATTTTGTTATTTTGTCTATTTTAATACAAAAAATATTGTGTTCTAGGAACAATTAAACTCATCTATCCCCCTTTTCTTCCAACCTCCAGTGGCAGGCATATAATTTATTAAAGGCTGATAAATTAATGGGAAGGAAAAAAAAAGGGAGCAATCATAAATAGCTTTGAAATATTTTATCTGAAAAATATGCTTGAAATTGATGTATTTCATTTTCAATGATATTTTCAAATAAATATCATTGTTTCGTCACAAGTTTTATCCTGTTTAGTTCCATAACTTAAGCTTGTGTGTTTTTTCATACTTGCTACTAAAAAAATAAATAAATTAAATAAATAAATAAATAATTTAAGGGTAGGGGAAACCACTATTTTAGCCTGAAAAAATATGATCTGAATTAAAGTATAATTTCACTGAATTTTAACCAAAGGACTGGGAATTTTTCTTTTTTAAACTATATAATGTGATTTTTTTGGGGGGGGGGGGGGAGGGAGGAAGTATATATTTCTTTGTTGACTCCAAGAGAAAAATGCAGATGGTTACTATAACAATTAATACAATACAATTTGAGATATCTTGTATAACCTGTTGCAGAGATGATTGTGTTCAGGTTATGTACCTGAATTCAGTTTTTTTTTTCACTGTTAATTCTGGATTTTTGGTTTTGCTTATTATTAAATTCATAAAATAAGACTAAAATATAAGTTTCATATGATTGCTAAAAATAATTAAAATTAATATTCTTGATAATGAGAGGATTGGACCTACCTGGAATAAGTTATATCATTTCTCTCCAATTAAACTTTTTCTCACTAAAGTTTAATTATCAATTACTAATCACACCTGCATTGCTTATGATTAATATCTTGATTATATCATGCTTTATTATCCATTAAACTGGCTGATTTTTTAAAAATGTGTATGGTCAAAAAATTAAATTTGTAGTATCTAAAAACATTTATCTATTATGCAGTTATTTATTTATTTATTGTTGTTTCATTGGACCCATTTTGTGAAAAGCTTTTTTTCTTTTGAAAATCCTGTTGCTCAAATTCCAACCAAGTATTTATTAACTTCTTTAAACCCTTTTCTAAAATTTTGTTTTTGATAAACCTGGTTTTTTATATACAAGTCATATATTTAAACCTAACAAAATAAGAATAATTAATAGTAGTAAGTTTTTATAGAAAGGAATTCTGTGAGTGGGCCCATTTTATTAAATTTATTTTTGTGAATAGGCCCATTTTGTTAAATTTATTTTTGGAGGAGCCTGACTTATTAAATAGATTTTTGTGAAATGTGCTCTAAATTTGCTCAAAGTTTTTCTGGATCAACACCTGCCTAGAACAAAATACATTTTGCAGCAGAGATTATATTTGAAGTTTGCTTTCTTTTAAAAAGAAAAAAAAAGGTTGCTTTTAATGAAATAAGATGAAACCTTTGAAAAAATTGTCAATTATGGAGTGATTTCTGTTAAATGACTTCCCCTAACCTGCAACCAAATAACTTGTAGTAGCACCCTTTCTGAGTTCATAAAAAAAAAAAAAAAAAAAAAAAAAAAAAAAAAAAAAGGTACATGTGTTAGTAATGTTCCCTTAAGGAATTTTTTTAGTGTATTTTTAAATTAATTTTCCTAATTAGTAAGTTCCAATTTTGAGTTTTGTCAATATTACATTAATCTATTAACAATATTTAACAATTCTGATTATCACATTTCCCATTGTGAATCAAAATTTAATTATAAACAACAGAAAAAAAAAATCCAATAATAGACATTCTTCAAAATTTAATATATATATATATATATTTATGATAGTATTTAGAATTTGAATTTAATGAAAGCATATTAATAAAACGATATTGTTATTTTGAAATAAATTTAACATTTGAAATATCAGTAATTAATGAAATATTTATGATAGTTATTCATTGTTGAAATTAAATATTGTGATTATCACAAGATCATTATCATCAATCATATTAAGTGATTTAAAATACTAAATGTCAAATTAAGACAACAGGGTGGGGTTGGGGGTTAGAGAGGTTAACATTTTAAAAAATCTGAAAAAAATGTATTTGTTTAGAGTTGAATAGTACATAGTTCATAATATTTTCCACTATTTTTAAGTTACATTTCCCGAAATCATTTGATTTATTAAATACAGTAATTAATATTGTAAACATGGAAGAAATCAAATTGTGTATTGAATGTTTTAAATACTGCATAAAATAATTGCAAAACTAAAATTTGAGGCCGGTGACTGGCAGATTTATAATTTCATTAATACTGTAGATTTAATAAATATTACAGTATTTTTTTATGTACAGGGTAATACAGGTACAGATAAATAAAATTTTTAAGATAGAAAACAACAGATTTTTATCAACATACATAACTCAAAAAATTATCTTAAATAGAAAAGGCTTAGTCCCCATAAGCCCCTTCTTTAAAGAATTGTTAGATTCTGGTCAGGGTTCTCAAGTTTTTGCCATAGTGAAAAAAAACCTGGTTAAAACTAAACAATACGTTTATTTTTATTATTTTTTTTTTTTTTTTCAGAAAAAGAAAAAAAAAAGTTACATAAGTATAATTATGCATTTTATGACAGAATATTAGCTTTTATAACAATTATGTAACAAGTTTCCTAACAAGGCATAACAATTTTTTTCCAATATATAATTTTCAATTCAATTACTTTTTAATCTGTAACAGACAGTTTCATCAGAAAGTTATAACTTAGTACCAAAGACTTAAATAAGGCAAAAATAGGTTTTTGCCAAAGTGATGGAAAAAATAGACTGTCCATTTAATGTTTTTCTTAGAAAAAGAGAAAAAATATTACATGAGGGGGGAAAAAAAAACTTAAAAAATCAATAAAAATCAAAATTTATTTTTAAACTCTTAAGTTACATAATTATAATTATGCATTTTATGAAAGGATATTAACTTTTATAACAAAATTACATAACAAGTTTCCTAACAAGACTTTTTTTTTTTCTAATATCTATGCATAATTTTTAACTTAATTACTTTTTATCTGTAACTGACTAGTTTCGTCGGATAGTTTTAAATTAGCAGCAAAGACTTAAATATTTATGTATTTACATAAAAAACCTGATTAAAACCGTCCTGGCAAAAATAGGTTTTTGCCAAAGTGATGGCAAAAATAAACTATCTAATTTTTTTTTCCCAGAAAAAAAAAGAAAAATTACATGAAAAAATAAAGAAACTTAATAGTTAAAAAAATCAAAATTCTACATTTATTTCTGAACTCTTAAATTACATAAGTAAAATTATGCATTTTATGAAAGAATATTAAGTTTTATAACAAATTACCTAACAAGACATTTTTCTTTTCTAATATCTCTATATATAATTTTCAAATTAATTACTTTTTATCTGTAACTGACTAGTTTCATCAGATAATTATAAATTAATACCAAAGACATAAATATGTACATATTTTTAAGATTCATTACATAAAACAAAAGTAGCAAAGCTATATAAAACCTTTTGATAATTAAAAAAATATTAATATTGACAAAACATCTGATTTTTAATTTGGTCCTTTTATTCCTAAGTATTAGACTAAAGTAACTTTTTTTTAATAAAGATTTTAAATATGCAAAAATAATTAATTATATTCATTAATTAGTAAATTAAGAAAAAATATTAAATACATTATTAAACTTAATTGTTTATACTATTATCCTTAATAGCTTATAGATTTTAATATACATTAAGCACAAATAAGAATTTGCCATTTTTGCCCCAGTTTTTTCCAGTTTTTTTTTTTTTCACTGTCCTGGCAAAAATGCTAACCCTGATTCTGGTAACTGTAATTTAAAAATTAAAATTTTACATAGGTTGTAAAAAAAATTGTATATACTAAGAACGTTGCTGAAATTGCACTTTCAAAGATGTCTATGGTGTCCATTACTGGAAATTGTCTAAGCATTCCAACTGTGGACATGTCTTAAAACCCTAAAAATTTGTGAAATTTTGTAAAAAGCCATTAGTACTAAATAAAAACCAAAGTTTTCTATTACTACCAAAACAAATGCATGCAAATTTTCCAAGAAAATAAAGTATATCTAAATTTATAAAGCAAGGTGTGTTCTTAACATGCACATTAAGATTTTTACCGAAAAACAGTGGAACTCTTAAACATTATTATCTGCTTCTTAACTGATTTGATTAAGAGAGTGAACAATAAGCCATATTATAAAACATACAAGGAGAAGCAGTTGTGAAAAAAAAAAGTGATTTAATTTTAAAGGGTTTGATTGGTAGCATGTCAACCCTATAATATGAATATTTGAGGGGGAAAACTCTGAAAGAATGCTTAAAAAAATTTATAACTAATTGGTAAGATTTTTTTTTTTTAATCATCCTTTTATGGAAGTATTTATTTAATTGAAAATTCAAAATTGAAAACTTAGTAAAGTGAATGTATAGCGAATCCATTGAGTAATTTAGTTTTACCCTTTAAAATAATAAAATCAAAATTGCATGAAAATGATTTTTTTTTAAATACAACACTGGATGATCTTTATAACATCTGCAAACAGATGGTAAAAATTTGTGGTTGGGAGGAATTGAAATACTATAAATGAACTAGAAACTGGGGAAAAGATTTTTAAATTACTCAACTATAAATTTAAATTTATTTTCAGTGTAAACGTAAAAGATTATCATTCTTGAAATAATGGATATTAATTTTACTTATAAACAAAGAATCGTGAAGGAAATGGTAGCTATTGTGAATGGTGGTTTTGTTAGTGTTTAGTTTACTTACAGTTTTGTTATACATAACACTAACAAACATTGGCTGCATTAAAACTATTCTCTGGGAATGGATTTCTAGAACTCTGGGGGGGGGGGGGGGAAGGGAGGACTAATAGCGTTTTGGAGAAAATAATTTGCAACTCTAGAATAGATCATTAAAAAAAAGCATAAAATCCAAACTATTGGGAGAGGGAGGGGGTGTCTCTAGGAGGGATTTCTAGACTGTTGGGTGTAAAGAGGGGGCTAATGAAGTAAGTTTTGGGGAAATATTTTACACTTCTTGATCATTAAAAAGCAAAATTATCAAATCATCCAGGCTCAAAGAGAATGTTAATCCTATCCACACACCTGTACTCAATGATTAAAAAAACTTTTAGGATTATTTGTAAATTTTAAATTAATTTTAAGAATAATAAAGTTTTAAGAATTTTGTGAATTTTACTATATTTCAATACAAAGTATAAATAAGTCCAAATTCATTTTTCCGTATAAAAGATAAAATTGCTATTAAGATACAATTGTAGATTATTTTTCATAATCGCATTAAAACATGAATACATTTCCTTAACTTTCATATTTTAATCAGGTTACCGGTCGAAGCATTTTAAAATTGAAATATATTAGATTGCAGGGCTACAAAAATTATTTTGTTGGATTTGACTTTATATGGAATTTCAGATTTAGGAACTGTATTACTCTTTCAGAACTTTAAGATCAATTTCATGGGAACAGACCTCGCAATCCGCCATTTTGTTTCCCCATTATTTCTCACAAATTGTTATTACTAATATTATTTTGCATTATTTTTTTTGAGGAAACATAAAACAAACATTTTTAAAGCCTATGCATACTAAAAAATTTATTTTCACTTTACCTGAATATTTTACAAAATAAATAAGTAAATCGAATGATTTTTACTATTAAAAATTTTCTCTTTCAATCCTTGAGTTTCCACAGTAGATTGTTATGTTTAATTTAATATCATTTTTGAAATGTATGATTCAATCATTAAATAATCATTTCAGTTGCATTTTGTAATTTAAGCTGTATTTTTTTTTGTAATGTATGAGTATAATGTATGAGAAATAAAAGGGAAACAAAATGGCGGCTCACAGGAAGATACAGCATATGTCTTTCATGAATGGTTACCTATTTATTGTTGCGACTTTTTCGGCATGTATAGAACCTGTTGAAATCTATTTCAAATGGAGTAATATTTGTTCTGTTTCAATTAAGTTTATTCTTAATTCGTGATGCGTTTCTTTACGCTTGTATAGTGCAATTTTTTGAAAGGGTCCCGTTAATGTCAATTAGTAAATATTTTTTTTTCTTAAAATTTTAAATAAGACCAATTTAAACTACTTTTACAATCATTGTATCTTACAAATATCAACAAACTGATAAGCCCCTTGCTGCAAATATTTTCACAAATCAAAAAATATTATTAACATTACTTTGAATTTATATTGTAAGAGAGAGAGAAAAAAAAACAACCGCGAGTGACATGGTCGTCATCTCCACGCTAGTGAACGGTTAAATTTTGTTTTTATTGAAAATTTTTAAATGTCTGAAGATTGCACATTTTCAATTTGTACATTATCGAATTGGTGAAATTTTTTTTCAAATGGAATGTGTCTGAAAATACTATCACTCTTAAAAGTTTTAAAAGTGAAAAATTTAATGGATAATCAAATATAAATAAATAAATAAGTATATAAAAATAAAATTATTAAAATAAAATAAATAAAAATAATAAAAGTATTAGAATGTTGAATTAGTTTGGGGGGGGGGGGGAGTGATTTTTACCAATATTTTGCAATCCAGAAAGGCCTGTATAGAGTAATTTGCATACATTTTGTACATTCATTTTAATTACAAATCCATTTTTAATAAATTAAAAAAATTGAATATTCTACAATTTATTGCAGAGAACTTTTTCATTTTAAAAATTTGCATTTTTACATAATGCCAACACAGAATTTCTGAAAATTTTCCAAATTTTTGTTTTAAGTCTAACTTGATTTTAAACTAAAATATTTGAACTCAAAATGAAAAGAAAAATTCCATATTTTAATATTAATTATGGAAAAATAGTCCAACAATTCTTTATTTTACATTTTTTTTTTTTTTTTGTGTGTGTGTGTAAACATGAAAAATATTGAGCCATTATTATTAAAATACATCATAAAAAAAAAGAAAAGAAAACATCTGCATAACCCAAATTTGACTGAAAAAAATCGCAACCCAACTCGAAAACAAAACATTTTAATCAGACTATACCGTAAAAAAATAATAAAATAAAAAAAAATTGCAGCAATCGTACACAAGCATGTCAGGTTCCGGTAAAATGTGGTTAACAGATGCTATGCAGTACTCTAATTTACAAAATAGCATATATATATGTATGTGCATTTATTTAAAAAAGTAATTTTGAATACAAATATTTTTTAAAGCTTTAAATTAAAAAAAATTGAAGACTAAACAAAACATTTTTTTTTTTAATTTGCTGTAATTAAGATATGTCTTAACAAATCTATAAACCACATTGTAGCAAATAACTGAACATTTTGCTAATTAATCTCTAAAAATACATTTATTACTATTACTTTTAATATGTAAGAATTTGATACTTTTATAAAAATTATGAACTCATTAATTAGATAAATATTATTCTATAATTTTCTATAATTTATTAATTTTTTTTTCAATTCAAAAATTTTTAAATTTGCATTTTATCCTAAAAAATTCTATTAGTCAATTCAAAAATTTAATTGTTGTTTTTAATAACATTTCTTCAAACTTTTAAATTTACTTGTTCAAAAATGTATATTATCATTTCATTACTTTGAATATATATTAATTTGTATACATTTGATCAAAAATAGAAACTCACTGTCATTGTTGAATCATTAAAAGTACCTTTCATTTTGCATAATTTGCTTTAGAAAACTTATTTTAGTACAAAAGGTTGAGAATATTGCTTTATATTGTATATTATAAATATAAAATTAAAAAGATGGTGTAATTGTTGATTAAAAGAAATACATATAAAAGAAACTCCAAAACAAAACTTGGAAAAAAAAACCCTCTCCAAAGTTAAAAATTTAATCAATAGAGTGAATAAAATTACACAACTTGTCAACAAAAACCATTCAATAAATCATTTTAAAAATGCTACGAATTTGCTGTTCGAAAGTTTCGGTATAAATTCAACATTAGAGAAGCACAATTACATGCCACTGAAAGGAACTTTCAGAAAACACAATACATAATTTTATGGATTTAAGTAATCCATACAAACTGAGTAGAAACATATTTTATATCGTATTACTAAATCACATTTGATTTAAATATGAAATGTAAGAATATATTTTGAATATTGAAATAAAAAGGCGCAATGCTTGTTTTTAAAGCGGTATGCTTTTCGGCGAGCTGAAGGACCAAATAATTATGGCATTTCTATTTTTAACCCGGGAGTACTTTCATCCATGTACTCAGAAAAATTCCGGAAACAGTAAAGCATGCGCGACCGCATGTCCTAATTTTAAGCAAATTATTATTTGAGGATTTCAATTATTTTTGTAATTAAAATTAAATATAATAAAAACGAATGACTAATATTTAGTAGAAGAAAAAATAGCTTACCTTTGTTTTAAGCATGTCCTCGATTTTCTTGTATTTTTTGCCAAGATCTCTCTTCCTCTTGTCATCTTCCTTATGCTTCCTCTTAGCAGAAGGCATAGTATTTAAATCAACCTTTGAAAATTCTTTTAAAAAAATAAGCTCTAAATTTGCGCACTATATGTTTATAAATTTAACTGCACTGCGGTAACTGCTTACTCAGATATTTATAGGATTCAAACTGCTGTTTCCAGTCTGATTGGATACAACTCCAGTTAGAGAGGTTCTTTTGTTTAAAGCGTCTATTGTACACGCAATATATTGTGTACAACAACCAACAAACACACACAAAAAAAGGACTGGCGACAATTTTCTGTCCCTAAACTACCCTACCTCATCCCCACTTCTGTTTTCTCTCTGACTATCGGCTTCTCATCCCTTGCCTTCACCACCATCCTTTAGCTTGATATAATCACGATTAAAAAACAGCTCTTTGGGGGGGCATTCTCATCCATACGTACCCGCTGGTCTCTTTCGTTGTTAACCAACGGACTTATTGGAAAAAGAAACAAACATGATGAAAGGGAAATAAGGAAGACTACTTGTCTGGGGGTACTAAAATAGATAAGTTACGTCAATAGCTAATTACCAGGACCTAATTTTCGGAGCATTCCGGATTGATTTAGGCAATTAAATTGGGCACCCGGAGTTTGCGCCCAAAACTCCGGGTGGGCACGAAATTTCTAAAGGGCACATATTTTTACCTAATTTCATCAAAATTCCTATTATGAAAATCATAATTGTTTGTACAGAAACTTGCTAGTCAAGTCCGAAGTCTCCTAAGTCCGGTTTTCTTTCTTTCTTTCTTTCTTTTTTTGTTCATTAAATTTCCTAATTTTTTTATGCAATACGGTTTTGCCACATTAGTAAAGCAATTCTTGACTTTTTCGCAATTCTTTTATAATTTTCGATTTTTTTTTTTCTCTCATTTGTAAAATAAATTTGATTTCAGGCTTTGGTGGGTTCGGACCGGTTTTCATTAATGGCATTCGGGCCAGGCCAGGACCTTACTTTTCCCCTGAAGGATCAGACCAAGCAGCGCCTACCTTCTTTTTTACGTACGAAGCCAGGACTCATTTTATTCTTCATAGTCTTCATGGACCAAAATATTCAGTCTCGGTTGAAACATCCTGTATGAAAATCATTTTCTCGATTTGGTAAAGTCTATTCAATAATCAGTAAAATTTGGCTTGGTCCAAAAATTTTTGCAATAAAAGCATATACTAATCACCATTACTCTACAACTAAACATTAAAATTTATTCTTTTTAAAGAAATGAGACTTCCAGGTTTTTAAAATATAGTTAAACCGTAAAACGCATGAAAGAAGAACCTGCCTATGACGGAATCCTCTTTTAAACTGAAAACTGGAAATCTGTGCATCTCGAACCGAAGTTAGTTTAACAACATTAATACAGAAATGTAATTTGTCCAGTGTTGAGATCCGCATTGGACTATCGCATTGCGTCTGACCTGACCTGAGCTTAATATATTTTTAGCAATCTCATGCGGTGCCTAGATCAGGCTTGCATTGTTTTTCTACATAGTCGAGCCGGACCGGAACTGGACTTAATTGTTCTGAAGATGTGTAGGACAGACAGTGTGTTTTATAAAAGTATTAATACCGATAATGAACTTCTGATAACGAAATTTTTAGACATATACCTTAAGACGGCCTTTAAATTTATTACTCAACAATGTTAAACTTTGACACATTTTCTGACTGATTTTTAATTGCAAAGGTATGAAATTGACAAGCCTGACTATTCAAGGGATTTGGAATCGAATAGCATTTTCCATTTTTGATGAATATATTACTTGTCGAGATATTAGAGATTCTTGTCTTGGTTTCTGTAGATTTTTCTCCCTGTCCATGCGGTCTCTTCCGGAAATTCAATTCAAAATGCTAACTTTGACAATAATTTCTCAAAGATGTATTGCTTTATCAAAAAATGGATAACGCCATTCAGTTGCATAGTTTCAGAATAAGCATTATTATTTTTATTTTTTTCTAAATTTCTGATCTGCATTTCACCGCACCCCGTTTCTCCCCTCCCCCAACAATGTCAACAGATTTTTTTGTTTGTTTGTTTGTTTAATATAATTTTTTAAAAAATAAATAAGATAAATAACGGCTTTGGATTCCAAAATATTTTGCTGTACAAAAAATTGAGATGTCACACTGTCATTACATCTGTTCTTATGGAGGCATAAATTGAAAGTAACGAGCATAAATTGGTCATTCATTGCAATAAAATTGATGACGTAATATAAACAGGGTACATCGATTGTACCAATTTCGCAATTAGTGTATCAAAATAAGGCATCTTCTTTGTTATATAAACAACCTTTGCTGTATTTCTTTCAGTATTTGTCAATTTTCAATTAAAAGTACGGTAAAAAAAAGACTAACAGCGGTTTTATGTTTGTTTTGTAAAATTGCATCTGCAAATTAAGAATGAATTTATTTTTTTTAATCTTGGGTTCTGATAAAAGCAGAAAGCCTTCTTTTCTATGATATTTATATTTTGGAGCCACAGAGGTATGCCCGGGCCTGGCCCAAAACACAAGTTTAGCCCGAGGGGGGGGGGGGGTAAGGATCAATCTTCTTTCAGGAGACTCGTGCTGCCTGGAACTCATACTTTTTTTCTGTAGACTGTCTTTTCGGGCCAGGCTTTTTATGGACCAAAGTTTTCAGCCCATTTCCGTTCCGACTCAGCCTGTATCCAAACCGTTGGCCTGGCTGGTGCAAAAATTTAGCCCATCACAACAAAACTTTTGAAAAAAAAAAAAAAAAGCAATCTTAAATAAATAACCCTTATTCTACAATTAAAAATGTATACTTTTTAAAATAGTGCATGATGTGTTTCTAGGCAACAAAATTAAGTAAAACCTGTGAAAAGATAGCTGTCTATGACGGAATTCTATCTTTAACAGAAAAAGGTTTTAATCCATGCAAAATTAAAATAATAATACATGCGAAAGAAAATAATGCAATATATTAAAAATAGATGATGTACCTGCCAAGGAAAAAAAATCTTTGATATTTTTTTTTCTTATACGATTCTTTTTACCAAATTTTATTGTAGCATTTTTCAGATTTTTAAATCTCCAAGCCACAGAATATAGATTAAGGGTATACTTCACTCAAACGGAAATACACGCTTGACAATGTTAATCCCGTGAGAGAATTATTTTAAATATTTCGTTAAGATTTCTCATTTTTAAATAGATTTTTTTTCCTTGCATTGAATAGCTGAGATCGATCTTTACAAAGATCGCTTTTTAATTTTTAGATTTTGTTTACAAGTTTTTCTTTTGGGATCTATTCAGTTTTTAAGAACTGGTTTTCTAAAGTAAAGTAACTTTCAAAAGGAAAGCCTGTAAAAAAAAAATAGAAAAAAAATTAAAGAGATCAACTTCAGCTATGCAGTGCAAAATAATAATAGTAATATTGGAATGCAAACAAAATATTAACCCCCCCCCCCCCCCAAAAAAAAAAAAAAATCTTTCACAGTGAGTTCTAGTTAGCAAGTGTGCGTTTTCGTCTGAGTGTAGTAGTAGGCCTTTAGAATTCGCATACAAATAGTGACTCATTCAAAAAATAAATATAGCTGACTAGGGCACGCAAAAAGAAATCTAGGAAGGAGCAGTTGTTTTGGAATTCCATGACATTTTTAATGAATGGCATAGACATGGGGGGGGGGGGGGTAAAATAAGTATTTTTTGTCAGAACTCTTCCAGAAAATTCTTAACCATATCGATTTAAAAGTCTATACAGAAATTCGGTCGATCTGACTTTTAGCTTTTGCAAAGGGCTTAGACTTTTAGCTTTTACACCTGGCCAAACCTTTAACTTTCATTTTGTAACAAATCAAATAAATAATTTTTAAAAAATCTACGTTTCTGCATCGTGCAGACCTTTATGCCTTACGGCATATACAGAGCGTAATGAGATAGAGCTTTTCTGAAAATATTGACTGTAACAAGACGAGCGGAGTTAGGACGAGGGTCCAAAAATAAAACTCTTGATTCCTTTTTAGTAGAATCACAGAGTTAAGGTGATGCCAGGCGCAGTGGCGTATTCAGGGAGTGGGCTGATAGGGTTGCAGTGCCTTTCGGAATTTGTCGAAAATACATAATTTTATCATGAATCTTTAGCAAAATGCAATGAAACCTATTAAGATGAAATTTAAAAGGAACCAGAAAAATATTTCGTTTTTGAGGTTTTCATTAGTGTCTTATTTTGCCGATATATTATGAAATAACAGTTTCAGCCAAGTATCAGTTATACACAAGTTCGCTTTATACACCTTTTAAAACGTGATATCTGATGATAAAAAGTGCATTATTAATTTTTATTAGTTTTAAAGCAGTAAAAAGCTTACGTTCGCTATTTACAAATTGAAAATATGTCCCTTTTGGGTGGTTTCCTTCGAGCCTTGGATTTGAATTTCCTTGCATTAATGCGGATTAGTATTCCATAGAGACCCCCATGGAGAACATAATCGACTATCATAAACAACACCAACGCTCTGATTTTAGATAATGCATAGATTGAGGCATCTTCTATGAAATAGGAAGCCTTAAACTATTCTTTATTTTAATTTTCTTAAATCCTAGTACATTATAAACTTGTTGTAGCACCGTGATGGCGTGAAGTGCTATATTATTTCCATAAGTATTACAAAATATTGTCATAAAATGTGGTTCTATGACATATGTAAACTGTAACGTTTTGATTAAAAATATGCTTTATTTACATTTGAAATGTATCATAAATATAATAGCGTGATTTTGAATCTCGAATATACAAGAAAGCTTTCTATTAACCGCAATTTATGATGAAAAAGAATTCAGTGAATACTATCAAATTTGTCAGTTAGCCGATTGGCATGTCTCGGAAAAGTCATTATTGGACATTTCAAATGTATCTCATTTATGAGAAAATGAAAAATGCTATTCTATACTTAAGTAATACAAATGTCATGCATGCATGTTCATGCTCCAAAATGAGTCCTAGAATGTGTTGAAAGAAGTATGTGGGGGGGGGGGGGGGTGTAGAGCGAGAATGTTCTGAAATAATTTTAAATTTATTATTTACTTTTGTTTTATTTACTATTTATTGAGATATCTTTTTGTAATTTCCACTATTCCATTTTAAAAAATATGGAATAGCCAACGAATTATACTTGTTAAGACGGAAATCTGCCTAAACCAAAAAATTCCTTGCTATATTCTATTCCATCTTAGTAGATTTGATTGTATAATACACTACCTGTTAGGATATGTATCCCCTGATTTGATTTAAACTGGAATTTTACCGTTTCTTGTGATTCCCTTTTAGAAACTTTTACTAAATCTCAGCCTCCTCCGAAATAATAAATCCATATACGCCAGTCCGGCGATTCCTCGGCTCGTCAAACAGGCATAATTAATTCTCATTATCTGCTTTGTGTCGCGAGGCGGAGTGGAGGATATTGTGGAGTGGAGGATATTTGGAATCCTAAATAGTGTTTCCAATATAAATTGACACATTTCAATAAAAGGCACATTGCATTATACTTCATAAAAACAATATTAAATATGCAATTGTTTTAATTTTTTCAGAATTTGTACTCAGCGCCGGTGCATCCCCGTACAAATTAAGTCGCCCTAAGAACTCCAAGGTTCTATATACAATTCGAAATAACGTTTCTCATTTATAAAATGTTTTTTTTAACTCAGATTTGTTAAGTTTCTTTGTGAGAATTTCTAACAGACAAAAGAACTGCCTGGAAATATATAGATTTGTCAATCCCTAAGTAACTGTGTTGTTGTTGTTGTTGTATGTATGTATGTCGGCCGATTATCTACGCTATGGGATATAGGCCCTATGGGGTGGGATGCCCTCCGTGGGGGTCTTTCTAAGAGAACCTAACCCGTATTTACGCAAGGTTCGAAGAAAACCACGGAAAACTCCGAACGGTTAGGCCGACGGTCGCGATTGGGTTCGAACTCAGCACCTACCGTCTACCAGTTTGGAGGTCAGAACCTCGCGGCCACTGGTGGGGCCTAAAGCAGAGATGGGCAGTATCGAAAATACATGTATTTGAAATACATTTTCAAAATACATTTGTATTTTGTATTTTGTATTTTAACCTGACTAAACAAAAGTATTTTGGTAATTGTATTTTGAAATGATTTTTTCAAGTATTTTGTATTTTGAAAATACATTTCATATTCAAAATACATTTCTGTAGCTTTCCAGCTGCTCCGTTAAAACCGCAGATGTAAAATTCATAAAATAATAAAACAAGCCTGTATGCTTTGTTTTGCCTTATAGGGTTCTTTTCTCAAAGTTAATGCGAACATTAGAGCTACTGATACGATAAGGATTAGAATAAATGCTTCTGCACTACTTAGTCATTTTTGCTGAACTGTTACAATTCTAAAGTTCTAGGTTTTATAATTATAGCGTTGATATGAGTACAACAAAAACTACTGTGTGATAAACAGGAAGAATTATTTATATTTTTGCTGTGTCTAGTGATTTTAAAGAACCATAAAAAAAAGTAATGGAAGTAGTGGAAGGAAACGTAATTTAATGTTTGTCTTGAGAAAGAATGGCTGTTTTTTTTTCGGCTTCAAATGATAATGTATCAATGGAATTACTGAAGTGCGACAGAATACGTTGCGCTATACTATATGGGAATTATTATTATTATTATTTTTTTTTTTTTGCACATTTTATGTTTTATTTTATACTGTTTAAAATAAAACAGCACAATGAAAATATAAACTGATGTTGGACCAAAACGAAAACTGTTGTACGAAACGGAAGTTTGATTATTTTGAGTTTCGATTGCAAACGAAATTTTCACAGAGGAAAGTTTTAATATCGATGAGAATGTTAATTTGGTTAATTGCAAAATTCTCCCCCACTTTAGAAGAATATTTATGATTTACAATAATTTTTTAGCATGTGCATGTATTTGTTTAGACTAAAATTTACAAAATATTAATGAAACATTATTTTGTATTTTGTACAAATTTATAAACATAAAAATTTATACATGATTAACTGTGTAGTTATTTATGTATCGTGAGTATCCCGAGATTATTTATGTATCAATATATCCGATATCAATGTTCATCGTACAGAGATTTTCAAAATGTTAAACATTTAACTTGCAGATTAATCAAAAACAAATAGTAATAAATTATTCTTTGAGAAAAGCAGTGTATTCATGTTTAAATAAAAATAGCAATTTTTAGTTTGCAATCATTATTACAAATATAGCATGCTTATGTTTAAATACATCTTTACTATATAAATGATGGAAAATAACATTATGAATATTTAAAGTATTTTTGACAGCGCCATGAGAAAGGAGGGGGGGGGGGGTTGAAAGGGTCGGTCGCCCCAGGCGCGGGTAGTTATATACTTAACTAACTTTCAATGGAGGAGGCTATACAATTCTTTTCATATATGCGTTTATGTATATGTCCTACATTAACTATTGAACTGACACTTCGATTTTTAATCACTCACTCTTTTTTACTTTTCTGTATCTTTACAAGAAAACTAGTTGGATGTGTCAATCCCAAAACTTTCTTCTATCTCGTAAGTACATTTTAATATTAAAAAAAAAAAAAAAAAAACGTGGTGACCCCAAAGTTACCCACTATCGAATTTCCTCGAACATTTGACCTAGCCCAATGAGATTCTGGTATTCAAAAAGCCTAAAACGCAAAATTTTGTTAATATTCTGAGAAAATGAGCTTAGTAGTGCCTCATGTTGGGTAATTTATACTAAAACCTAATAAGCATCTATTTATGTCAAAACCTAACAGAATCTGAAATTTGATGGAATTTCGTCCATTAGTTCTTGAGATATAGTTATAACAAAATATTTGCAAAACGTAGCACAGCAACACCATATCTTGGACAATTTATGCCAAAACGTAAAAAAGCGTCTAATTATGTTATGGTGTAAAAAAATCTGAAGTTTGATGAAATTCTGTGCATTAGTTCTTGAGATATAGCTAGTTAAAAAAACGTGTAAAATATAACCCAGCAGCACCATCAGTTGAAGGATTTATAACAAAACGTAATCATGGTGTAATTATGTTATATGCCATTTTGTAACAAAATCTGAAGTTTGATGAAATTCTGTGCGTTGGTTGTTGAGATATAGCTATCGGAAAAATCGTGCAAAATGCAGCATAGCTACACCACCTGTTGCAAGGTTAATACCAAAATGTAATCAACGTCTAATTATGTTATATATTCTAGTGTAACAGAATCTAAAATTTGATAAAGTTCTCTGCATTAGTTCTTGAGATATAGCTATCGCAAAAATCGTGCAAAATGTAGCATAGCAGTGCCACCTATAGGGCAGTTCACACCAAAACCTTATCAGTGACTATGTATCTCAAGGTATCGCAGAATCTGAAGTTTGGTGAAATTCTGTGCATTAGTTCTTGAGATATAGCTATCATGAAAATCATGAAAAACGTGGCACAGCAGCGCCACCTGCTGGCCAATTTACACCAAAACTTAATCAGTGTCTATTTATATCAAGGGGTCACAGAATCTGAAGTTTGGAGAAATTCTGTGCATTAGTTCTTGAGATATAGCAATCTTGAAAATCATGAAAAACGTAATATAGCAGCGCCACCTGCAGGCCAATTTTCACCAAAAACCAATAGGCACTAATTCATATCAAGGTCTAACTGAATATAAAATTTTATTAAATTTCGAGCATTAGTTCTTGAGTTAGAGCGCCCACAAATTTTTTGTCACATACAGACAGAGACAGACAGACAGACAGACGGACAGACTCACAGACAGACATTTTCTAAAAATAGTCAAAACGTGTTCAGGACTTTCTAAAACGTATAAATTCGTCGAAAACCGGAAGTCAAAAATTTTCATGAATCCAATACTTTCTTCTTGTAAAGATAGAAGAAAGTAAAAAGTACTGAATTCGTGTAAAAATTCGAGTTCAGGTTTTCGACGGATTTACATTTTTGATGATTCTGAACAATGGCTGTTTTTAGGAAATGTTTATTTGTGAGTTTATCAGTGTATGATGCAAATTTTGTGGGCGCTCTACCTTAACAATTAATGCACAGAATTTAATAAAACTTTAGATTCAATTAGACATGTACATAAGTTATTTTAGATATTAGGTAATAGTGTAACTCGTCCAAAAGGTGAACTTGCTATGCTGTGTTTTTCACGATTTCCGCAAAAACTCTGCCTCAAGTTCGGATTTTCATCGAATTTTAGATTCAGTTTAGACGTTGACATAAGTTGTTACCGATTATGTTTTGGTGAGAATTGCGCTACAGTGGTGACGCTGCTATGTTAAATTTTTTCACGATTTCTGCACTAGCTCTACCTCAAGTAGTAATACATGGATTTTCAACGAATTTCAGATTTAGTTGGACGTAAATATAAGTCATCGCTAAATAAGTGTTGGTGCAAATCATACGACAGGTGGCTCTTTTTACTACTACATTTTCCAGGATTTGCAGGATTTTAACAAGAACTAATGCACTAAATATCATCAAACTTCATATTCTGTTATGTATTATTATTATTAATTATTACTACCAATCACCGAAATTCAGTTTCGGCCTTAAAAACATGCTTTGTCTATCCTTAATTATAAATTCTCCAAAACAAAATTAAGTAATTCTCAATTTGAGATTTTTTTTTTTCTTTTGAAGGCCAATTGTAATTTCCAAACATAATTTTAATTTATAGACTCTTTTGATAATACTTTACTCCTATGCTTAAAATGAAGCTGAATTATACCCAAGAAAAATTTTATATTTTTGTATGAATTTTAATATTTTATCTGTAAGCATTCGTTTATTTTATAAAGCGTATTCTGAAATAGATTGATTTGTTTTCTACATATTTTTTCTTTTTCTTTTTTACTTTGATAATTTATGATTTGAAACAATATAATTAGTGTTATAAAAACACCTAACAGTTGCTTTGTGCAAATACTAATAAGAGTTCTACACAGGCCGAAATTATTATGTCCGATCCAAACCACACAAAGATCTTAAGCCCCATTTTGACACACAAAAAAAAATTATCGGCCTGGCCCAGTATAAAGTTTCATTCCATAGAAAAAAGGTATTAAACAGTCCGATACAAAAAGCAAAATCCCAGAAGTAGCCCGGCTCGATATAACAGCTAAAAGTTTGGCCAGGCTTTGTTCGACCAAAACCTTGACTAACTCGGATCGACTAAATTTACAGAAAACTTAAATTTCTGTGTCGATGTGTTAAAAATCCACTCTGATCAAAAATACTTATTTCATTTTTTTTCATGTTTATAGACTTTTTTTTTTTTTCTTTAAGCAATTTGGACTGCGATATTAAATTTTGAAATTAATCTTTATTTTTATGCAAATGTTCTTGTGATAATTAAGGCTGTTTTTAAATGTAAAAGGGCAACTTTATGACGTATGTTTTAATTAAATTTTTGTTTGGAAATGCTTGAAACAAGCAGGTGTTGTTGCTCAGAAATTATCTAATCGCACTCATTTTCCAATTTTTGCAAACACAATAGATATTTCAGAAAATAGCTTCAAAGTAGGCGTTTTGAACCGAATTTCCTAGCGAAAGAACAATAACCACTCAAACTGGGGTGAAAATCGTGCTTATCACATGAGCCAAATCACTTATAGATTAATAGATAATTTATTGATAAAAAATGTAAAATTCAATTCGATTCCAAATCGCTTACATAATCAGGCCTTCCAATTTTATATATTTCCGTTAAAAAAGGAATTTGTAAATATGCAAAGCCCTTTGCATTTGTTGAACAGAACAGATGAGAGCAGCCTTAATATCACTCTATGCCTTGGAAAATGGCATTCTATGGTCTGAAAATGCTATACATTAAAATCTTCTAAGACGGATTCGCACAGGATAGAAAAAAAATACACTGTAGATAGGTGTATTTCTTAGCAGGAACACAGTTTGTTCTAAATGTATTATATTCTTTTTTCTTGTTATTAAATTTATTTTGCATGAATCAATACATTTCCTGTTTAAGACGAGATTTACAGACATATTCATTTTCTAAGGTTTTTTTTTTTTTTTTTTTTTTTTTTTTTTTTTTTTTTTTGCTGTGGTTTATTTTTATTATCCACAAATATATTTACTATTCATAAAAAATAAAGTTTTTAATGGTAAAATTATAACAATTTAAAAATACGTACATTTTTTCGAAAAAAAAATTGTTGGGTCGGGCCAGATTTTACTGATTTTTTCCATAGGCCGGCCGAGATAGGATGAGTCAATGATTTCCATACGAGCTGGATCGGGACCTATGCTAATATATTTGACTAGTGCAACTAGAGCTCTAGGAAGAATGGAGTTCAATCCTGGTCCGGTCTGGAAAAAATAAGTTAGGCCTGGCCCGAATCTGCAGAAAAAAGTAAAGCCCGGGACTCGAAAGAGTGATGACGAGACCCATATGAGTCTATCCTTTAAAAAGTCTGTTATCCGGCCCAAACAGGCCCAGAACGACTGAAAAATAGGTCCAGTCAGGTCCGACCCAAGTGTCATGTATTAAAATTGTCCAGCTAACTGTGCTGGACACGGCTCGTTCAAACCTCTTATCTTATAACATTTTTTTTTTAATTGTTCAAATGTATTTTGTATTTTAAATGTATTTTTAAAATACATGTATTTTGTATTTTGAACTTTTTCAATTCGAAAAGTATTTTGTATTTTGTATTTTTGGTTCTAAAACTAATGTATTTTGTATTTTGTATCGAAAATGATTTTTCGATGTATTTTGCCCAACTCTGGCCTAAAGTAACTGTGAACGCAGAAAATAAATATATTATAAAGATTTGAATATTTTGCGAAATAAAAAATATTTCTGCGTGTTGTAAAAATAGTGATAATTTTTATACATTTTATCATTCCTATTACGTATTATTCTATGATATGTCCAATTAAAAAATAATTTTATTTATACTAGACGGTTGCCCGCCCTCAGTAGCCCGAAGACTATCTGAATGCCAGTTCTACAACCCCACAATTTCTTCTCGGTGTTCTGGGGTTTCGTTTGCATATCTTTTTTTATTGTTAATGAAGAGGTCTTCCATTTGTTCTTCCATCTGTTCTTCTTTCTGTTCTTCCATCTGTTCTTCCATTTGTTCTTCCATTTGTTCTTCCATTTGTTCTTCCATTTGTTCTTCAATTATATTCGACGATTCACTGTTTGAGAGCCTATCTGTCCTTTTATTTATAGAAGTTCAAAATGAAAAAAGATTTTCTTAGCAGACGATTTTTTGTGATAAATACATTATCTGTTTTATATTTCTTCTGCTTTATTCCTTTTATTTATAGAGTTCAAAATGAAAAAAGATTTTCTTAGCAGACGATTTTTTGTGATAAATACATTATCTGTTTTATATTTCTTCTGCGTTTACCTAAGCTGTGTAAAATCTCTATAAATAAAAGGTATAGAGGATGAGAGCCTATCTGTGCCTCAATTATCCTCAGAATTCCTTTTATATATATAGATTAGGTGTTATTAAATATGTTCAATTTAAAAGGTCCCACCAGCGGCTGAGAAGTTCTGCTCTCGAAACTGGAATGCGGGATTTGCTGGGTTAGAAATCAATCAAGCCCGTCGTCTTTATCATACGAAGTTTTCCGTGATTTTCTTGCGTAAATACGGGTTAGGTTCCCTTAGAAAGATGCCCATGGAGGGTATACCCCCCCCCCCTTTGGTCCATACCCCTCATGTTTATAATCAGCCGCCATAAACAAAACAAAACTTAACAATTTTAAAATAATTTAAATTATTATTTAGTATTAGTTATACCCCACTAATTGCTTCATCAGTATATTGGCGAAGTTGCGAAGTCCTTATTGTATTTAAATGTGTTATTATTATTTTCATATTTTGAATAGTTTGGGTAAATCCTTAAAATATAATGCCCTACAGGGTGACAAAAATGATTTTATGGTATCAAGTCGATTTTCGCATTGCTGCCCCCCCCCCCCTCTCCAGCAGATGCACTGGTTATGCAAGGGAAAAGAAAAGAAAATCTCATCGCAAAATGGAATTTCTGTGCTACTTTGCAGTGTTTTGATAAAATTAGATCTGTATAAATACTGTTCTCCTCTTAATTTCTCACCAGTTCTTTCGTAGCCTTGATATTTATGAATGACATGACGCTCAAATTTGCCAATATAATTCAAATTTAACTAATTGTTAGTCATACCTGCTTTCAAAATAAAAAGAATGGATAGCATATTTCTTTTGTTACTAACATATTTTTTAAGATTTTCTTTTCTTTTGATTCATATTCTATTTATGAATAATTCCTGTTTTTTATTATTATTAGTAGTATTTTTTTTTTTTTTTTAACAGAAATTTTTTACACAGTCCCCGTTTTTCGAAATTTTACACAAGGCTAACCATAGTTACTGAAAGTTACAATGCACGTGCTTATAAAGATCCCCAACAAGACTAAAATACCTTTTATTTATTTATTTTAGATTTTTAAAAAACGTTTTACGTCTGGGTTAATACCTAGCTAATACTTATGCTTGTTCACCCCACTCTCAATGAAAAAGTTTTTTTTTCTTTTTTAAATACATAAAAATATAAGGCCAGAGATGCATTTATTTATTTATTTTACGTATGATTCAAGGCAGCCAAAAGTTTGAATACTTCTATTTTAAACTACCCTTTTACATATCCCCTCGAGTTTACTTGCAGTTTTCATTTAAAAAGATGGTCAAATTAGATTCTTTTTCTTTTTTCTTTTACGCATTTAGCGAATAAAAGAATACAGAAATAAAAGGATCGTATTCTAGGTAATTTACGACGCCACATTCCTATTTGAAATAACTTTTCTACGTCTGTTTGTCGCTTGCACTTTATGCTGTCCCAGACAACTAGTACAACTGACGCCTAAACTGATCATGGGAATTTAAGTAACAGATAGACTTTTCTTTTCTGTAACATCCGGAGTCGAATCTCAGCGATACGATCTCGATGAGAGGAGTTGGGGGAAAGGACAATGCAATTGTCAGTTTTTAACTTCCCACAGAGTACCTCATTTCGTTTCTGTTTTGGGCAAACTCCGAATGACCACCCCAAGGAATGGTTACTATAGTCCTGTCCTACTGAATGAAAAGAAAAGTATACGTAACTAATTTTGTTAGAAGCTAGAATGCATTGATGCATTGCCGAAACTAGAGGGGGCATGTGCCCCGGGCGCCAACAGAACAGAAGGTGAAGGGGGCGCCAAATTAAGATTTTGTTTGGTGTGTTTGATATAAAGAATGGATATATGTGGTGTATGTGTGAGGGGGGGGGGGGTTCCAAAATACATGTTTGCTCCGGGTGCTAAAAGGGCTAGTTTCAGCGCTGTATTGATGGGAGAAAAAAAACAGGAAGCGTTTGATTCTCGTGTGGCACAGATTTTCAAGCTCGATCAATGGGGAAATCTCGGGGCAGATTTGATTATTTTTTTTTTTCAAAGGAAGGGTGCATTTTACCGATTTCAAAACCAGCGGAGCGGGATTTTCCGATTTTAAAAACGGCAGGGTGGCGCGCCCTCCGAAAATGGCCTAGCGTGAACACTAGTGTTGATTATCCTTTGATGTAAAATTGCTTTAACAGCTTGCACTGCTATGCTGCATTATTCATGAATATCGCAATATGGTTTACCTCAAAAACTAATACATGAAATTTCATCAAACTTCTGATTTCATTACTTCCTAATATAGATTAGTGTTGCTTAGTTTTTCATGTAAATCACCCAACAGGTGGCACTGCTATTACATTTTTCACGATATAGTAATAGTTGCATCTCCAGAACAAGTGTATGGATTTTCATCAAACTTCAGATTCAGTTATTACCTGATTAAAAATGATGCTGATTAGTTTTTGGTGTTTTCAAGATGATGCTTTTATGCCGATTTTTTTAATATTTTGCAATAGCTCTACCTCAGAAACTAATGCATATATTCTCATCAAACTTCAGATTCAGTTAGAAGTTGACATAAATTGTTGCTAACTAGATTTTGGTGTAAATCATCTAATTGGTGGTATTGCTAACCTGCATTTTTCAGTAATTACTAGCATGTTTGAATAGAAGAAAGTTTTGGGATTATTACATCTGACTAGTTAATTATTGGAAAGCAGTTTCTTTTTAAATAAGAAGATATATTCTTGCAGAAAACGTTCAGTTGAATTAAGAATAAGAAATATTTTTTCCATTCTCACTATTTATTTTTCATACCATTTTGAAATTGTTTAATGATGTTAATTTATAAATTAAAAAAATACTGCGTTATATACATTTTAATAAAAATTTAGTTTTTCTTAAGAAAGGTGTTATAATAAATTTATATAATAAATATTTTTATTATAACACCTTTCTTAAGAAAAACTAAAATTTTTATTAAAATGTTTATATAAAAGGTGAATGTTTAAAAATCTGATGATTTAAAAAAAATCAATTGGATTTAATTAACTTTTTATCACTGCATTATATATTTAAACATCCAAATTTTCATAACATGTTTCTTTAGGTTCAAGGTATTCTCTTCATTGAAGAGAAATCTAAAATTTTTATGTACTATTATGCAGGGTGAATGCAACAATTGGGCTTAAGAAAAAAAAAAAGTTTTCCATTTTTATTTTCTCTCTGCAAAAACACTGAAAGTAAGACATCTTTCTTCTGTCTTTAAAAGAAGAAAGTATTAGATTCATGAAAATGTTTCAATTCTGGTTTTCAATGGACTTATGGTTTTCAATGAACTGTTTTAGTTATTGGAGATCATGAAAAAAAGTTTTTACAAAATGTCTGTCTGTGTCTCTTTGTGTGACACAAATTTTGTGGGCACTCTATTATCTCAATAACTAGTGCATAGAATTTAATAAAAATTTATATTAAGTTATCCTTGATATAAATTGGTGTTGATTAGTTTATGGTGTAAATCGATTGAGAGGTGGTGCTGCTATGCAGCTTTTTTCAGGATTTCTGCAATTGCTTAATCTCAAGAAAATAATGCATAGATTTTCATCTAACTTCAGATTTGGTTAGTCCTTGGCATGAATTGACACTTTTTATATTTATTATAAATCGCTCAACAAGTGACACTGTTATGCTGTATTTTTTATGATTTCTGCAATAGCTCTATCTTCAAATTAATGCATGGAATTCTATCAAACTTTAGATTTAGTTAGTCCTTGAGATATATAGGCATTTTTTACATTTTCATGTAAATTGCTAAACAGGTAACATTGCTATGATGCGTTTTTAGGATTTTTGCAGTAGATCTGATTTAATGCATGAATTTTCATCAAACTTAAGATTCAGTTAGACATTGACCCAAGTTGTTACTGATTAGTTTTTGATGTTAATCTTTCAATAGGTGGTGCTCTTAAGCTGCATTTTGTGGGATTTACACAATTTTTGCGATAGTCATATCTCAAGAATTAATGTACAGAATTTCATATGTTTAGAATTCTCATGATGGATATAGATTGCCGTTTAATTTTGGGACTGTGATAGAGAATTTTGAAGCATTAATCTGTATGAGGTAGAAGAGCAGAAAGTTCCGGGATTGTCACATATGACTATTTTGACAAAGAAAGTTTTTGGGGGTACAAAAATTTACATATACTGCATTTATAGATTTTAAATTTGTGCATATATGCCTACTTTTCGACACTAATTCTAAACTTGTAATTTTTGTAAAAATTGATTTAGATTTTATTTTATCCAAAAATTGTTTTTTAAAAAGAAAAGGAAAAATACTTTTGTATGACATGTTATTTAAATCTAAGCATTTCTCCATTAATTATCATTATTTTACATCTGATTTGCTATTATTGGCTATATACAATGAACTTAATTGGCCCTTTTTATTTAAGAGTGGTAGTAATTAGCACTATATCCGAATATTAAATTTCAGCAAAGAAAAGAAAGAAAACAAGTCATTGATTTTGAAATCTCAGATGTTACATAACAAAAAAAAAAAAAAAAAAAAAATTATAAGTAGTGTGTGTATGGGGGCAGCGTGATTGGATTTCTATGTTTCTTTTTTACTTTTCTGTTCTCTAACTTAAGTATTTTAAGCAATTTTTCTAACTCAACCCCTAATTAAACTGTAATGAGATTCAAGGATTGACTGAAAGAGGTGTCTCATCAAGCCCAACATCCTGTGGGGTATATTTTGACCCCAGACAATTAGGGGCATTTGCTCATGTGCGTGTATGTGTGAGAAGGGGAATCAGAAAATTATTTTTTTTCCACATCCTTTTAAATCTCTTGTCCTAAGCACCCACTTACCACCCTCTTAACTCATTTTTTCACCTTTAGCAGATGTTTTATTGTTTAATTTCATTCATTACTAGTCCATGAATTTTCTCAAAAACTGAAAAAAAAAAAAAAAAGAAAAGAAAAGAAAAATCTGCTTAACATATTTCAACAATTGGCATCTTCTCATTCCTTTCTGTTGCCTGAGAGGCACTATTGAAAAAAAAAATCACAAAAATTTTAATCTACAATATGTCATGTAATATCTTAAATGAAAGGCCATAGGCCTAATAATGTTATTCTTCACTGTCTCTCTACCTCTATCTCACTGCTCTATTCATCCCCACCTATGTAAGGATTTAATAATTATAAACGATTATTAATTTTTAACAAAGTTAATTATTAACAATTTTGGTTTATTAATTAAAGATTAGAATGTTTTGAAAGAAATATTAAACAAAACCTTCTTGAGTGATCTGTAATCACATTTACCGACTTACTTGCTTTTATTCACTTATCACTATTTTTTACTTCCAAAGAGAATTATCAAGATGAATGTAGAAATATTGAATGCTGTACTTTTGCAGTAGGATATTTAAATGTGTTTAAATAAAATTGTGTACATTGTTTAATGAAATCTTATAAAGAAACAATCTAACATAATTTCTGGTGTAATTTTAAATATTTACTTGCTGTTTTAGGAAAATTTGTGATATATATTTTACTCACATTTTTTTTTAGTCTCTGTTTTTAATAAAAATGGTCCCTCAAAGTCCACTTTTTAAGCAAAAAATGGTCTCCCAAAGTCCCCTTTTTAAATAAAAATGGTCCCCTTTCCCCCTTTTTAAGGACTAAAATGTGTTGGGAGCCCTGCTGGTTGTATTTCTCTTGTGATGTAAATTTCCTTGTGCTATATCCGACGATGACTTACAAGCAGGCTTTTATGTCGAGCACACAAGTCAGATGTATGTTGTTCAAATAAATAAATAAAATAACAAATCTTAAAAAATGCAAAAAGAAGTTCGAGTTCGGTTTTTACCATAAAAAAAAAAGGGTGTTAGAAAATTAAACTGGTCGGAAGACGAGATACAATCCTTAATTTACTTCTGGCGAGAAAATTATGAAGATTTAACTCGCCAGAAAAGAAAAAGGATGGTCTATGACTTAATATCTGCAAACCTGCACGAATACGGGTTCCAGCGAACTAGTGAAGAAATTCAGAAAAAAATATCGAATTTATTCACTAAATACAAGTAAGTATAAATTATGTATAGTTACGTTGCATGCACATGTTTTTATTGTCAGTTATTGTTTTATCAAAAACAAATCATTTAATTTTGAATTACCATAATTATTTTTTATCTTTCAATAGTTGGGAAGTTTTAATAAATTTGTGTACATTGCATGTATTATTTTCTTTTTTGAAATGCTTACTTTTTTTTATATATTTTTTGGAAACTGTTAGTTTACTAAATTTAAATTGCAATAAGGTTGCTAATTTTTACTCAGACAAATTAAAAATGTATGTAGGGTGGACTGAGAAAATTAACGATCAACATGTTTCCTGGGTGATTAATAGTCACCCACCTTATATCATAATAATATGCTTTAAAAAAAATTAACAATCCATGAACATTTTAATTTAATATAAAAAATTTAAAAAAGGATCCATCCTTGCTGGAAAGTATTAAAGAAATAATTTATTGTAAACTGCTACAAAGGCATCTTCAAAAAAGATTGTTTCTGAAAATTGCACATGGGCAATTCCATGGTGTCGGACGTAAAACTTGCACAAAATTTACTCATAAAAACTTAAAGTTCTTAGAGATAAAATAATCGTACTGATCCAAATCTTTTTTTTAAATACTTATCTGCACATATATAACCATAAAACATAAAAATAAATTCTAGCAAAAATTAAACTTAAAAAATAAATAAATAAAATCTCACGGTGTCGGACGTAAGAGAAAAGGACATCAGACTAAAATCTAATATTCAGCTGAATGGTTTATTCTGTAATGTTGTCAGTCCCTTGATTCGTATCTTAAACAAGTTTCACTGTATGTAGTTTTACATATTTTTAACAACTAAGAACCATGTAAATAACAAGTTATTTTAGTTTTGTTTATAATTTTAAATATGTGGTGCACCAAAACCTACTTATCCTTTGAAATCTTGGTGTCGGACGTAAAATAAATATTTTTTACATCTGACACTGTTCATTTGAAATAAAAATAATTTTTTGGAATTTAATTTGATTGCATATTTTCAATAGTAAATGAAATCATTATTTGCAGGGAAATTAGTTTGTAAAATACTCCAACCAATTTTGTGCAACATAAACTTTTAGGCAATTTGGTGTCAGACGTAATTTTCCCAAATTGCCCAGTATAAAAGAACTAGTGATTTCTTATGACATTTCTAAATGGTTTAATAGAAAATTGGGATTCTTCCGCGTTAGGTATTTTAATTATAATATTTTTAATTATAATAATTTTATTAGGTATTATAGGTATTCTTCTGAAAAGATTTCAGTAAAAACTTTTTTAATTCAAAATATGATGATGAAACAAGTTAATGTTATGGAAATTAGCCATTTGCTTCTCAAACTTGCAAAGAAAAAATTGACCAAATAGATACGGATTAACGGTGTCCGAATTAGCAGGGTTCCTATACTGATTACTATATTTATTTTTTGTTTATGTTATTTTACAAATATATAGTACAAGTTTTTAAATTACATTAATAATATACTTCTATAATTTTGTTTATCAGTTATACAGCTATATCGATTTATACCTCAATTTGCCAGGTTATTTCCCGATTAATGATATTTCATAGAATTTATAGATTTTTTTTTTTTTTTTTAAGTTCCAGATACACTACAGATACTGCTTACATGTGTTTAAATTTATTTTAGACATTATTAATGAATGTACACATATATAATATATATATATATTATTATTATTACTAATGAAAACAATCCCTGGCGAAATTTTTAAAGTATTTCAACTAAAACCTTTCCTACACAACATCCTAATTAAATAATATATTTTTAATGTTTATCAAAAACTCATTAAATATGTATTTTGCTTGAAATCAACACTGATTATGTTATCGGTTTCATATTAAAACAATCTTTCAAGCTATTTCTAAATTCTGTAGTTTAGCATGATCAATGGAGATCACCATCACTATACTGTAAATGATAATAAATTAAATTGTATTCTACACACTTGTAACTATGCAATGATATAAAATCATATATATTTTTATGGCAATACTCAACTTTAAATAAAAGAAAAGTTAAAATGATAAACAACTATTTTATCTTTTATTTCACAGTAAAAAAATAAACTGTATAGGTAATAACAATAAATGATTTTATTTATTAAAGATAAACTAATGAAAAATAAATCGTTAAAATAAAACAAAAATGTTACAAAAGTTGTAGACAATGAGAATGCATAGATAAAGTTACTTGAAAAAGGCAGCTGGAAGCTTTCGTTGGCCAAAGTGGGATATAGTTGAAAACATAAGAACAAAATATATTTTTAATGGTCCTGTCAAACTACAAGGTTAAAATCATTTTGTTGTGGACAGTAGTAATGCTACATATTGTGCTGTTATATGTTTTAAAATGTTCTGCCAATAAATTTTGATGCAATTTCAAAACCAATAAAAATTACAGATTAACTATGCTAATTTAGTTTTGATAACATATAATTAAATCCGGTTTATAATAAAATTGATAATTTATAGTCTAAATTAATTAATGTAGCTATCAACTGTGCCAAAAATGTCCCGATTGGTGACTGCCCAAGTGTTATGAATAATTTCCGTGGCTTAGATGCAGTAAATTCTCGTGAGTTGGCATCTTGTTTCTCTATTATTTCTCACAAATTATTATCATTATTATTATTTTACAATTATTTTTTGAAGAAACACAAAATAAATATTATTAAGGCTTATGCACACTAAAAAAATTGTTTTCACTTTACTTGAATATTTTACAAAAAAATAAGTACATCAAATGATTTTTACTATTAAAAATTTGATCTTTCAATCTTTGAGTTTCCAAAGTAGATTGTCTTGTTTAATTTTTTTTTTTTTTTTGAAATGTGCGATTCAATCATAAAATGATCATTTCAACTGCTTTTGTAATTTAAGGTTAAATAATAATGTATAAGAAATATCAGAGAGACAAAATGGTGGTTCGCAGGAAGATATGACATCTGTTACAGTCTATATTTTATTAAATATTTGCATGATAAAGCTTTAATCATACTAAATTTGATTACATCGATTGTATTAATTGTAAAGGTATTTAGATATTAATATATTTTTTTTTTTTCAGGAATTGCCACAGTACATCCTATGTATCAGATTTTGATATAAATAAACCTAGTTGTTAGTTATAACTTATCTTATAGAATATCTAACATTTCTTTTCTATTTATTTGTATTTCACATTTTTCATTTTAGAGAAGAAAAAACCGCCTGTTCGAAAACCGGCAGTTCCCCCTCAACATGGCCATATTTTAGTGTTTTGAATGAATTCCTTGCAACTAACCCATTGCATAACACTAGCCAGTTAAGAGAAAGTCATATCCCTCGTAAGTTATAACTTTTTCTAAATCGCACTTGTCTTAATATTTTAAAAATTAATGGTATGTTTTATTATATATATGTTACAAATGTTATATACACACCACATTGGCATGATTTTTTTCTGATGCTAATTTGACGAAAACTTTGTTTTCAAATACTAGTTGCCTGTATATTTTTAAATTACTATTAATTTTAAAAGGGAAATAATAATAATTAAACAAAACTTATTTGATAACTATGGAACAAAACATTTTATATCATTTTAAGAAAGAAAATAAAAATCGTAAAATAAATGTCTATTTAAAGTCATAAGTTTTTTTGTTTTTTTTGTAAATATTAAAGATATGGTAATCAATAAACATAAATTTGTCTTACAATTATTTATTAATATTATAAATCTAAAGATGTCTTTAAATCTTTCAGATTGTTCCAAAAGTGTGCCACTTCAATTATCTCAAGAAGATCCTCTACAGCAGTCTGTATGTTGATATTCAGGTTTTTTTTAATTATTTTTTTTATTCATTTAATCATATTGTGTATATATAGTACTGATTCTTGGCCAGTTTGGCAGAGTTCAGCATACAGCAGTTTTTACTGCTTTATGTACTTGACATGCCTTAAAATAAATTGTGAAATTCTTCAACTAGTTGTGTGAATGTTTAAAAATTCACCAGCGGTTTGTGAATCACAGAAATCTATTTATTAATATATATATATATCATATATATTATAAAGCAGAAATTCTGAAACTTCCAAACGGGTGTTTTCAAAAACTACCCGATGGATCTTTTTGCAGATTATATCATTCGATAGGAAATATTTTTGCGGAGGTTTATGATACAAATATACAGGGAGAACTCTGATTTTTCGTACTAAATTTCGTATTTTTCGGTTATTTTTGATGGAAGGGTTGCAACAACTAATTTTTTGGCGATAATTATATTTCAAAAAAGAAATGAAATGCTTTCTCTAATGGAAAATAATATAAACATTTAAAAAAAAAAACACTGTTAATTCATTGATTTAAAATAAATAATGATAAAAAGAAAAAAATCCGTTTAATGTAAAATAATATTATGAAAGGAAAAAAATTTATCTTTAACGAAAAAAAAAAATTTATAATATTTAAAAAGTAACTCAATATGAAAGAAAGTTTTGAAGTGACACAATATTTGGCTATTTATTTCTTTCGAGCCAGATTAAAAGAAAACAGCATCTCAAAAATTTCATTAGGTAAAACATAAGTATTTTTTTTTTCTTTCTTTTTCTAAAACTATTTTTAAATCTAATTTTCCCCTTATGTGTTTTACAGAAGAAACTCGCAAAATTAATTTTTTTTTTTTTTTTTTTTTTTTTTAAAGGCTCTAATTGTTATTTGTATGTTGTTTCTTCAATTGGGTATTTCAATCTACTTTTGTCGCCAATCAATGCTATTCTAAACCAAAAAAAGCACAAGATGGAGCGATGTTCTCGAGAACTATTTTCTCTCTCTCTCTCTCTCTTTTAATGAGTGAGAGCATTTTTAGGAAAAAAAATTACATTTAACTTAAATACATATATAGCAGTTAATACCACAAAAATGAATAATATTTAAATTTTAAAGTAAATGTCTTTCCACATACGTAGATATTGTAAAATAATTTAATTGCAACTTTAAAAATTTTTTTTTTTGACACAGATATCTCATACGCACTACATTGGTGTGATTTGTCTCTTACGCCAATACCATATATACATCTGGGTAATTAACTGACGCCAAAGTGTCATTATTTTGCTTGATATGGCAACTCGGATGTTATTGCCTATTTATTAATAAATTGTCTATTTACAATTTTTTTCTTTTTTTTCCAATTATATAAACTATTTTAATCTAGGCACATTTGTTATATATGCGCCACATTTGCGCGACTGCAATAAAATGGCGATTTTATGCCTCACTTGGTAACCTGGCTGTTGTTTATTTATTAATAAATTTTTATTTTATTTTATTTTATTTTTTAAAGGATATAAATAATTTTGTTTTATAATTATTAACTAAACTTTTTAAAATATATTGTTATTTTCTATTTAAAATAACAAAAAATAATTGTAAACTATATATGTAACTTTTTGAAAACAAAATTTTCTCCGAATCGGCTTTAGAAGAAAAGAAAAAAAAACGCGCCAATGTGGTGCGTATATGTCATGTATACATTTTTTTCACTATACTACAGTATTTAAACATGCTGTATAAGTAACGATTATTGTTTTTTCCAAACATGTTTGGCACAGATATTATATACACACTGAGGTATGTGACTGTCGCCAAAATGGTGTTATTTTGCCTTATATGGTAACCCAGCAATAGTTGTTTCTGTATTAGTAAATTGTTTATTTACTTTCAATTTCTTTTTAGAAATTCTATAAATTGTTTTGTGCTATAGTAACTATTTTTATTTATTATTATTTTCGTTTTAAAATAATGAAAATAATTTTTAAAAATGCACATTTCTCCGCTATTCTAAAACGAAGATTTTGCCGCATTGGTATTGGAAGGAAATCTTGCAAATCCGGGTTTGTGCCGGAGTTTTTTGTGAAGTATGATATTTTCAAATGTAAATTGAGTGCTACTTGATTAACACGTCGGCCAGTTTCGCCAAACTATTCAAATTTACATAAATTCATTTTAAATAACGAAGGAACAATAAACATAAATAATAAATACAAATTAAAAGTCGAATTAAAAAGCACTTATGACGTAAAAAAATACGTGTATCACGTGTAATATCAATTGCTATCATACTTACGATCATCGATTATTGACATTAATTCCTACAATCTACTATTAATTTTTTTCTCGACAGAATAATCAAGTAGTACCGTACATTGTACAAACTCCAGTTAATATTACAAAAATAGAGCTAAATAACTAAATTTAGGTGCAAATGCACACACGGCACACACCCATGTTGTACGAAAGAGACACAAATGTCATATATGCACCACGATGGGATGATACATTTCTGGCGCCACTTTAACGGAAACTTCGTTTTCAAATGACAGATACATTTCTATTTTCTATTTTACTTTTCTATGCAAATGAAAGTAAATAAATAGTTCATTAATAAATTAAAAACAGAGCTGGATTACCATAAGAGGCATAAAATGTTCATTTTGTTTCAATCACGCCAACGTGATGCGTATATGACATCTGTATCAAAAAATGAATTTCACACATTCAAAAAACATTCACCTTATTTTTCTAAGGAAAACTTTATTTAACTTTCTTTATTCTGCTGCATTCCAAAAACGGAACACTGTAATAGATTTGTCAAGAGCAGATGTACGTTGCGAAATATAATATAATATTGATAGAGGATGTATTAAGGTTTCCACAGATACCCATATCCTCAAGTTGAGAGGTTTAGAGTTCAAAAACTATCAAATGAAAATGAATCACTTGAAAATTGTTTAAATTCAATGGTCAGTCTCTGCGATCATAATGCTCGCTATTTTAGAAGTATGGTGAATAGACAATATTTAAATTGTTCTTTTCATAATTGCCTTATTTATCTATCAAACTCTACAATAAATGGTCAACTGAAATACTTTTTTCTTAAAAGCCCGAATTTTATCGAATGCATAAGCTGATACAACAACATAATATTTTATTATTATTTTAATATATTTTGGCATCAACGGGCATTGATTCCATTGTTGTTGTTTTTATTTTTGGCTCAGTTTTGTTTTTTCTAGCTCGCTGAGTTTTGCACTGATGAAGAATCTCGACAGTAGATTCGAAACAGCTGTTTGCTAACTTTTAATGCATTTTTGGTGCATTTATAATCGTTGATTTTCTATCTTTAAATACAATGGCGTTTTGTATGATTTTCAGAAATGTGAAAGAGCATTCGAGGTGAAGTTCCTTTAAAAAACACAGTCATATTCAATATTTTGTTTGATTCATGTTTTGTTTTGAAAAATAGACCAGTGCAGCGGGCTTAGCCTGCTAGTATATATATATTGCTGTAAACAAACCAGTTGAAAATATGTTTTTGGGACAAGGCCTTTTATTAAATTCCAGCCGAAATATATCAAATAGATAATGTACTGGTTTGGATATTTACATATATATATTAAAATAATTGGTACTACTAGGTTATCCCGTTGACCAAAAAATTATTGCCAAACTATAAGATTAAATGCCAATAATGAATGATCGTGAATGTCACATTCAATGACATTAAATATGATTCATGTGTTTAAAATATCATTAAGTGATTTTTATTTTGACTTTTGTATTTTTATTATTCCACTAATTATTTGTCTTTTTCTTATTTAAAATAAAAAATGTGTCAATATGTATACTTTGGCTTTTAGTTTGGCGATTTGTATAATTTGCCGAAATTGGTCGACAGGATAACAGAGTAGTACCAAATAATTCTATAAGATTAACTCGCTGCAAAACTGACATATTTACACATGTGAAATTCAATTAAGAAGAAGGTAAGCAGAGATTTAGTTAGTGGGGTGGTCTAAAAACATTACAATCGACTCTCGTTAATTCGAAATCAGATAATTCGAATCTTCGCTTAATTCGAACTGAACATGAAGTCCCGAAATTTTCAATGGCAGAATAACGTTAAACATTTTCATTAATTCAAACTCATTTTCTCTTGACTTCGTTTTATTCGAACTAGTGAGAATTCTGATTTTTCATTGTTCTTTTCTTTTTTATGGATTTCAGATAATTTGAATATCTTATTATTGAATAAATATATCTTATATCTTATTATTGAATAAAATTTAACGCTTAACAATATTTTTTAAATAGTAATTTTATATTTTTTGCATGTAATTATCAATTGAATAAATTGAGCTTATCTACAATTTGTATCCTATTTTCTTACCATATCAATATTATGTCTGTGTCAGAAAGAAGAAAAAGGAGTAAAAGAAACATATTCATGTAAGAATTATAAAAGAAATTAACTTAATGTCCATGGTTTATATATAAAAAGTGTGTAAAAATGTAAAATAAAATTCAAGTAATCAAAGATATATATTATAAATTGTTAGCTGTATTAAGTTTCAAATTTAAGTTTTTATAATATGAGAAAGATAAAAGTAAATTTCATGGCAGCTTTTAATGATCCTGTAACAAAGACAAAGTTTCAACAATTTATGGAAAAGTCAGGGAATTTAAGTATTTATGCAAAATGTCTAGGAAATTTTTACATATTTGAAGTGTTCAGGAAATTTTTATGTATCACTTTCCATTATAATCTCGATTATCATTGTAAATGAAGAAAGTTTTAATTTATTATTCATCTAATCTAAAATTTATGCAAATTATTAATGATAGCATAATATGAAAATAATAATGAAAGGTTGTGAATTTTTTTTACCAAAATTATGTAGGAACCCTGTTTAACCACAGTAGATAAAAATAAATGTTCTACCCAATAATTTATAATCTAATATGTAACTGAAAAATAAGAGTATTTACTATATGTGATTAACCTCAGTTTACTTTGTTTCAGAACATTCAGAATACAGATGTAATAAATTATTCTGAAACATTACATGAACCCTTGTTCTTGGTAAGTTTATAAGTTCAATCGGCACTATGCAATAAAAAATCTTATTAATTTGCTTTGTGAAATGTAGCTTTTTTCATGAATATGTCCATCTCTACTTTGTTTACATCTAATTAGTGAATAGGTTCCTTTTTTCTATCTGATGCAAACAGATTTAGCAACTTTATTGTATTTTCTATATTTCGGCTTTTTACCATGAACTCTTTATTTGGATTGTTTTCAAGAAATAGTTTTTCACTGCAAAATATAGTCATCAATTTTAATTCTACATACATTTCAAATAAATTATACCATTTTTACCTCTGGATGTAAGGAGATTTTAAGGACAAAATTGTATCTTATATCTTTCACTTTTGCCATATGCTCACTAATTGTTCCAGTAATAGATGGCTGGTACATTTTTTTACATTTATGATTAAAATTTATGTAGGTGTCAAGAAAGATTAAAAAATTATTGCCAATTACTTTTAAAATGTTGGACAAAATTAGCACTCTCTACTAGGCGAGTAATACTGAAAATTTAGCATCTGACTTTATTGTCACCAAGCAGACTTCCTCCACCTCATCAACACATTGGCACTCTCTGATTGCCTTAATAAGACATGCAGAGTTTTGAAATCTCAGCCAAAGCTAAGAATATTTATATTTATCTGTACACTTGACTCGGCAAACTTAATTACCACTTGCCAATCTTGAAGATATTAGATCCTAGTAAGTTTTAAGTAAAAATAAAATATCCAAGAAAGATGTGCAATTATTTTTACATTTAAAATTAAAAAAAACAATTTCCTTGTTTGTTTTATACAATGCATTAATATATACTTAAATATAGTTTATCGCTTATAATTTTACCTGCAGTATTAATTACTAATTCATATTTTTCAATTCAGTGGAATGCCAGTTTTGTTTTTAACCAAATACTTATAACTTTGCTACTCACTAGCTGCTAAATAAAGAAGAAGAAAAAGAAATCAGTTTGACCTATATTTACTAAGTGGCCACTAATGAAACTAGGTCTACCTGCCACTGGCTAATAATCGAATTTCCCAGTTTTCTTCTATATTCATCCTATATCTATTTATCAAATTTTAAGTAATGCAAAAATCATTATTTATTGATGGAAGTTTGCTTGTGTTGAAAATATGTCCCATATGCATTTATGTATTTTATACATCAAATGTGAATGATTTCTTTTACTTATTATGGCTTTCATCTTTTTAGAATGTTGAAATAGAAAGTGAGATTTCAGTGAATCAAGCATCCTGCTCTGTAAGTTCATTACATTTCTATTTCATACATTAATATCAATCTCGTTCTTTTGAATTTTGTGTTTATTAACATTTTTTTTTTTTTTTTAGAGTTTTTCATTCAGTAAATATTTGTTATTTTTATTTCAAAGTTTGATGTTTGATTTAAATTATATAAAATAAAAATATATGGATTTTAGTTTCTGTAACCTTCTATGTTTTTGAATTTGATTAAATTAACTAAGCCTAGTTATATTTATCTATGTAAAATTTATAAATTTCATGTGAATTGGTATTTCAAAAAAGAAAAATTACAAATTTCTTATAAGCAGGAAACGACTTTACATACCACCACCTCAAGTTCATAGAAATGCCACTTTTCCGCCAAATCAGGGGTGATTCTCGTCCGAAAATTTAAGGCATCCTCTTCCGAAAATTTGAAATTGGGTTATTAGTTCCTCATAGTTGCCAACTTGTATGGTTTTGCGCGCTGAAAAAACAATTACATAGAAATGTAAATTTCGTGAAAGGATTGCCGAAATAGCATACATTTCGTCACTATTTCGTGGAAAAACGACAATTTCGTCAATGTTTTTGTAAATGAACTTTGTCAAAAAATCGATAAAAAACGCGAATTTCCTGTGCGGATTGCGGAAAGAACGGCAATTTCACCAAATATCACAGATAAAACGCTAATTTCTTCTGAAGACCGCGGGAAAACGCCGATTTCGTCTAAAGATTGTGGATATAACGCCGATTTCGTTAAAAGATCGCGTGAAAAAACACCGTTTTCGATAAAAGATCGCTTAAAAATATTTTGTCAAAAGAATATTTGAAAAAATACGCCGATTTCATCAAAAGATCACAAAAAAAACGCCAATTTCGTCAAAAGATCGCGGGAATAAAACGAAGTTTTCGAGAAAAAAATGTGTAAAAATGTAAATTTTGTCTAAAGATCGTCGAAAAAACGATGATTTCACTTTAAAAAAAAATGGAAAAACGCCGATTTCGTCAAAAGATCGCGGAAAAAACTTCGATTTTGGCAAAAAATCGCAATAAATCGCCGATTTTGCTAAAATATTGCTTATTTCGTCTGAAGATAGCGGGAAAATGTGGATTTTGTCCGAAGATCGCAGGAGCGGGGGGGGGGGCTCACGAACCCTGGGAGAAGGGGGGACCCGCCCACCACTGATTTCCGAAAATGCTATGCTAATTTCCAAAAAAAAAAATTCATCCAGAATCACCCCTGCGCCAAATGGTGGTTTTCAAATTTTTTTCTTTTAAGAATCCGCGATTTTTCTGAAGTGATCGTAAATTAAAACAACGATTTTCACCAAACAATTTCAAAATAATTCTCAAACAATCGTCAAATATCCAAATCGTCAAATTGGCCAAATATCAAACTATTCGGTTAAGCCGAATATTCGGCTTGGCCGAATATAAAACTATTCAACCGAATTCAATACTTAATAAAGCCTTTTAAAACACATTTTAAAAAACTTTTAACAATTTCTACTTTTAACTGTCAATTTATTAATGTATTTAAAATAATTAGAAATAAAATCATACTTAAATAATATTGAATGTTTTTACATTATTTATTTGCTGTTTGTAAAGTTTAACTTAAGAAAATTAACCATGAGAAGGATTAAAATTATGATTTATTAAGATTCTCCTTAGGAATAAATTATGCGAGTGCAGATGCAAGTTCCTAAATTCTATTTAGTAAATAATCTGTTTCTTGCTCTTACCAAAAGTCCTTAAACAAGAGAAGAAAACTTTTGAGATTAGTATTAGCTATCAAGGCAGACAATTTTTTGTTTATGAAATCATAATCATAATCAACTTAGTGAATCATTAATGCATTGTAGTTCATCTCACTCTAGGTGAAACTTGTGTTTTCATTTGTTGCATTAACAATAAATAAGATACCATAACTATATTTTCAACTCATGCTTTGATTTCTGTAAAATATGATATGATGGGAACGATGAAAAATGCCACTATTCATAAGAAAAGAACTTTGAGCTAGACATTCCTTTATTCAGAATTAAGTTGAAAGTATTTATACTTTATATTGAAAAAAAATCTGCCTTGAGTTATTTAAAAAGAACAAATATGAGACTGTACAGTTTTTCTTCAACTATTTTTTCATTATTTCTCTTTGATTTCAAAATGTTTGTTTCAGTTCATAGAAGAAGTGAAATTTAAAATTTTATTAATTCAAAAAAAGTCTCATAATTATGCTTCTTAAATTAAAAAAGGCAGATTTTTTTCAATACTGAATGTTCTTATAAAAAGCTCTTGTTTATGAAAATACAAGTTTCTCTTATTAAATACTAGCTGACCCGCCCGGCATTGCCCGGGTCCGTATTAACAATATTAAACGAACTTGAAATTTGTATGATTTTATCATTAACTCGTTACATGCAGAAATGCATTGTCTGAAATACGTAGCCACTGTGTGAAAAATCGGTTTTAAAAACAACAACTAATATTAAGCTCTAAAAATACTCAAAATGAGCAATGAAAAACGCGTAAGGGAATATGTATCCAATGATTGCATGATTTTCGTGTTAAAAAGTTGATATTTACCCGTAAAAATCACTGTTAAGTCACGTAACTAATTATTATTTTCACATACAAATCCCAAGTGAAATATTTTGAATTTCAAACTAATTATATCACACTTAAATCCGACTATACCATGAATGAAATCGATACACGATGGTAGCTAAAAGATTGGTATATAGTATTATAATTCCAGAGCTATTTAACAAAAGTAAGTGTTATTTTTAATCAAATCTTGTGTAATGTTCACTCTGTGTATGAATTCCTAACCTTAAACTTTTGTACCGTAACCAGAACCTGTCTGTAACCTAACAGCGACTTAACAGTACCCTACCGTAAATTAAATATAACAGAAATGTAACATAGCCTTCACTTTATTGCAACATATCCTTATTCTAACCATAACATAAATGCAATTTAACTTTAACCTAACTTTAACCTAAATAATGTAATAGAAAAAAACCATTTTAAAAAATTACTATTTCTTCGTAAAATATGCTTCAGCATTAATTCATTTCTTTCAATTTGTTTTATTAATACAAAATTCTTTCCTCGTGCTTTTGTTTGAGGCATTAAAATTTCCGCGATAAATGGTTTAATATTGCAAACCTTTTTTCGTTTTACTTCGCCTCCACCTATCTTTTTCTCCATGGTGTACAGCAGCTGTGATAAAAAAAAATTATCCTCATTTAAACTGACAGTTTGCCAGTCTAATGAATTTTAAAGGTCTGTCCCAGCTTTTTAAATTATTTCTGCGAAAATTTTATGCAACCAATCAACCATAAGAAAATGAAAGGGGAAAAAAAGCGAAAAAAAGGCGATTTTTTTTTATGAGAGTGAGCTTTGGAATTTAATTAATTACTCAATTAATAAATAGAATTTTGAAATTCTGAGCTTCAGGTGCATCAGGAGAGACATTGGGCTACTCTCAAAAAAAATTTGAGCTTCGTACATGCTGTAGATTTTGCTAGCCCTCGCAGACACACACACAGACAGACAGAGCGTTTTGTTCTTTTATTAGTATAGTTTATGTAAAATTGTTTTAAAAAGTAACATTTTAATACCTTTAAACTTTGAAACATAAAAAGTATTTGGAAAGCCGAATATTCGGTATTTGGAAAGCCGAATATTCGGTATTCGGCCGAATATTCAGTATTCGGCCCAACAATTACTATTCGGCTAGCCGAATATTCGGTATTCGGTTTAGCTGTCGGTCGAGTATTCGGTATTCGGCCAAAATCGCTATTCGGTGCATCCCTAATATTTACACATATAAATTTTATTATGAAATAAATAACTCAACAAAACTACAAAGCTTCTCAACAAGGCTACTTTGCATGACTTTATTTGTTGGGAATCATCACTTTACTCAACTAAAGTATTCTTTTTTTTTCAGCAAAAATGTCTTTTTCTATAAATCAGTCTTGCCCCTTTTTTTAAAAGAAATCCAAACAATAGTGATACTTGTTATCTCCTACTTTCAAATGTTCAATATTTTATAGTTAAATTTGTATCTTGCAAATTTATTTTTAAATAAGTAAAGAAAATTTCTCATAATTTTAAAAACAACTAATATTGGTTTTATATTTTTATTTATTATTAAAACAATAATTATTGAATTTCATTTTTCTAATGCAAATGAACAAGTTGAATTTTTGCATCTAAAAATATGACTCATTAGTGGGGACCCGCTTTTGTTAAAAAGAGACCCAGGATTTTTCAAGTCCAACGGCATTCCTGGATTGATTTTGATCATACTAATAGCCACCAAAGTGTCACGAAATATCGCAGATAAAATGCTAATTTTGTCTGAAGATTGTAGATATAATGCCGATTTTGTTAAAAAATCGCGGGAAAAAATGGCGATTTCGTCAAAAGATTGCGGGAATAAAACGGCGTTTTCGAGAAAAAAATCGTATAAAAATGCAAATTTTGACTAAAAATCCTCGAAAAAACATCGATTTCATAAATAAGAGAAACAGGAAAACACAGATTTAGTCAAAGGATTGCAGAAAAACCACCGATTTCGAATAAAGATCACAAATAATCGCCATTTTTGCTAAAATATCGCTGATTTTATCTGAAGATCACGGGAAAGCATCGATTCCATCTGAAGATCGCGAATACCTCCCCCCCTCTTCTTCTTGCAGAGGGGTAACTCACAGAATCCCTGCGGAATTGGGGCTGTGCAAGTGCATGCCACATAAATAACAACAGAAGTGGATGTCTTTGAATTTTTTTGGACTCCTTGGATTTTTTATGTACTCCTTGGATTTTTTCTTCCCAACTCTGTATGAACCCTGTGTGATGCAAAAAGATTTAACCACCATAGCAGATGCTTGTCATGTATTGGCTATATCTTTTAAAAAATGAAGAGTTAAAACCACATTTTTTAAAATTAAAAAAATGTTTTGAACAAACGATTTTGCCATGTCATTTTGTAGCATATTTGTTACATCCAAAGTACAGAGGTGAACTTCTAAATTATGAACAAAAAGAAAGATGTAAAGCATGGTTATCTATCTTATATTATTAATTTCAAGCTAAAAGAAAAACCCTTTCCTAGCTCATATTTTGCAGAAGAAGTGATTAATAGTGTCAGTGCATGTAATTGGTGGAGAAATATTGAAAAAGCTTGTGCGATTTCAAAAAAACTTCCGTTCATTGTAGCACACCTTTAAATATGTCCATCAAGTAGTGCTGCTATTGAAATATTATTTTCAAATTTTTCATTTGTGTAAACTAAGATTCCAGTGTTTCCCCCAGGAGAAGGGCGCACAGGCCTTCGGGGAAACGCCCACCAGTAAATGTTAGCAGAAGGTTTTTTCTTATTTAAATTCTTAAAGATACAGAATTAATGCCAAAAATAAGGGGAACATTTCTTTTCAAAAATTTACTGGTGGAAGATCAAAAATTTACTGGTCGAAGGCCTGTGCGCCCTTGTCCTGGGGGAAACACTGGATTCAAAATAAGCTATCAACAGATACTCCTTCAAAACTTGTTTATTGTTATGCCATGCTAAAACAGCAAAATTTAGGTTGTGAGGAAGATATTTCTGAAATATTTGAAATTTAAAAGTTTTCTGCTTTAAATATAATTTTATATTAAATTTAGGTTCCTATAACTGTTTCTTCGAATTTCTAACATATATAAACCATAAACATAAATGCTTTACTCAGTCTCAACAGTTCTATTATATGAATCATTAATAATTGTATAAACATAAATAAATGAAGCTTCTATTTTTATTTATATTGGTATTTTTTTCATTTGTAATCTTGTTATAAAAGTTAGTATTCTCTCATAAAATGCTTAATTAAAATTATTTAACTTAAAAGGTAAAATAAATTTAAAATAATATTGATTTTTTTAATTAAGTGTGCAGTTTATTTTTTCTTTCGTGAAATATTTTTTCTCTTTCTGGGGAAAAAAATTAAATGGACAGCCTATTTTTTCCACCTCTTTGGCAAAAACCTATTTTTACCAGGTTTTTTCCGTGGTTTTTCCGCCTTCGGCAAAAATTTGCCAACCCTGTTGCTTCAAGATGGCATGCTAAAACTGCATGTTGGAAATGATTTTTTAAGTTTGAAAATTGTGGTTTTAACTCCTCATTTTTTAAAGGATTGTGCCATACATAACAATCATCCGCTATGGTAGTTGAATTCTTTTGTATCATATTTTTAATGCAAATTAGTGCCAAAGACCAAATTATTTGCATATTTAAGACTCATTACATAAAACAAAAATAGCAAAGTTATATGAAACCTTTTGAAAATTAAAATATATTAAAAGTCGACAAAATATTTTACTTATAAAGTAAAAATAGTTATCCAATTTTATTTTTAAATTCCTAAGTACTAGACTGAATCCTACCTATTTTAATAGATTTAAAATATGTAAAAATATTTAATTATATTTATTAATAAGCAAATTAAATAAAAATATTGATGTATCATTAAATTTGTTACCATTTACAAAAAGTCATTATTATCCTTATTAACTTACAAATATTATTACACATCAAAGACAGAATAAGAATTTGTCATTTTTGCTGTTTTTCATTTTTTTTTTTCCAGTTTTTGCTGGTAAAAATGCCAATCCTGCTTTAAAACATGTTAGAAAGAACAAAAAATACATTCAGTCAAGTATAACTGTATGTTCTTTTTATTCTTCTGGAAATGTAAATCCTGATGCACATTTTGCACAAATTTTGTATAATTCATGGTAAAGATTTTGTTTTTTCTTCTATTTCTGTCACCTTTCTTATTTTTTTTGGGAATATATTTTGATTTTTTTTCCTCTGCATTTAGAACATTTTGTAAATTTGTTCTTGTATTTAAATTAAACTTGTTTGATACTTAACATTATTTAATTTTTATGGGCTGTGCTTCTCTGGTTGCATTTTACTTAAAACATTTATTATATTAACATCTTATTGTTTACTTGTAATTCATATCTATTCTTTGAGATTATGATGAATTATGAGTTCAAAATAACATTAAATGTAGTGTTTGAATCAATGTACAAATAATTATTCATAAGGATTTAAGTTTCTTGTGATAGTAGTAAATAAATTAAAAATTTTAATTAATTTATGATATGTTGATTTATTTTACATAATTTTTTCTGATGTGTTGATTTATTTTTGTTATAGAAGGAAAATAAAAAAATGAGTTTGTGTTTTTCATGCCATTTTTTTTTAATTTAAAAAGAAAGTTTTTACTTTTATTACATAGTATTTATTTTCTTATAAGGCATTCTATTATGTTGGCCTATCTTGTAATTATATATATATATATATAATACCATTAAAAGTAGACAAGATTCACCAATGGATTTTATCAATAAAACATATATATAAGAAATTTAATCTATATACAGTAGACTCCCTCAAATCTGCACAGCTTGGGACCAGAGGTTTTGCAGATTTTAGAATTTTGCGGATTTCTGGTCATTGCTTTATTTACATTTTTTAAACAGTAATTTTAATGTAATTAACAATAAAATCTTTAACCATTATCAATATATAATCATTTTATAATCATTTGGTATGCAAGAGTATTTTACTTTGATTTTGTTTTTATAGGGTATTAAGGGTAGTTGTTGGAGGTAGTTATCCTGCAAAAAGTCAGAAGGGAGTTAACATTCAACTGTAAGTTTTATTTTATTATTGCTATTTTTTATGTAAATTTTTAAGTAAAAAAAAAATTATACATATATGTGTATATATATAGCCTTTTATGACACATATTTTATAATATTTTCTTTCATTTTAGGAGTTTTCATTAAATATTATTTGCTTTTTATTATACAATTTTGCATGGTTCTTTAAAATTTAAAGTGGTTGATTTTTCTAATATTTTTATTTTTACTGATAAATATATATTGTTTTGTTAACTGTTTACAAAGTCATACATGAAGTGTTTTCACATTTTTATTTTAGAATTTGCTAGTAAAATTATCCAAAAATTTTGTTTAGTTTGAAAAAAAAAAAAAAAAAATGCAAATTCAAAAAAGAAAAAAAAAGCATATAGGGTAACTTTCCCAGTAATTGGCACATTAAGGATTTGTCTTTAAATTTACTTCTATTTTCATTATCAAGAAAGAAAATACTTACTTGCAAATATTTTTAAATCAAAGAGTGCATATCTGTGCATCTATTGCCCACTAAAAGCAAAAATATTTGAAAAAGTATTTTTTTAAAAAGTTGCTGTAATCACCAGTAATTGGCACTTAGACTTTTACACAACTAAAGTAACCCTTTTCAACTAAACAAAAACTATTGTCAATTAAAATTTAAAATATACTATAAATCAGATAATAATAAATCAAAATGCATGCCTTTCTTAAGCCAGAGAAGAAGCATTTGCAACAAAAATTGGTAATTTGATACAAGCCATAATTGTTTCTCTTTCCTAGGCACAGTTGTCATCTAGTAGCATAAATCAAAGTTATAATCTGTAAAGTAAATGAGCATACAAACTGGTATATGGTCTTGCATTTTTAAAAGACTGGATATAAATTTTATTTTAGAACATTTTTGTAGGATGTGCCAGTGACTGGTGTCTGCCAATTAATGGGGATGTTACCCTATTTAAATATTTTTAACATATACAGCAGGGTTGGCATGGTGTAAACCAAATGGTTTTTTTTTTTTTCTCAAAGAAAAAAAAAACAATTGTCTTTTTTAGAAATAATCTAATGACATTTTCTCTTTTTTCTTTATAATTTAAATGTTTCAGATTGTTGGATACTAATAATTTCTACTTTTAACACTTTATTTCAGCAATAAGCATTAGATGTAGTGGATTTACAGGGTTCATACTCATCAGGGGATTATGGAGTTCCTGGGAAAATCAGGGGATGAATTTTAGGTTGTAAAAATCAGGAGAATCTCAGGGAATAATGCAAAAAATTTCCCAAACCTGGGAAAACTTGCCAAAATGACAGTCTACTCTGGGTAATCAGAAGTAATTGTTGTTGTTTGCGTGCTTTATCATAATATGTATTATCAAAATGTCGTTAATTGTTGATATGGAAAACTGTACGTCCTGGAAAATGTCAGGGGATTCTCAAAAATGAATATGAACCCTGGTTTAGGTCATTTTTTTAAAATTATAGCATCAAAATCACTATGCATTAGTGAACATATCTATTGTTCTAAAGAAAAAGCTTCAAACATATTAATTAATCAAATATAAAATAGAATAAAAATATTCCATAATTAGTATAAAATTTTTTTTTTTTTTTTAAATGGAGATTTTTTAATGCAATTAATAACATTTACTTAATGCAATGATCTTTAAGATTTTGTTCAAGCTGTAAAAGAATTTTTTCTTAAAGGGGGAGAATATTTTGAAGAATTAGAATCAAAATATGATGTTTAATAAGTGAGTATTCAAAGATTGGGTACTAGTTATGGCATTTTAATAATAACAATCTTATTATTATTTTTTTTCTGTTATCTGCTAAATCTAATGACCAAAAATATTGACTTCAAATTGTCATCCAAAAATCAAAATGCTAAGTATTTGAAATTTACTATTTTAATAACTGTAGAAAAGAGTATTATATTTATCAAACTACATCCAAATGTTTATTATTAGTAATCAGGGTTGGCATTTTTGCTGGCAAAAATGTATTTTTGCCAGGACAGTGGAAAAAACTGGAAAAAACCAGGGAAAAAATGGAAAAAAATCTATGTCTTTAATGTGTAATAAAATCTGCATGCTAATAAGGATAGTAATGGTATAAACAATTAAATTTAACAGTGTACTATTTAATATTTTAATTTCATTTGCTAATTAATTAATATTAAATATTTTAAATCTTTAAAAAATAGGTGGGATTCAGTCTTACTTAGGAATTTAAGAACAAAATAAAAAATTACATATCTATTTTTTTTTACTTTAAGTCAGGGATATGTTTAGGAAAATTTTAGGTCCTTTAAAGGACCCTTCACAAAATTTTTTAACCTCAAACAGGGACTCTTCATAAAATTATCTGTCTCTCAAATCGACATTTTACCTTTAAACTGAACTTTTCACAAATTTAATCATTTTAAAATAAAATCTGGCCTGTTAATAAACAATTGAACTCACCAAAAAATATATTAATTAGCTTCTGTAAATGTGAAGGGTAGAATCTGAAAACCTGATAATTTAAAATTCACAAAACTGTCTAGAATTTTCACAAAGACGAGAAAAGTCTAGACAAACCCCTGTAAGTAAAATATTTTATCAGTCATTAACATACATATTTTTTTAATTATCAAAAGATTTTCACTTTCAAATATGTCCAGCAAGCAGTGCTGCTATTGAAAGATTTTTTTCAAATTTTTCATTTGTGCAAACTGAGATTCGAAATACTTCAACAGATACTCTTTCAAAACTTATTTACTGTTATGCCATGCTAAAGCAGCAAAATTTAGGTTGTGAGGAAGATATTGCTGAAATATTTGAAATTTAATAGTTTTCTGCTTTAAATATAATTTTATATTAAATTAAATTTAGGTTACTATAATTGTTTCTTCGAATTTCTAACATATATAAACTAAAAATATAAATGCTTTACTCAGTCTCAACAGTTCTATTATGTGAATAAATAATTGTATAAACATGAATAAATGAAGTTTCTATTTATTTATATTAAAATTGGTATTTTTTTCATTTATAATCTTGTTATAAAAGTTAGTATTCTTTCATAAAGTGCATAATTATACTTATTTAACTTAAAAGTTAAAATAAATTTAGAATAATATTGATTTTTTAATTAAGTATGCAGTTTATTTTTTCTTTTGTGAAATATTTTTCTCTTTCGGGGGAAAAAATTTAAATGGACAGCCTATTTTTGCCACTTCTTTGGCAAAAACCTATTTTTGCCGGGACGGTTTTTACCAGTTTTTTTCCGCAGTTTTTTCCACCTTCGGCAAAAACTCGCCAACCCTGTTAGTAATCAAAAGATTGTTTATAAAGACTTTCAGTGTATCAATGTTTCATTGTGTACAGCAGTTTATTCTTTGTATATAAGACTGTTAGTTAATTCTGTTTAAATTAAAATATGAATTTTTCCAATTTTCTACATAAATTTACTGTAATTATTAAATTTAAATTATTTTAAAATGAAATTACTCTACTTATAATCCAACATTAACTATTTGAATCTGATCATATACATAATCAATTTTAAATATTAAAAACGGCTGATTAAAACTAATACAGGGTATTCATTAAAAGCACTTACAATAGTTAACAATTATTTAAATACAAAATAATGTTATAATTTACGATAGATGTTAAAATTACCTTCCTTCAATGTCCAGATACAGATATGCATGCTAATCTTGTTCAAAAAGAATGATTTGACCATTCAGGTTTGTTTTACTAGTAGAAAAAAAAAATCTGCAAACAATTGTTATTTTTATCAAGATTAATCAAACTTGTAATTATTCAAAAGGCTCTCGGTTTGCATCCTAGGCTGAACAGTTTTTCATACAGTTTTGAAAAATTACAAGTTCATTAATCATTTGTAATTATGTATCCAGTGTTAACTGAAGTTTTGTTATCTGCAATTTGTTAAGATTTATTTTTAGTTTATCTGCCAATTTGATTATTTGATAATGACACTAAATCTGAGGGTTTTTTTTTATTTGTAATTTTAAAATCACAACAAAAAGTAATTATTTTGTAAAGAATTTTTAAATGAAGCAGTAGACTGTTATTGAATTTGTGTGATAAATTTACCAATCAGTTTGATTGTGTTAAAATAATAGTATAGCTGCGCATCCATTGTTATATGGAGTTCCATTACCTGCAGTTTATTCTGCTGAGCTGTTTAAATGACAGAGCAGATGTTATGACCAATAAGGTTATCTGAGCAAAATATCCCTGCGGCTATCACCCAGTTAGCTTAATAGGTAAAGCATTGGTCTTGTAAGCCAAGTATCTGGATTCGATTCCCAGCTAGGGCAATTTTTTGCTCGGTTCGAAATATTCAATTTGTATTGCTGTTTTCACAAGCAGCTGTCTACTATTTGACATATTGGATATGATATTTCAACACCAGTTCTTCCACATCTTTTTAAATGTTGTATTTCTGCATTAAATTTTTATGATTTTTTTTTTTTTCCAGTTGATTATCTTCTATTATATAACAGATGTTATGATTGTATTTGTAATGTATTTGAAACTTTGTTTAAAAATTTCAAATGTTATTATTTATCATTTTTTGCTTCCATTTTATCTGTACTTGAAATTTAAGATTATCCTTACTGCTAATGCAATTAAACAGAATCTACTGCTTAAATTTATTCACTATAAAGGGGAAGAAAAAATAAGATAGAATTAGAATTTAAAGTTTTTATCTTTTCATGAAAAATATATACATTTTAAATGTTTATTTTAATTTTTTTTTTTTTTTTTTTGGTGGGCGTCTCTTTAATTTCTAAATGTTATAGATGCTAGATTAGAATACCTATGTACCATAATGTATCTAAAGTAAAAAAGAAATTTTTAAAAACTTTTTTAAAAATATTTTTCAATATAATAAATTTGAAGCTTAAATTATAAATCTAAAAAAGAGAAAACATACAAAGTGAGATATATATGTACCCCAAGTAGCATTCCAGGGTTAATAACTCAAAATAAATTTCAAGGTTTATTAAAAACCGTATGAGCATTAAGCATGCCATTTTCCTTCATATAGTTATGAAATTAAAAGGATAGTATAATAAAATTTTGGCTTATATAAATATATAAATTGGCATATTCCATGGAGAATTTGACTAAATATGTAACATTATGTATGAAAAATAAAGTAATATGATAAAATTGTAGTCCAAGAAATTAAAAAAAAAAATAAAATTGATGAACCATCCTGTAGAAGAATTGTTCCAACTTCAATAAAATTCTATCAAATTATGGGTCTTTTTTTTTTTTTTTTTTTTTTTTTTAATATCTATAGGTTATTCTATAAACACTTTTGTGATTCTGTAGAAAAGCTGCAAAATTCTATAAACTCGTAGTTGTCAACCTCTGGTTTTTCTTAAAATAAGAAAACATACTTTAAACTAGAAAATTTGTTTAATTAGGATTATCTGACATTAAATGAAATAGTCATTGGAAATATATTTAATTTCAATGCTTAAATAAATTTCTTGTTGGAGGTATAATTTTTTGATTTTTTAAAAAGCCAGAGGGTGGCATGCATGTAAACACTATAAAGCTTTGTAAAATATTTTTCAAAAAAAAAAAAAAAAAAAACTGTCAAAATTTGACTAAGGTTCACAGTTTATTGCTGTTTTTATACATATTGTTTTTATATTCCTGTTCTAGAGGTTTTTTATTAATTAATAATTTCATTTTAACATTTTGAATTACACAAAATGCTGTTAAATTTGAATATATGGCTTCCTTTTTTGACAAAATTTAGTTGTTGATTGATTTTTTAAATGGTCTAATAGTTTACTTTAAGATGTTAGCAAAGTGTTCTAGAATTTTTATTATTGTTTTTTCAGTTTACTTTCAAAGATTTCTTTTTGATGTTCTTTTGTTAGAAAATCATTACATGCACCCACATGTAAAGGTTGTTCTCCTCATATTATTTCTTTTTTAAACAATTAAAAAAATTATATTGAAGACATATTTGTCCCAATTATACAGTGTTTCACTTAAAGGATGATATGAACTAAGAATGGTTTTAATTTTACCTTTTACTTGTTATTCAAATTTGACATTGTTAACTAAAAGTATCTGCAGTATTAAAAAATTGGTATATCTTCATCTTATATTTTAAGATTTTATTTGTTTTATTAATTTGCCTTGTTTCTAAATCCATGCATTTCTTTTCATGGGATGACTGTTACTAAAATTTTCATGACTCTTGAGAAGTTTTAGGATATTTAGGTTTTTTCTGCCATTATAATAAATTATAGATTCATAATAGGAAATGCATCTTTTTTTTTTTTTTCAACAGTGTTGATACTAGAATAATGAAATACTAGTCAGAAGAAAAATACTCAACTAGAGATCAACTGGAAATTCATTTTTGGCCCAAACTCTAAGTTTTGCTGAAAATTTGTTTTCAGCAAAATTGCTGTTGAAAATTTGCCAGATCAAAATTATCGGTTTTCCAGATATCTTGTTCTTCATTTTTGTGTTTGTGCTTGTCAAATTCTTCCTTCAGAAATGTTCAACATTGCACATTAAATAGAGCTGTATTGGCTCAAATGAGACTTTATTTCTATGAACTTCACTGGTTATAATTACTTGTCATGACATACTCAAGATGTTAGTGCGAATTATAAAGGAAGAAATGCATAACTTTGATGGCATTTTTCATGTGTTCATTAAAAGCTACAGACTTACCAGCAATAGATTTTTTTTTTTTTTTTTTTAACTTTGAGACTGCTTAATTTTTTTAAATATTTTTTGAGAATCATCTAGTGTAACTGATGATCATTTACAAAAATCATTTAAAAAGATAAATTGAGTTATTTATGCCTAAAACATTTTTTAATTAGAAAAAATTCATATAATTGGAAAGTTATTTTGTGTCATTGATGAATTAATTACATTTTATATTCAGAATTTTATAATTAAAATTTATAATTAATATTCTTATTTATTATATTAATAATATAATTATGTTATTTTTCATATAAAAATTTTATGTATGTATATTAAAAAAATGGTCAGAGGAACAAGAAGCCAACCTGGACACAGTTTTTGTTTACAGCTGAAAATGGGGAGGTTACTAAACTTTCTTTTTGGTTTCTGTTTTGGTCTTAAAAACCTGTTTTGGTCAATTCTTGCTAAAGGATTTTAAATTGCTATGTCAAATTTAAGTATTTGCCAACTAATTTTGTAATTTTTCAAAGTTACCATAATTAGAAGTAGTAATATAATTCTTATTTATGAAAAGTTTGATAACATTTTTGTTTTTCAGGCTCATTTCAGATTTTCCAATAGAAATAAGAGTTTTCTCCGACATTTAAAGATTTCAAAATTTAATATGACTATCTATTCATATTTCATAAAATTATCATTCATAATTATGCAGTACTTTTCCATACTTACATTAACCTTTTATGCCCTGAGAATTTTTTTAATTATGTTTAAAAAATGTAATTAATATGTCGTATTGATAGGCATTAATGTAATTTAACAAGTTGGAAATTGAACATCAAGCATAGCAAATGAGGTGCGTTTGTACTATCAGTAAGTTTAAAAATATTTAGATCTTGGTAAAATAGTATGCAGTATATCTGATGCTGTAGAGTATCCAAAATCTTTTGTGTATCCCTGTAAATACTATCTGCTTTCTATTATACAGGAAGTAACTTGTAGTTAACATCAGCAACGTATATCAAAATTATAAAATGTGAAATAGCTTAATATTATTAAATTGCACTCCAAAAAATGTTTTCCCTTATACCATTATGAAATCGAAAACTTGTGTAGCCCTGTAAATTAATGATAAATGTTCTTTGTACCATAGATCACGGTTGGCAAATTTTTGCCACAGGTGGAAAAAAACCATGGTAAAGACTGGTTAAAACTGTCCTGGCAAGAAAAAGCTGTTCATTAATTTTTTTTCCCAGAAAAAGAAATTTCAACAAAGAAAAAAAAAACTTAATAGTTAAAAAATCAATATTCTAAATTTACTTTTGAAATGAAGTTAAATAAGTATAATTATTCATTTTATGAAAAATTATGAATGTAACTTTTAGTCTGTTTCTTGGAGTTTGAGGTAAGAAGAAAAAATCTAATTTCCTAACGAGACATAACAGAGAATTTTTTTGATATCATTTTTCATTTAATTTAATTTTGCATCTGCAAGAGACTAATTTCATCTGATAAATAGTTATAAATTTAAGAAAAAAACTGACTCAAAAATAAAAAATTTGATTTATAGAATATAAAATGAAACACTTTTTAATGTTCTCGAACAATATAGAAACATAATTTTCAGCAACAGTTTTATAATTAAAGAAATCACAAATTTCAAAATGTGACTACACTACAGACATGCTACAGGCTCAGCAAAGAAAAAAAAACTGACAAAATTCGCATTTTTTTTTTTTCAGTGTTTTAACAAAATTTGCATTTTTCACGACCATTTGACAATAATTGCACTTTTTCCTATGGTCTTTTCAATGAAATTTGCATTTATCCATGATCCTTTGGTGAAACTTGCAGTTTTTCGCACCTTTTTTTGAGAAAATTCGTATATCTGGCCCAATCTTTTGTCAAAATTTGCACATTTACTGCGATCTTTTGACAACACTTGTGTATTTTCCATGATCTTTTGACAAAAATTGTATATTTTCTGCAATCTTTTGACAAAATTCATGTATTATCCACAATCTTTTGACAAAATTTGCATATTCTTCTCCTATCTTATCGCAAAATTTATGTATTTTCTGCTCTCTTTTTACAAAATAAGTATTAACTCCTGAGATCCTTTGAAGAAAATAGTATTTTTTCCGCGATCATTTGACAAATTTAGTATTTTTCCCGATCCATAGAAGAAATTTGCATTTTTCCTGCAACACTGAAAAAATTTACTCTATTTGGTGATGTTTAGTACTGGCGTTGTTGTTGTATTTCATCTGCCCCTCCCCCCTCCCCTCCATATAAAAATGTCAACAAATTTTAGTGCATATTTGCATCGATCCCAGACATAATAAAATTCATTGCCGAAAAAGTAGAATTCCACATTTCTGTAGAAAAGTAGCATGTCTGCCACTAATAAGGAGATATTGGACAGATATAAAATGAAGCAATTATGCATACCGTAAAATGGGGTGAATCGGAACAATTTTCAACTTTAACATTAAAAAAAGCAACAACTTACTTTTTAATTTTTTATTTTTCTACTAGAAACTTCGGTCTTGTTTTGTTCTTTACTTTTTAAGCAAAAACTAAACAATTTTACTGTTTATATTTATATTATTTGCTTTTTTAATGGTATTCCGATTCACCCTGCAGATAGGGGTGAATCGGAACAAATGTTATAATCTTTATTTATTCGGATTCAAACTTTAATAGAGTTAATAAAAACATGTAATAATGATAAGGGAGGAATAGGAACACGTAGATATTGTGAAACCAAGTCTTTATTTTATATACAAGTAAAGATATGCTTTTTTAAATATTAGAAAACAACTTTGAAATGAAGAAAATTTAAAATTTATTTTAAGAAATTATATTCGAATTGCAGTAGTAGAATTTAATACAAAATTCAGCCCTGTTCTGTGTTATTTTTTACTAGATAGTAGTCATTGGGTAAGTGAATATATTGAGCAGCCCCAATCGCTGTATGTATTAATACGATCTACTAATACGTCCTCATCCTTAGTACTGTTTGCATCCCTCTCTTTTTTAGTTGGTTTTTCATTTTGAGATGTTTGTGTAATGTTGTGGATGTCAGAGAATAATTCTGTGCAATTTTTCTTGGTAATTGGCTATTTTTAAATTCTTTTACGGTGTGTTCCATGTCTGTTGGATTAGGCGTAGACTTTGTTGTTTATCCAAGTAATTTCTTGGCACCTTTAAACTCTTCAAGTAATTAGAACAAACAAAACATTGTTACAATACATATTCATACTTATTTTTTCGTACATTGCATGAAACTATTACTGTATATAAAAATAAACCATGGGAGAAAACGTGTTCCGATTCACCCCGTAAATCTTAAACGTCTGATGTTGTAAGTCATTTTTCATTGTTTCATTATGTAGTTTAGAAATAAGTAGAATTTAATACAGCATATTGTTTACAGGTCTATCATTAATTAAAAATCCCCTCTCTTAGGTTTAGAATATGAAAAATACTGTAGTTACATACAAAGTTTTGAAGACGTTGAAAAAATGATGTTTTTGAGGATCCTCTTGAAGTTTTTTTTATATACCCTAGTAGTGGTACCAACATGTCAAAACTGAATTTCCCAACTCTTAATGTTATAACCTTCTTATAAAAAAATTGGCAACTAAAAATATCATCACATATATTTATAATGAATTTATTTGTATGACCGGGAAGTTTCGTTCCTATTCACCCCATTTTACGGTAAATAGTAAAATATTGCATATATATACAATCTAACAAAAATTGTAGGTTAATAATGTTTTTGCTACAATATTAAATTCCAGTATTTTCATCACTAAGAGAAGTCAGTCAAAGATGGCAAAAAACAGTTCAATTTATTCACATTTTGAAAATAAATATATTTTCAATGAATACTCTTCAAAAATAGTTGCCCATTAGCAACTTACATTTATCTTATTAAAAAGAAGGAATTAGACTGGTCCCATTCCTCCCCCTACCTTCTTTTATGTTAAACTTCTTGCATAAATAAAAATGTTACTTTTCGGTATAATTTAAATTATAGATAATATACAGTATAATGTTCCGTAAATAGGGAAACTATTATGTATACAGGTAAGCAAGTCAGTAATATGAGCAAGCATAAAAAGTATATAAAGCTTATTTAGTTTTGATTCTTGAAATAATTTTTTTCTTTATACAAATGCAAGCTTAAACTGATCAAAATGTTTTTTCAACTGAAGATTGAATCATCTAGTGTGTAATGGATGAAATGTTTAGAATGATACATAAAAAAGAAAAACCTACTGTCCCATTCCACCCTACTCTCCTCTACATATTTTTAAGACTCATTACATAAAACAAAAGTAGCAAAGTTATAAAAAACCTTTCGGTGGTTAAAAATATTAATGGCTGGTAAAATACTTAAGGAAAAAAAATTGACATCAGATTTTTAATTTGGCTTTTAAATTCCTAAGTATTGGACTGAATCTCACCTATTTTATAAAGATTTAACATAGTCATAATTATTTAATTATATTTATTAATTAGCAAAGTGAATAAAAATATTAAATGATGTTATTAAATTTAATTGTTTATATCATTATTATCCTTATTAGCTTGTAGATTTTGATATGCATTAGAGACAAATAAGGTTTTGCCATTTTCGCCAGGTTTTTCCATTTTTGCCAGTTTTTTCCATTTTTGATTTGGTTTTTTCCAGATTTTTGTCACTGTCCTGGTAAAAATGCCAATCCTGCCACAGATTGTACAGTATGTGTATTTTAGTATATACTTCATAGATGCATATCAATTTTATTATGTTTGAAAGAGTGTAGCATCATTAAAATGCAATTGAAACTATTTTTTTCTGTTGGCTGTAATGTAACATAATACTTTTGATTGTCCCTGTAATTAAAGTTTGCATCCAATTTTCATAAAATTTAAAGTGACTTATGCAAAAATTGTATATTTTAAATTTCAAATGATTTGGTTGTGTAGCTTTTCTGTTATATCTGGGCAGACAGACTGAATGCCGACTAAAGGTGCTCTATATTTGCATAATTGCAAATACACTTAAAAAGAGTTCTAGATACTTTATCATGTTACAAAAACATTATTTGTTGTACAAAACAAAAATATTTTAAAATGGATAATTTATTTTCTAATTGAACTATTCAGCTTTCTTGACTTGCACCCCAATTCTGACATCGTTCGAGTTCGAAAAGAGGTGGAGCCACGGCCTTCAATGACATCATTTTGATCTCATCATTTGAAAAGGTGTATTCTGGGACACTTCTTTACGTACTTGGCGAAAGATTAGACACAAAAATTTATTTCAAATGTTTGAATTTTCTTGAATGCTATTTTCGCCATCTCAAAGTAGGTGAAAAGCTCATTTCAAACACAAAATTCAGTGATAATTGACAGTCATTGATTTTTCTAATTGCATAAAAGTACTTCTTTGAATTTTATTTATGTAAATATACATTTTTTTTATAGTTGTGATGAAAGAATACGATATTTATTGTTCTGTTCTGATATTATGAAACCTAAACTATCAATATGTTGCACTTTATATATATATATATATATATACATATATATATATATATAGTTCAGAAATTTTTTGTTTTAAACCATCAACATAGTTTTATTTGTGAATAAAGCCCTTAATGTAACTTTGTGAAAAATAAATAAATAAATAAACATCCAGATTTTTATGGAGTTGGTATATTTCTGTAAATAGAAAAAGGATTATTTCATAATGATGTTAAGTTGTTAACATCTTTCATTGGTTCTGACCCTTCTTAATAAATAAACCTATAATATTAGCAGACAACATTTTTTATTCCTGTTATTGTTATTATAATTATTATTATTTATATTATATTTATTAACATTTTATAAAAGTAAAATGAGAAATATATTGACTACTTATTTATTATCTTTATAAAATTTATTTAATAAATATATTTAATTAATTTTTGTTGTCTTTTTTTTATAGCAGAGTGTATAATCTGGATTTTTATAGAAAGATATTCAGCAATATTTATTTATTAAGCTCAAAAATTTCCACACCCTATAGAAACTTCTGTGTTTAGAAACAGTTCAAAATCTTTATTAATTTTTAAAACTGATTTAAACATTTGTGATGAGTGTTTATTTTTTAATAATCTGTTTGAAATCACAGCTAAATTTTCTTATTCTAATCATTTTCTGATTAATATTATTGATTTACTGTTGAATTTTAATACAAATTTCTTATTTTACTCCACAATTACAGATTTTATATTGCTGAACTGCTTCATTGTGGAAATGAAACTTTGGATTTGTGATAGAACTTACATTTGTCCATGTATTTATATTTTATTCATTAAAAGAAATTTTTTTTTTTTTAGATGGCTGCTGCTTAGTTTTAATCATGGAAGAAATTGAAGAGAGAGTAACTGCTATTCAGCAAGCAATACGAGACAGGAGCAACCCTTTTGAAGACATGATGGAACAGAAATTTATAAAAAAAACTTCAGAGTTAATAAGGAAATTAGAAAATATTTGATTGACAATATAAAAAAAGAATTGAAAGATGAGAGGCTTCCACAATTCATCAGAGTAATTATTTTATTTTTATCAGGAGTATAATTTAATTTAATCTGTAATCTTTTGAGAAAGAGAAAGATAATATTGAGAGGGGGGGGGGGATTAGTTTAATACATTGTGGTAAAATGGGCATTTAAACTCGTCAGTCCTGAGACAAATTTTAGGTGTCACTACAAAAACAAGTTTAAAACTATTATAAAACATCTACAAAGATGTATCAGTCTATGTATCAATGCATCTAACATACACACATCTATTAAAAAAAGTGTCTAGATGCAATTTTAACAATTCTAGAAACATTTAAATTACGCCCTTTAAAAAAGGTGTTTTTTAGTGTCACCTCCAGGTGACATCAGGACTGAGGAGGATAATACTTAAGTACTATTATAAAGATTCTAGTGAAATACCCAACTAAAAAACTTAATTAAAACAAAAGTTACAGAATTGTATAAGAAAAAAAATATATATATATATGCATATTCTCTTTTAAACTTTTATTGTGTTACTTTATTGAAATCCAATTACATTTTTCATTGCACATATCTTTACACATGTCATACTGAACAGAAATGTAATATAACTTTGTGATAGATCTGTATTTAAGGCCAGATTTAGCATGGGCCTGTCATCTTCAGTAGAGAAAATTGAGAGATAGCAACTAAAATTTAGAGATTGTTGTTTTCTATATGTATATGTGATGCGAAATAATAAGCATAACATTAGATATTACAATTACACAGGATTGAGGGGGGGGGGGGGGAATTTATTTTGGAGTTATGATAAGCAATTGTCGTTTCATGTTTAAATGGAAGCACAATATTAGGGGTCCTCCACAAATGATTTCATGCTTGGAAGGGGGGGGGTCTTAAAATTGTAACAAAGGGGTGGGAGGGGGTAAGAAAAAATATGATGTCACTCATTTATATTAAAAGAAATCATTAAAAAACAGCAGATTAAATTTTGAAGTTATTTTTAAATTAAAGTATGTTGTGTTCATAAAGTAAAGATAAGATTTAATGCTAAAAATATTAAATTCTATTTCAAATTCCAAAATACTAGAGTTTTATATTGTTCTTTCATATTAATATTTTATTACTATTCTATATTATGTTTTTTAATTGTAAATATCAACCTTAATTCATTTGAAATAGGTGCATTAATCATTTTTATTATTATGCTGACATGTTTCATTAAAACACATAGTTTAAGTTTTAAAATAAAATTTGAAATAGGATCTATAATGAAATGCTCTGTTTCTGAACCGCAAGTATATGTTTATGCAATGTAGCATTACATGTGACAAGAGGGGGAGGAGAGTTAAAATGATTGAAAAAACGTGTGACATCATTTTTGAGCAGCCCCTTACCTGCTGAAATATTAGAAGCTGTATGTTATTGCTTTAACTTACAAATTACAGAAAACATGTCTTATCAATCTCCTTTAAAAAATAAAGCATTTAAAATATGTATATTTTTTATAATTTTCATCCTTGATATTATACACAAACAGAGATAGTTTAAGTTATATTTTTAAATTCATATAACATTGGCAAGAAAGTAATAAATTAAAAAAAAACTGCATACAGACATCTGAATTATCACTGACACTTAAATAATTTAACATTGGTACTATGTTTAGAAACTGATGTATTTGATAAAGCTAAATCTCTTTTTTTTATGAATTGCAGTAAAAGCCAATTTATATTAAGATTTAAGGATTCTCCACTCATTGGTCGTACTTACAAAACATATATATGTAAAGAAACAGATCCTGCACTCTTTATTAATTTACAGTCACCTTTTCTTTTTGGTCTTTTTTTTTAATAGATACAAAAGTGATGTTTTGTGTAAAAATGAGAATTTCAAGTGACAAAATTAGAGATATTGAAAACTGTTATAAACCCATGAAACAGAAAACCAGCTCAGTTGATATTGATATCATTTTTGCTTATTATCATCAACGTTTCTTTATTTTTATTTTATATTTTGGTTACAGTAGTATCATTAAACATCTTAACTGTACATTTTGTAATTTACATTTATTATTTTTGTAATTTTCTAAATGTAATGTATAATTTGCTGTTGTATGTTTTGTCATAGGTTTCATTAGCTCTTAACTTCTATGGAACTGGTAGCGACCAAACAAATGTTGTTTCAGTTTTACATGTTAGCCAGCAATCAGTTCATAGATCTGTAGAGGAAGTTACCAAAGCCATTAATAAAATCCTGTTACAACACATAATAAAATTTCCAACTGTGCAAGAACAATAAGAAATAAAACACAGATTCTACATTACATATGGTGTCCCTGGGACAATCGGACCATAGATTGTACCCATGTTGTAGAAATTATCCAGCCACAAAATTTGTCTGCAGAAAATGCAACCAGTGTTAGAAGCATCTGCTATCTGAATAGAAGGGGATACTTCAATGGGCAGATGGTAATATTTTTATTCAGCATTTATTATTTGCAGTATAAAAATAAATTATAAAAAACAATTGCCAATCGCCAATCATTTTCTCGCTAGTAATTTTTAGGCATGTGTGTAATTTAATCTGTTCGTACCATCATTAAAAAAATAGTACTAGTAAAAATAGCTAAAATAATACAAACATTTAGTAAATACAGTGTCCTGTGAATAAAACCCTGATTTCAAAATTAAATTTCTCAAGAACAAAGATCAATAGAATTATGCGCTAAACATTTTGTTTATTAGGTAAGCTGTAAAAAGTTATGATCAGTAAATATTTTAAAAAGATTATGTTCAGATTGCAATGAATACTTGACTTGACATTTTTCTTGTTTTAGATTGCTTGCAGAGAGCAAGTTTCTTGACATACAGTGCCATATTTTAAAGATTTTTAGAATTAAAAAATTTAATTCCAAAAATTGTTAAAATATGGCACTGTACGCCAAAAAAAAAAAATCATTCTCTGTAAGCAATCTAAAACAAGAAAAATGTCAAATGAACCATTCTTTTCAATCAGAACACAATCTTTTCAAAATATTCACTGTTTGAAGTTTCTGTAAAACATTTTTACAGCTTACCTAATAAACAAACAGTTTACCGCATAATTCTACCGATATTTGTTTTTGAGAAATTTAATTTTGAAGTCAGGGTCTTATTTGCTGGAAACAATGTATTTATCAAATACGTAACATCAGATTAGCAACTTTTAAAGTAAAATATATTTCTAAAGTTATTTTAATCTTCTATAGTAGGTTATACCATCTAATTTTATGTTTCATTATAATTGTTTTTAATAAAGAAATAAAACATCTATAAAAAAACAATAGCTAATTTTTAATTTTTTAAAACATTCTAATTCTAATTAGTCTAAAAAATTTCATTTCATTTGTGATAATATATATGTATATACCCTACTTTTTATATTTAATGCTTCTTTTCATAGAAAAAATAAATAAATATATGTAATTCATAGATTTGTGTAATTATTCTACTTGAATAGATAACAGATGATAAACTTAGAACAAGATCTATTACTGCAAGATATCCAGGCAGTGTGGATGATGCCTTCATCTGGCGAAACAGTGGCATAAGATCATACCTCCAAACAACTTCAATCAGCACAAGAGCAGAATAGGGTTGTTAGGTTTGTATATAAATTAAAGCAAATTAAAAATACATATTGCCTTAAAACTAAAAAATTACAATAGGTAACACTGTATATACTTGTGTATAGTCGAGGAATTTTAGGCAAAATTTGAGAGTTAATAGGGAGCTGACTTATGCACAATGTAGTAAAAAAAGATGCAGATAATTAGCGAATGAGCAAGTTTTTGTAAGTAATCACATATGGGTCTAGGTTGGAGAGAAAGATAAAAGCAGACAATGGTTTTTAATATAGTTTGTAAAAGGAGTTCAACTTGAGAGTGTTCCTAGATATTTCTTCTGAAAGCCCTACAACACAAAGAAGTACTGTATTTTTTATTCTAATAAAAAATTGTTTACCCTTGTAAATAAAACTTGAATAGATATTTTTCTTTTTAAGTATCATTAAATTGATGTGAATGCATTTCAAAACAGTTTAAGCACCTTTGGTTTCACATAAATATACAGTTTTAAAATATTGAATTTAAAAAAATATATATTATTTTTTTAATCTCAATTACAAATTATTTTTCAACATAAATACTATCAGAAATGTGGTCTGACCTAATTTTTCTTTTTTCAAAATTTTGCTTAAGAATTGGGGGACCGACTTATACACAAGTATATACTGTAAATTCTTCTACCAAAAATAAGCTAGAAATAAATTATATATATTTTAAGCAATTTTATTTTTAAAAATTATTGTTTATAGTAAGTTAAATTTTTTATCATATTATGTTTATAAATGATATAATTCAGGCAAAAACTCACAATTTCTTAGTTCTTTATGTTATGTAAGTTTGTATTTTTCTTTTTTTTTCCTGTAGGAGATAGTGGTTACCCTCTAGAACTATGGCTCCTAACACCATTCCCAAACCCAGATGCAGGAGAAGTAGAAGACCGATTTAATAGGTTGCATGCATCTGCACGTAATGGGGTTGAGCGCTGTTTTGGAGTCTTAAAAGCATAATTTTGATGCTTATCTCGACTTAGGGTGATGCATTATTCCCCATCAAAAGCATCACTCATCGTAAATGCTTGTGCTGTTCTCCATAATTTATGCCTTCATTATGGGCTAGAACTAACGAGCCTTTTCATCCCGATGATTTGCAACAGCTACATACTACTTGTCAAGTTACTGACAACAACTTGTTAACTGTTGCACATAGCACAAGATACCATGTTGCGATTTCAATTTAAGATGTTTTGTTTTATGCTGAATACAAATTCTGGTAAAAATATTAGGTACTACTTGGTTATCCCGTCAATCTAAATCTATTGCCTAATTATAAGATTAAAGGCCAGTAATGGATGATCGTGAATGTCACATTCAATGACTTTAAATACGATATGCATGTTTAAAATGTCATTAGGTGATTTTTATTTGTATTTTTATTATTATACTACTAATTATTATTTTCTTTTGTTATTTAAAATAAAAATTTTGTCAATAGATATAATTAGGCTATTAGCTTGGTGATTTGTATAAATTGGCAAAATTGGTCGACGGGATGACCAAGTGCTACCAAATATTATAAAAATTTTTACTATTTTGATTTTATTTGATATTTTAAAGAATATAGTGTATTCTAAATAGTTGCACAGTTGCATGTTATTTCAGCAATTTTGTTATGCATTGCAGTACTTATTATCAGAAATTGCATAATAAATAATATACATGTATTTGTTTTAAAGATTTAAACTATCTTGGATCTATCTATATTTTTAAGAAGTGGCTGTATGATGAATAGTTGCTTGTTATTACAATAAAAAATCTGTGTAAAACATTTTTAAAAAATGCTATTCTCTATATAACATACAACTTCTCACATGCAAATAATGAAATTTGCAGTCTAAAAGCAACCACATTTCACAGTGTAAAAATACTGCTGTTCTCTAGAATGCTAATTTTTATAAATTTTCTTCCTTTATTCCTTATTTTTGTGTTTTTTAATAAAAATATTGTTAGTATTAAATTAAAAAAAACTTTCAAAATAAGAAATAGGTACTTTTCTGTTATAGTAACACCATGCCAAAATTTATGCTAATATACCATTTGTTTCAACATTGACAGTGCAAAGGATTTTTTTTGCAAATCATAGTAAACACTATAATTTGCCATTTATTGAAATGAATCTTTTTACCATTATTTTCTAATTGGAATCTCACAAAACACCTTAAGTTACTGTCTTTTAATTAAAAATATTAATTATTCAATTATGTGAATACATGTAAAACTTTTTACTTACTGATATTGAGATATTTTTACCTTTTTGGAGGTTATATCTGATGAAAAAAAAAGCCATAATAAAATTAAAAAAAAAAATTGTCATCATATGCACAAAAAAAAGTTTAGTTTTAAAAAGATTAGGATTATCTTCACACACACACACAAAAAAAAAAAAAAAAAAAAAAAAAAATAGAAATGTTTACTTTTTAACCCTGTGAATGTGTTCAGGTCTTTTTTTACCCAAACCCCATATTCAGAGTTTTAAATCTGTGACTTTTTGAACACTACTATTATTTTAGAGAAAATGTTGTTTAGTTAAATTGTTCAAATGTTCCAAATAAATAAAAGAACATTTTCAGAATTAAATTGTTAGGAAACTTGGAAGCTCTGCATATTTGAAATTAATACTGTATGGAGGTTAATGAAATGTTAAGAGACATTTACACTTTCATAATTGGTATTTAAAGTTATTTTATTTCATTACTTTATTGTATAATATCTATTTGTTCTTTTATTTTATGTATTTATATTGATTTAATAAAATAGTTTGTGAAAGCCTGTAATTTTCAAATATTATATATTTATGGCAATAATTTTCTAACCAATGTTCTATTTCATGTGAATTTTATCTTGCATCAATTATATTTCACAATAATGGTGGTATTATAATTGAAAAATATTGGATATTATAATGATTTTATTCAGGCATATTTGGATCATGCTTTAAGTTAACTTAATAATATGAGAAATTCTAAATATTATACAAAAATTTATAGCCTGTACTGTACAATTTCTAGTACCAAGAAATGTAATTTATCTTCAACTTACATATTGATATTTAGCCATTCTTACAAGATTAGTTTTTGGATGTGTGTAATGTTATCTATATACCACAAAATTCTATAATATGCACCTCTTTTAGTCTCAATGGGTGCATTATAAAAAATTTTTACTGTATTTTAATAATTTTGTAATATATTATTTTATATTTAAATCTTTCTTTTCCATGTTATTATATATTTGTAATATGTATTCAATGATGTGATATGTGTTTTCCCTTATTTTTATTTTTAAAATGATTTAAAAAAAAAAAAAAAAAAACTAGGAAAATTGTTTTAAATTAGTTTATTTTTGTTTGTAAGTGAACAATTAGTCTAATAGGCAACAATAAATTTTCAAATATGCTTATGTATCAGTTTTTGTTGTGATTATTATTATTATTATTCTCTTGAAATACAAAAGTAAGGATCCTGTATCAAAGGATCATAATTTTCGCAGACTTTTTATGCAGACCAAATGCTTTTATATGACATGTCACATTTTCAGAAAAAATTTCCTGTTTTTACATTGTAACACTTGTGTTCCAGATTTTATGTATTTTTTTATTCAGCAATCTACCATATTTTTTAAAAAGTCATTTTATCAAACTCAAATTAAATAAATTAAATATTTACAGAAATACTATTCTGAAATATTAGTAGAATTTTTATTAAAAACATCTGTATAATGTATAACACTAGTTATTTTTTGTAATACACACAATATTTTGTAATACATTGCTTATATAATTAATTATTATCATTAGGGATGGGACGAATAGTGATTTGGTCGAATAGCCGAATACCGAATATTCGGCCGGCCGAATGGTAAAATTTCTTTCCAATAAAGAAAATAAATTCTGATTATATAAAATTTAAAAAATAGGAGCTCATTAATAATTATTACTCTTAAATGTGCTTTTAAATGTATTTTTAAATTTGAAAAACTTATTTTAACAAAAAAATTTATGAAATTGCATTATATCCTTTATTCTAATGTACATCAAATTGATTTTCAATAAGTCAAGATGGGAAAATATTTCCATTAAAATATGAAGAATGTATTTCACTTTTACTATGAATTGATACTTCTTGCATCCAAAATCAATAATATTCTTAATCTCTCTCTCTCAGAACTCACATGGACATATTTTCTTAAATAACCTTTAATGAAGTAAATTTGATCATTTAGAGTTTGTGTCCCTAGTGATAAGCAAATTTGTAAGAATGAGACTGTTCTGAAATCATATGCCAAGCTTTAAATTACAAATTACGTTAAAGCAAAAGGTTATGCTTAAAGTAGAATGCATATGTTAACAAAATCTTTGACATTTGAATCGGCACATACAATAAACAACTTCAATATTCCACTTATTCAATAAGCATTAAAAGGATAAACAGAAAATTGATAACAACATGAAGGAAGTAAGATTAAATTAAAAATATATACATAATAATGTTACATATTTAAGTCAGTAATCATGCAAATAATTATTTAAAAGTGAAAACTATAGAATGAAAAAATTATTTTGTTGAGCATTTAGAATTTATATTAAAATAAAACCATCTTCATAAAGCAAGTTGTGTCATCTAATGTGTATCGAGTTTGACAGCAGTTCTGCTTTCAGATGTACCGTTGTATTTGGAATGGTTATATATTATATTTAATTTTGAAAATTAATCTTCGTTAACACACCTAGTGAATAAATTTTTTCATTTCTTACTTTATAGAAAATAAGTTATGAATTTCATAAGAGCCTTTTTTATATGTGCATGGAATTTGCAGACATTAATAAATATTCGAGCATTTTAGAATAAGGCAGTTTTTTTATATCTTGAATTGTAATATATCATTCTCTAATGATGACATTTCCCATACAATTAAATCTCCAGCTTGGGCAGCATTTTCTAGAATATCACTAACTTTTATAAGAAATACAGAAAGGCTGTATATTTTTTAGTACCTTGATAACTCTATATTTTGTAAGTAAGAGTGAGAATGATTTCATAAATGAAGTAGCCAATTTGGATTAGAGAAAAAAAAAAATGCAAGAATGAAATTCTTTAAATCCAAAATTTATTTGGCAAGATATCTTTCACTATTTGGCGAGATTTTAGAAATATTCGGCTACAGGTATTCGGCCGAAGTATTCGGTCAGCAAGCCTTGAATATTCGGCTGACCGAATATTTGGCAAAAGGGCCGAATACCGAATAGTGGCCGAATATTCGTCCCATCCCTAATTATCATATCATTTTTTTTTCAATGTTGATTATCAAAGTTTACAATAAAATTCCCAAATTTGAAACTGAATAAAACATTATGAATTGAATTTTTCTAAATAATGAAAAAAAAATTCAAGGTGGCAGTAAGCAGGGCTGCAGAGTCTGAGTTGGGCCCATTTTTGGACAAAAGAGTCAGATTGGTTAAAAATAAGCCAACTCCAACTCTGGCTTTATTTTTTTTTTCAGAAAGTTTGAAGTGAAGTAAAATTAATTATATATAATTTTAAACCCATAAAAGACATTATGATTATTATGTTTTTAATATTATATTAAATCTAAAAATTTTAAAATAGTGGAAAAAAAATCTTTTTTTTTCTCTCTCTCTCTTTAATTAATCAATTAAAAGATTTTTAGAGATGTTTTTCAAAGATAGCTTGTATTTTCTTACAAAATATAAAATAATGTGTTTTTTGTTTAACTTTAATGCAAACTACATATGAATATACCCTCCTCCAAAAAAAAGAAAAAAAAAAAAAAAAAAGGAAAGGAATAAATGATCCAGTTTTTTAGTCTTCATTAAGCTTTCTGTTTCAGAATTTTGACAATTTTTCTTGTTTTATTTAACAACATTGTTTATAATTTTACATCATGTGTCAATTGAAATGATTTTTCAGCTGTTTCTATTTAATTTCTGAGAGAACAGTTTAAATAATAACAATAATAATAATAATAATCTTAAAATCTCAACTAATATCACTGCAGTAAAAAAAAAAAAAAAAAAAATTCAGCTGTATTATATGTCTTACTTAGACAGTATTATTTATCAAATACATAAAAGATGTTAGTAAATATATATATGTATGGTAGTTCTGGACATTATTATTATAATTTTCAAATCTTCCATTATTTAAAAATTGATATTTTGTAATATCACATTTTCTCTCCCTTACAATTATAATCTTCATTTCCTGTGTATTAAGGGAAAAAAATGATGAATGGCCATGCGTTTTAAAATGAAAAAAAATCTAGCCTCCTAAAAGAATTGAAATTTTCCTTAATACATCCCTCTTTGCAGATCAGTTTTTTCATGTGCGATGATGCTACATAAATATAAAGAAAAGTATCAAAATGTAACCATTATAAAATTTGAGTATAATCTTTAATAAAGAATATTTCAATTTTTCTAATTTTGAAAAATTAAAAATACTCTTTCAAAAAGGAAAAACACTTTTTTTTTTCCAAAATTTTTCAGGAGATTTTCCGAGTATTCCCATCTGTTTTTGTAGGATGGAATAATGATCAATGAGTAAAGAGGATATAATAATTGTTGAAAATGTTAATTAATACATCGTTGAGTAATTATTTAGAGATTAATATAAAGATTGAACCTTCGATTTAAAATTAAAAATTTAACTTTATGGTTAATTTGTAAAATATGCAAATAATTTTAAGTAATATAAATTTAGATTTATTTCAGAGCATAAGTTTGTAAAACATTTCTCTTTTAACATTTTTATTTACAAATTTATACTTTTATAGTTGTTAAAAAAAATAAACTGCTAAACAAAGCATTGATTTAAATTGGGCACGTTTCCAAACTGTATCAATTTAATAATTTTAAAAATACACAGGCAAAGAAATTTTTTACTATCTTATAATTTAATTCTGTAAAATTTAAATAGCTTGACTAATTTGTATTTCAATAAGGATTGTCAGGTTTGGGCAATGTTGATTAATTTCTCGTACAAAATATCTGAAATTACAAATAATAATTTTTTCTTTGGACATTCCATGATTTATTAAGGTATGAATTACTATCTAGAATTTTTTAAATATTGTGAATATCAAAATTCTCTAATTAGACAACACTGTTTAGAATAATGATAGATTATTTTTATATGCATTTTAAATGTAATTATTTTAAAAGTTATTACAATAAATATTAATTAATATACAAACAGAAGATGTATCAAAACTTTTTACACTATTTATTGAAAAATATTATATTTATAATGTACATACACATTTAAAAAAATCAAATAATAAACACAAATTGAAAAAATATACACACACATGAAAAACAAAATTGGGATATTATGTTTTAATATCTCTTTTCATTTCAACATTTTTATTTTATTTTCTTTCATTGGATAGCTGAGTTCCCCCTCTACATCACTTTTTTTTTACTTTTTCAATTTTGGTTGCAGATACTTTTTATAAAGTTACTTTCGTTTTCAAAACTGGTTCCAAAAGTTAAAGTAACTTCATAAAAAATATCTGAAGCCAAAATCGAAAAAAAAAAAAAGAGTAATGCTGAGAAGGGACCTCAGTTATCAAACACAATTATTTAAAAATGTCAAATTGCAAATAAGATAGTAGAAAAGAACCTCTCAATAGAAATAGCATTAGCCCACATGTGTCTTTTGCCAGCAGGGTGTTGCCAGCATCTTAATGCATAATTTTTACAAAAATTAACTGATTTTAATAAATAAAAAAAAACATTAATTTTTGAATAAAATTTTTAGGTACTTTTGAGATAGCTGGATGAAAGTGTTACTTATACATGCATATACATTGTATACATTATATTATACTCACACACACACATATATGAATGTATATACAGGGTGTATCTAAACTACTGGGCAAAACTTTAAGGGGTGATAGTACACATCAAGACAAATAATATTAAATGGGAAACTAAGGGTCCCAAACGTCTTCCAAAGGAGATATGCGCCATCAAAGTTTAGTGTCCAAAATTTGAAATGATTATAAAAAACGGAAAAATTGGTCGATTTCTTTGCGGTTTTCACGAAAACTATTCTTTATGTCAGTATTGTCTTGAAAATAAATTATAAATTTCAAAAAATGCCTATAGAGGGCGCTTTAGACTTTGGAGTAACGAACAACTATTTTTTACCGTTATTTTTTGCATCTCATTAAATTTTTTTAGAAGTTTAGACATAAACTTAAATTTTGAGCTCAAAATCTGTTGTTAAGTACCGCAAACTGGACTGTGCTCAATGGGAGTGGATAGGTTCAAATTTCAAATGATTATAAAAAACAGAAAAATTGGTCAATTGATTTGAAATTTTTCCTAAAATTATTCTTTATGTCAGTATTGTCTTAAAAATAAATTATACTGATAAATTTCAAAAAATGTCGATAGAGGGCGTTTTAGACTGCGGAGTAACGTACAACTATTATTTACCGTTATTTTTTGCATCTCATTAAATTTTTTTGAAGCTCAGACATAAACTTAAATTTTGTGCTGAAAATCTGAATCGTTGAGAGTTGTTAAGTAGCGCTAACTGAACTGTGTTCATTGGGGGTGGGAAGGTTCAAATTTCAAATGATTATACAAAATGGAAAAATTGGTCGATTCGTTTGCGGTTTTCTCTAAAACCATTCTTTGTGTCAGTATTTCCTTGAAAATAAATTTGAAAAATAAATTTCAAAAAATTCCATTAGAGGGCGCCTTAAACTTTAGAGTAACCAACAACAATTTTTAACTGTTAATTTTTTTATCTAATTAAATGCTTTCAAAAGCTTAGGCTTAAATTCTGAACTCAAATTTGAATCGTTGGGAGGGGTTAAGAAGCGCAAACTGAACTGTGTTCAGGAGCTGAAATGTGACTCTGCCCACCCTACGAGCACAGTTCAATTTTTCGCTACTTAATTACTCACAACGATTCATATCTTGAGCTCAAAATTTAGTCTAAGCTTTTAAAACATTTATTTAGATTAAAAAAAAAAGATTAAAAATAGTTGTTGATTACTCTAAAGTTTAAGGCACCCTCAAACGGAATTTTTTTTAATTTATCTTTAAAATTTATTTTCAAGGAAATACTGACATAAAGAATGGTTTTAGAGAAAATCGCAAACGAATCGACCAATTTTTCCGTTTTTTATAATCATTTGAAATTTGAACTTCCCCACCCCATTGAAAAAAATTCTGTTTGCGCTACTTAACCACTCTCAACGATTCAGATATTCAGCTCAAAATTTAAGTTTATGTCTAAGCTTCTAAAAAAAATTAATGAGATGGAAAAAATAACGGTAAAAAATAGTTGTACGTTACTCCAAAGTCTAAAGCGCCTTCTATCGACATTTTTTTAATTTATCTGTATAATTTGTTTTCAAGACAATACTGACATAAAGAATAATTTTAGTGAAAACCGCAAATCATTTGACCAATTTTTCTGTTTTTTATAATCGTTTGAAATTTGAACCTACCCACTCCCATTGAACACATTTCAGTTTGCGCTACTTAACCACAGATTTTGAGCTCAAAATTTAAGTTTATGTCTAAACTTCTTAAAAAAATTTAATGAGATGCAAAAAATAACGGTAAAAAATAGTTGTTGTTTACTCCAAAGTCTAAAGCGCCCTCTATTGGCATTTTTTAAAATTAATCTTTATAATTTATTTTCAAGACAAAACTGACATCAAGAATAGTTTTCGTGAAAACCGCAAACGAATCGACCAATTTTTTCGTTTTTTATAATCATTTCAAATTTTGGACCCTAAACTTTGATGTCGCCTATCTCCTTCGGAAGACGTTTGGGACCCTTAGTTTCCCATTTAATATTATTTTTCTTGATGTGTACTATCAACCCTTAAAGTTTTGCCCAGTAGTTTAGATACACCCTGTATAATACTACCACTCGGCTAACCGAAAAGTGTGCAGTTCTCTAAATGTATATATCTATATTAATCTTTTTTATTTATCACATAATCTGTTAATTTTTGTAAAGAATCTGCAATAGTTTTCATATATTCTTTCATTTCCTCAATATTTTGAGCAATTCCTTCAATGGCAGTGGAATTTTTTGCTGAAGACTGGCTGTGGGATTTAAGTTCTTTTAATGCCAATTCTGGTCGTTTTGTGAGGGTGATTCTTTCACCACCTTGATCTGCAAAAATATATGTGTACAATGCATGTATGAAAAGCAAAAACATTTAGGACAGCAAAAATTTAAATTATTTAAATTATTCATAAAAAGTATACCACTATTTAAAATTATGACTTTTAATATACCTATAACTTCATCCGCTCCTTTATATGCCTAAATTACTATTCAGTTTTTTTAAGTAGAAGACTAGTATCTCACACAGCTTAATTGGAAGAGTTGTGTGAGTTTCAGACTTTTTGCAAATTATAGGTCACATTTATTTAATCTTTATTTGCATTTTTAAAAATTAACATATTCAAATAATTTAAATTCTTAAATATTAAAAACGAATAAATTCACACTTAAACAAACAAACAAAAAATAAATAAATAAACTGTCACATGTCTTTAATAATTGAGTATTATTATTTTTATAATTCACACTGCATCAATGGATGGTTGATTTAGAAATTTAGTTTATGTTAATGAATTTTTCCTTGCAGTCTATAAAGAGTCAAGAATTTTTGACAAGTCACAAAACTTTGTAGCTTCAGGCCTATTGCAAAACTTTCAAGTTATTTTTAATTTTTATGAAACTGAGAGACACCTATAGGACTTTATAAAATTCAGTTTTTTTTAGTAAAATACTATACTATTGCAATGTATTATTTTCTTTTATAATAAATGAATATTTAAATTTAAAAAAAGTTTAGAGAATATTCTTAACAGATGTTTAGTGACACTATCTGTTTATGAAAATCAGAAACTAAAATTTTTATGTGTAGTTTGGTAACATAATGATAAATTAATATTATATGAATATTAATAATAACTGATCTTAAATTTTCAATCCCGATTTATTAGGTGGGATTGGAGGAGAATGACAATTATCAGTAAGTATAAAAACAAAATGAAAGAATTCAATAAGTTAATAAAAAAGTAAGAGAAATATTAAAGAACAAATATTAGAAATGAGTCTAATAATAATGTCATTCGAATAAAAAAAAAAAAAAAAAAAACGGAAATCAATCCAAATTTTACTATTCAAGTTGAATACTTTGATTCATAATTCCTTTTAAAAAAAAGGCCATTTAAGAATTATTTCATACATATTCATAGTACCATCTACTGTTAAAAGTCAGTAACAAATGTTTTATTAACATTAACAGAGTAAAATGCTATTGTATCAATAATCAATGGTCAAAACTCATAAATGTAATATTTTAAAATGTGCTTAGTTTTATAATTATGATTTAAAGTTAAAATATATATGATTAAATTTATTGTGTAAGTAAGTATCTTCATTCATTTAAAACAAATACTTTGTAAGTTCATTGTTCTTTACACAAGTCTCAATACCATCTCGGTATTGCATCACTAATTGCTCTTAGACAAGGTTTATTATTTGCCAATAATTAATTCTAGATAAAATTGAATGCTAAATGATTCAAACATATGAGCTTAGTGGTTGGATTTGCTGCAGTTGTTGATGTTTGAGGGGGATCATCTTCATCATTTGGTGGACTAGTTATGGTCGCTGAAGGGACAGAGGAAGTTTGAAGATATGAATGCTCATTGCTTTCAATAATAACTTCCTGAGAATAGGAATTGCTCAGGAAGTCACTATATGAATATTCTAGTGAATCCTGAGAGGGAGAAAGAAAAAATATACATAGATATATATATTATTGAAGGAAATTGCTATTAGTTTTCCTTTTATCACATCTTAAATTTTGTCTTTCGAGAAAATAAATATATTTCCAATCAGAAATTTTACTTAAAAATTAAATCAAATATATATTAAATGAAAAAGTTATAAATTTCATTCATTTTTTAGCTAGAATTGTGTTTATTTGACTTTGAAAAAATTGCAAGATTGGTAATTATACTTTATAAATCCACTTAATTTGTAAGTTTAGAGATTTATTAAAAAAGAAATAGACTTGTAAATTTTAAAGCTGTAGTTTAAATATTATAAAAAAATAAGCATAAATTGTTTTGCAGTACAAAAAATTATTTTATAGATTATATACAATTTTAAGAGTTAAAATAATAAATTTAAGAAGATAAATAAATAAATAAAAGATATGCATGCACAAATACTGAAACTTGGTACATTTTTAAGCGATTATTTTACTGTATGTAGTCTTAGGTAGACCATTAGTACTTGTATAAAGATTGATTAACAATGAAAAAATAATGATAAGAAAAACTGTCCCATGCTGACAAAATAAATAAAATGAAATACTATTTTTGATCAATAATATTAATAATGAAATTTTTAATTCTTACTAAAGTAATATGTTTGTTATTACTTTAGTAAGTACTTTAGTAGTACTTACTTCAGTAGTACACAACTCCTTCATTCCTCGCATATCGAAAACATGTTCCTTAAGTACAATAGTGAAGTCAGCCAGATGCAAGTTAAAAGGACTCAAATTCAGAAGCAAGTCCTGTTTTCGTATTTCATCGTACATGTAAAGTTTATTTGAGGCTTTGCATCTTAAGAAAAATCATGTATTCCAAGTAGGGCCCTCACAAAGACTTTTTAAATGGGGTAGAGAGCCTTAAATTGCCAAGTCAAATTTCAGTATTTGCCAACTCCATGAAAAGCAAACATAAGTAGTTCTTGGCATTTGCCAGCTAGTTTCATAATTTTACCACGTTATCACAATTAAAAAATGAATATAGTTTTTATTTATAAAAAGCTTAATAATGTTTCTAATTATATTGGTAACTTTTGTCAAATCTATCTTATAGTTTTTTATTAAAGTTGAACTAATTTGCCAGCTCAGTTTGTAAATTTGCCAGCTATAACATAATGTGCCTTGTTAAGAGGAGGGGGAATTCCCCTCCTCCCCTTAACGAGACCCACAAGTGATATTTAGGATTATTACGCTGACATAAAACATTTGCCTAAAAGAGCGGACCAATAATTAAGAGAGAAGAGATGAGGTCCTTTACAATTGTATAGTTTGCAAGTGTTTTGCAGTTTCAATTTTTATCAGATGTGTATCCTTCCAATGCCATTTATGATTATTCATTTTGTTTATGAATTTGTGCATGAAAAAACTTAGTGTTGCCATTCAAAAATTTCAAAGAATTTCATTGAAACAGTATTTGTGAAAGCTCTATTATTTTAAATCATCACGATCTCGAGTGCATACCCTCAAATAAGTATACCTAAAATTTGTTTTCAATTGGTTGTGCGATTAAGTTGCCATTGGTTCATGTATTGGGAAGGTTATTTTATGACCACCCTGTATAACAGACCAATGGCTTTCAAAACGTAAGATGGTTAAATGGTACTATGAAAATGTTTTTAAATGAGGATGTTCAAGAAATTTTTAAACAATCGCTTTTTAGAGTCAAAATATTAAGATATATTTGAGAATCAAATATATTTTAATCGTTTCTTGCACTCCAAACAAATTTCAGAAATTGGGGGGAGGGGGGATAGAGGGTGGATATTACTTCCATTTCATGTTAAACTGATTTTCTGTGTTTCAAAAAAATGCTCGATCGCAGAGCTGAATCACTTCATACAAAAAGGGCTTCAGTCATGAAATTGTCAAAATTGAATTAACCATGGAATTTTGTTCTTATAGGGTAGACCTTTGACCTTTGTTTCATTGTAAAAAAGTATTTTTGTTTCACTACCATACACTGTCTAAACACAACTCAATTTTTACTATTCTATGCAGAAAGAATTAAGCGAGCAGTGGTCCCCTTCCCCTCAAAGTTTTCTCAAAACAAGATTTAGTTGATTGAAGCCCTTTTTGCATGAACGGATTCAGTTCTGAATAAGAGCACTTCGCCTATTCATGGATTTGCGAACAAAAATAGACATCTGATGTGAGCTAGGGATAAACATTTTCATCTGTGCCACGTATTATATACTATTATTCTACTTAAAAAAAAAAAAAAAAGTATTGAATTAAGAGAAATATTCAATTCATGTTCAGGCCAGAAGATGGCAGCACTAAACAATTTAGTTCGTTTTCTTTGAATCTTTCTTACTGGGAGTCTTTTAACGCATTTGAATTAGTTATCCAATTATCCTATAGAGTCCTTCATTCGAAAACTAAGAATATTTCAAAGATTTGTAATGCTAACAGGTCGAACATTTTTGTGTTAGGTCGCAAATTGCACACATACATTCCTTTTCCAGTGTAAGAAAATATTTCAGTTTTGTTAATAGATGGCAGCACTGAACAGTTTAGCTGGGCAGCTTTTGGGAAAAAAAATTCTTTCAAAACAAGGTACCGGCCACAGAAGTCTGTGGTACCGGCAAGTACGTTTCTGTTTTCTGCAGGGGCAGGGGTGTCCAGAGAGGGGTTTGGTGACGCAAGATGCGTCATACAATTTAGTTTTTGCGGGGGGGGGGGGGGGAGATTTTTAATATTTCAAAATGTAATTCCAGAAATGCTCCTGTGTTTTCTTTCTTTAAATTCTACATAAGGGCAATAATAGCTCATTCTTCTATTTTCATTTCGCTATCTCTTGAACGTGTAGTAGATTATAAGTAGAATATAATTTACAATTTGTATTATGTTTGGGGGGGGGGGGAATGTTAAAGTATGAAGGGTTTTTTTTGGGGGGGGGGGGTATGGTCACCACTGTGCAGGGGTGTAAGGCTGCGTGCTCCTCGTCATTTGAATTTTTGGAAGAGGTGCTGTATGCCCTCTGTATAGGCAGGGCCGTAGCCAGAGGGGGGCCAGGTCGGGCAAAGCCCGACCTGGAAAATGTTTTGCCCGACCTAGCGCAAAACTCCACATTAAATTTCTAAGAAAACAAAGGAAAAAAACATTAAATTTATATTATTTCTATTTTTTTCCAGTTTTTAGTCAAAATGAAATTCGACATTTCGGTCACTCAGAATCCGATAATTTTATCACTCAGTATTTCCTTTTAAAAAGCTTTTTTGTAATACAACAATGAAATTTCCGTTTTTCTTCCTTCATGCCAATTTTCTCCTTCTACCCCTAAGTTTAGTTTTTAGTCTGGAAACAGCAAAAAAGCTTTTTTCTCTCTCTCTTTAACAGACCTCTGTCAAAAATTGAGGCGTTCTGGATTCCCCGCTTTTTCGCTTTGTAGGAATTATTCCACACCGCTCCAAATTGAACAAATCTGGATTAGCTTATTAGCTAAAGATTCGTCTCTTTGTACAACTGTCACCATACGAAATTTATCGTTAGAAGGCTGGCTGAAACCAGGGAATTCTGAAATTATTGGTGAACCAGTTTACAATATTGTTTCCTTTACAGTTAGTCGTCTGTTTCATGTAAACTTGATCTGATTACAATAAATAGCAAATGTCACGCATTAGGACTTTTCTCTCTCTTTTGTTATTGCTTACTTGTTTGCTTTGGAAGAGGGTCCTTTTAAAAACCCAATACGCTTTTTGATGTCTTTTTTTCTTCCCACCATTCATGAACATATAAAAGAATAATAAAAATATGTAAAGCCAATGAACAAACACAAAAATTATAGGTGTTATTCACCATAAAGAAATGCAATTACTATGAAAAATTATCATTTATCAATATAACTCCCATCAAATTTCGTATTTAAATAATATAAATTTAAATTTCAAATAAGAAATTTACAGAATTATTTTTTTAATATACATGTATGTCTTACTTTTTTCATTCTTTCGTGAGATTTTACAAGTAGCAATTAGCGAAGGAAATTATTACCATGTTGCATGTATTTCGCTTTAAATGAATTTTATATGGCGTAATATAGATAATTTTTATCTTAAAGTAAAAACATCTTCAAGGAATGGCATAATATCAATCAATAGTAAAGTAAAGAAGAAAAGGAAAAATGTAACTATATAATTTAATTAACATTAACTTTGATTTTATGATAAAATGTTTTCTCTTTCATAAAATGTTACTATTTAATTTTCTTTAAAAGGGATTCAAGCGCAAATATTCATACAATGTGGTACAAGTAGGTTAAAAAAAATCCCTGTCGGCTGGGCCTATAGGCGGAGGTAGATTTCGAAAAGTGTTCATTTTAACAATTATATATATATATATATATATATTTATATATATGATTAGAGATAAACTCAGTTTAATAACTTCATTTGGCCGTTTATGAAAAATTTTTAATTTCATTTTTCTGCAAAAACTGGTTTTATCAGAATCATTTTAAGAAAAATTCAGCTCAAATGCCCATTTTGACAACATATTTTGAAATAAATTCTGAACTTGTTAAAAAATCGACCAAAACAGCACATTATACAATTCCTAAATAACAAAAAACTGTCAGTTGAATGCATTTGAGAAAAAAATTGAATTTAAAAATGAGTCATAAAAGAACCGATTTGTTGTTTGAATACATCCTTAATTCTTTAATCATGATTGCTTCGGAAAATTTTGTGCGAAATACTCACTTTGACTGCATTTTTAAAAATATATTCTATCTTTATCAAAAAACTGGCCAATGCGACACAGTATATAGTTCCTAAATAAGAGGATCTGTAAATTGGATGCGTTTGAGAGCGAAAATGGATTTTAAAACGAGTCATAAAAAACGCAATTTCTTATTTGAACACTTCCTTAAATTTTCAGTCACGATGATTTCGGAAAATTCTGTTCAAAATACCCTTTTTGGTAGCCTTTTTTGAAATATATTCAGTCTTTATCAAAAAACTGACCATAATGCATCACATTACATAGTTCCTAAATAAGAGGATTGTAAATTGGATGCGTTTGAGAACAAAAATGGATTTAAAAACAAGTCAGAAAAAAACGCAATTTCTTATTTGAATGTTTCCTTAAATTTTTCAGTCCCGGTGACTTTGGGAAATTCTGTTCAAAATACCCTTTTTGGTAGCCTTTTTTGAAATATATTCTGTCTTTATTAGAAAATTGACCAATGCGTCACTTTATACAGTTTCTAAATAAGAGGATCTACCATTTGGATGCGTTTAAAATCAAAAATGAATTTAAAAATGAGTCAGAATATAAGCAGTTTGGATTTGAGGTTTTTCTCCAACTCCTATTTTTGTTTAATTTCTTTTTGCTATATGAATTGGTGCTATAAAAAACTTGTCAATATAAAAGTTGTAGATATTTTTAAGAAGTTATTTTTAAGAATTTAATCAGATTTGATATCCTAAAAATTGTCGGAGTTATGGATTTTTCTCTTTTTTCACCGCCCTTTTTCTTTTGGTTTTTAATTTTTTTCATCGGTAAAAGTTGGTCCTATCAAAAACTTGTAAATACAAAAGTTTTAGATAATTTTAAGAACATTCACAAAAAATTTAGTTGGACTTGATATCTTGAAAATTGACGAAGTTATGAATTTTTTTCTCCCATAACCCCTGTTTTTTTTGCCCCTTGAGCCCACTTCTAAATTTATCAAAAATCTGTCATGCATAAACTTTTGGTCCATTTTTAAGATGTAATATAAACTTTAAACCGATTCATATCTACTTTAATTAAGAAGTTCTGGCGTTTTTTTGGTTTTCACAGAAACGCCCCCTATTCCGAACCCCTTGGTCCGATTTTGCCCATTAACGAACTTAGCCGAGATTTTATCCCCTTTGATTTTATGTACCAGTTTGGTGGAGATTGGTGAGGAATTATAGAAGTTATCGTGTCCATAAAAAAGTGAGATATATAGATAGATAGATAGATAGATAGATATATAAACTGGTGCGATTCCAATAGGTAATATTTCATACGAAATCTACCTAAAACTCATACATTTTCCTGAATAAAATAAATAAATAAATAAATAAATAAAAATCAGCTAATTAACAGCATAACAATTTAAATTCTTCATGAACATTGACTCCAGGTAGTTGGGAGTATATAGAAATAAAAGAACCTTTAGAAATCGCTATAGAATTTTTTACAAGGGATACTCCCCTTCCCCATGTGAAAATATAAAGTATTTTATAATAGATCTGTTCCTTCATTTCTTTGATTCTCTCCCATTTCACTAAAATTTTAAAAAGTTGGTGCTTCTGAGATAAAACAATTATTATTTCAAATTTAAATAATACAATATGTTAGGTTACTCAAACAATTTTACAAATCGAAATTTATTACTTACTGACACATTCATAAAGTCATTTTTATTCTTAAATTAAAAAATGTTACAGGTGTTTTTGTTAAGAGACGAAGAATGGTATTTCTGCACTTTTTCTTAAAAGTAAAACAATTTTCAGAGTAGTCGTCTAAGTTGCCATTGTAAGCCAATTTTTGCAGGGAGACAGTTTGATAAAAAACCATCATAAGATAAATATCAATTGAAACTCAAAGTGTAATGTATTTATTGAAAACTGAAAAATAATAATTCTAAATCACTTAAGTAATTGGCTGCTATTTATTGTTAAATACGATGGCGCAAATTTGTAAAAGAAATTCGTATATTTGGCTCTGAAAAATAGAGACGTTTGATTGAAATATTGGGTCGTTCGGAAAGTCGTGTTCGTTTGGGAAAATTAATTAGTACCAAAAAAGTCTATAATTTAATTATTAGATATTGTTTCCGATATCTAATATATAGTAAGTAATGGGCAAATTTTTTCGGTACGAATTGATTTTTCCAAACAGACACCACTTTCCGAAAGACCCAATATATGATTAGAGAGAGAGATAAAGATGCATATACTTTTGTTCCATGCTATAATTTAGAACAGAAATAAACACTGTTTTTACAGTGCGTTTTGTGCTTAAAAGTATTCTCAAATATAAAATGTTGTTTAATATATATGTATCCAATGTATGTGTGTGCGTGCGTATAGAAAACTGCTTTTCTCTCCCCTACATATTTGAGTTGTCCTAACTCTGCATTATTAATTATTAAAAAAAAATACATAATACATTAAATCATTTATTTATGGAATTAATTTCATTTTTTATTAAATGTCACACTTTGAAATATAAGGGATTTTTGAATAAATACCTTCCAGGATGATAGTAAACTAAAATTAAGTTAAAAATGCCCAATTTGATAACCTTTTAAAAATTATCCTGTGTTTTTATAGAATTTCTGAAAGTGTTGTTTGATTTCAATGCTACAACAAAAGTTTACTCCACAGCAAAATTGTTAACTTCTGTTACAGAACTGCAATTTGTCCTCTTACAAACAGGTACAAGAGGAAAGTTTTAATTTGTGTTATTGTATTAAGAATTTGTGGTATAATTTATCGTAGTGTTAACAATATTTTCATAAATTTTGTGTCAATTTAATATTTTTTCATAAAAATCCATTTAAAAAGTTTATGAAAATACCGTGTTTTTAAGTTTTTTTTTTTTTTTTTTTTTTTTTTTTTTTTTGGGTAATGATTCCTATAATTTAGGTTTTTTCAAAATTTTACAGAATAACAGATAATAAAACAGGAATTAGAGTTTAAAAGATTTAATCTATTGTAAAAATTAGAACTCTGAATTTGACGCCCCTTGCAAGGTTTTTTTTTTTTCCTTCATTTTATCGCATTTGTAATTAAGATTATACAATTTTAAACTACCTTCCTAGAGATTTGACCGCTAACAAATTGCCTGTTTAAGGATCACCAAAGCAGCCGAATTGTTTAACACTCTTTGGTACTATGCTATTCAGTGACTTTCTTTCATTCACTGGAACACATACCGTCTGTGGTTTGAAATTGTGCTTTTTCCTTTGAAATATTTTTTAACCCTTTAACGTTCATTGGTTTCGCCACGAAACCACAAAATTTTAATTCCGATATGAAACACTGACACCGGTATTTTTATCTAAAAATATCCCTTTTATTATGTATGTGAAAAATCACGTTTTCTTATTTAGCAATATATTTGTTCTTAATTACCGGTGTCATTCACTTATTTCGACAACATAGCAATGAAAATGCTTTGATCGTTAAAGGGTTAAAGAGCTTAAGGGATTATTTTTCTAAATAAAGAAATACTGTGAAATGTTTTCTAAAGGTTCGTTTTTGACAATTTTACAAAGAGACGAATGGCAAATTGGATCTAGAGATCCAATTTGCCATCCCTGTGATTGTGCGGCACTTTGTTTGTACAGAGCCGAACCGCTCCGGAAATTTTTTAATTACCTGACAGCAGTGGCGTAGCTAGGATGGGTGACACCCGGGGCGGATGTAAATAATGGTGTCACCCCCAGCCATCAAGATGTCACCCTTCCCTTCCGATCCATCATATTTTTTCAATCACAATTCTATGTTATTATAACAAATGACCATACCATTTCTTATTTATCTTTTGTCCTTTTGCATAAAAAAAAACCACAGGAGTAACTTATTACTCAACCCATAGTCCGCATAAATTAACATGGTGTCTATATGTAGAAGAAAATTCTTTCTTTTAAAATTTACTTTTACTACCCTCTCGTTGGATAGGTAGATTTTTGCTCCCTGGTGCATGTCTTATTTAGATATACCATTCTGTATAAAATATCACATTCTCAAAGAAAATAAAACTAACTCGATAGCGTCGTGCGTTAAAAATTTCCTTTTATTTCAGATTTTTTTTTTCTAAAATATTTTAAGATTATATTTTTTATTTGCAAATAAAGATTAGGTGTCACCCCTAAGAGGGTGACACCCGGGGCGGACCGCCCCCTCCGCCCCCCGCTAGCTACGCCACTGCCTGACAGCGAGTTTAAGAAGTAAACAGAAACTCATGAAACCTCGCTTAAACACTTTGCATAGTTAAACCCCCAGCTGCAGAGTTTTTTTCTGTAGTCTGCAACACAAGTAAAAACTTAAAAAACAGTCTGCAGACCAATCCCTCGCATTACATTATATGCACTCAAACCTCCCAAATATTTGTGATAGACATAAAAGAAAAATATACTTTAAAAAAGAAATTGCCTTTATTCTCAGAATTTTTAACACTTCATACATTGTCCGAAAGAGGGTGCTCCCCTACAAGTGTTCCCCTTTGATAAAAACTGCGGGTTTTTCAAGATCTTTTGACGAAATGTCATTTTTCGCAATCTTTTGACGATATTTGTATTTTTTCACGTTTTTTACAATATTTGACTATTTTTCCGATCGTTTGACGAAAACTGCTATTTTTTCGCGATCTTTTGAAAAAAATTGTCATTTTTTCGCGATCTTTTGGCGAAAACTGCCGTTTTGTTGCGATCTCGAAGAAATTTGCCGTCTCTTTTCGCAACCCTTTGAAGAAATTTTCCGTTTTTTGTGATTTTTTGAAGAAAACTGCCGTTTTTTCGTGATCGTTTGAAGAGATTTGCTTTTTTATGCAATGTTTTGAAGAAACTTGCCGTTTTTTCGTGATCTTTGCACGATATTCGTGTGTTTTTCGCGATCTATGACGAAATTGATTTCTTTTCGAAGACTATTTGTTGAAATTCGCGATACATTTTATACTATCTTAATTTTTGGATTTAGGACCGAAATTTTTTAATTTTTGCTACATTTTTAACAGTTAAAAAATAGTCTGCAGACATTCCCAAGAGTCTGTGACGTGCGTTGCATTGCAGCGTTGCGCCGATTCTGCTTCCGAGGTTAAACCATTTTGTTTATAGCAGCTATTTAGTCTTTGGTCACAGAGTGAAGAAGGGCGGTTAACTTTTTCATTGTTACCCATTTGGAGAATGTTAGTGCATGCGAATCATTGTACAAATTTTATGAAAAAAATTGTGCATTTAGCAAATTGTACTTAAAAGTATTATTAATATAAACGAACATAGTACATGTATACATTTATATTATTTAATAAAAAAATAGCAACTTATTTGCGCTAAACTAAAAATATGTATTTAACATTTTTTCCCCCCGTGCTTCTGAAGAAACTTTAAAAATTTCACTCTGGCTTGAGAATTTCCTCACATTTTAAGTGAAAAAAATCCATAAAATCGCAGTACAGGTGTTTGAAGAACTACGCATAAAAGATTAACAAAAAGTGAAAAAATAATCTGCCACCCCTGGAAAAACTTTTGCCCTACCTGGCAATATGGTCTAGCTACGGGCCTGTGTATAGGGCATGCAGCACCATTTGCGGTTTCTTCATAATAGAACGAAGGGGAATGAACAAAAGAATCGGGAGATGGGGATATTTTAGTTCTGTGTATTCTTTCGCCAAAAGTAGCGATAACAGCTGCTGTGTGGCGTGACATGACTATCGTTCTGCAACCCTTGTGTTTTCGCTTGTTTGCTCTTCAAGAGTTTTCGTTTCAGAATGAACTTAGGAAAAAAATCACCTACTAGGACGTTTCAAAGGGTGATATTTAGTAGACTTAAATATTTAAGTTACATTTTCCAGATAAGGGCTGGGGGAGGGGGAGGGTATGTTTCAAACTTTGAAATAAAATCCATTTACGAGGCTGTTTTAAGGATTTAAAAGGGAAAAAAAGAAAGAAATGGGTAAAAAGCTTTAAATTGATGTCAAAGAAGCTTGGAAGGGAATATTTTCTGCCCGAACTATGGTGAGGGATATTTAGTCGAAGGGAAAACGGCTGCAGGGAATTTCGAATAAGTATTTGGCGTCATCTATCGTTATACTGCCAACGCCCGGTGCTGATATTGCAAACCTACCAGCTGGATGACTAACAAAAAACTAAGCATTTTAAAAGCCAGTCTTTGCAGATGCTAGGTGCTAGGCCAGTAATTGTGCAGAACCCTAGAGCATATATACTAATAGAGGGAGCATGCAATGTAAGTTTCCCTATACAGAGATGAAAAAACATTGGGGGAATTTCGACACCACTCACGTGAACAATGGTTGCCACAATTTGCCAGATTTTGGCTGTTTTTCCACTTTTTGCGCTTATTTTGAAAATGCTACATTTCCGAACAATCTTTTGTTGTAACATTGCTTTTGCAAACATCGAAGTCATATCGAGTAGCTTCAATACATTAAAAATTTATTTATAATTGCAAAATATAGCCCCATTAAATGTGCAAATTGTTTTCATCTGTTATATTATTAACAGTTGTATCTGAAATAAAAAGAATTAATCATTCCTAAATAAGTAAAACTTGTATTAGAAAGATAATAAAAGCTATTACCGTGAATTAATTTTAAATACCAAGTATAAGATTATGTTCATAATAAAGATACTTAAAATGAAAAACACAGAAAACTAAAAAAAAACTGTTAAAATATTTTATTATTATAAGAAAGACATTTTTTATACATTCTTGTAAGAAAATGTAAAATTTTCAACACTTATTTCACATGTTTTCAAAGTACATATAAAAGGAAACGTAAGTATTGTACAGTAAATATGCATATTGAATAAACAAGTATAATTAATTAATAATTATTTATGTTTATCCATAATTATTTTTAACCGTTTTGGGGGCATTTCCGTTTTCGTTTTCACCGAAAATAGGAAAATTATCGAAATTCAGTTTCGGTCGTAACTTAATTAAAATACACAAGGTCTTTTTAATACATATGTTTCTCTAGGTTTCAATCTTAGAATCTTCAGCTATACTGAAAACCTTTATTCCATAAGTATTTTTAATTATGTTATGCATGATGCACAGAGTTTCAAATATTATTTAAAAATATATTATTACAACACATTTCCATTTTTTATTTTGAAATTACATTTTTAAATCACCAGCGTATATAACTTAAAATATAAATTCTATTTCAAAATTCACTATATTTCCACTGTTTTTTTTTTTTTTTTTTTTTTTTTTTTTTCCCATAACCAACTTTAAATTTTCAAAATCTGTTTTTCTCCAATCCCCTCTTATTACGTATGTTATTTCAGGTTTCAATCAAAGAATCTTCAGCTAGACTGAGTGCTAAACTTTTATGGCCCAAGCGTTTTTAAATTATTATGCAACATATATAAAGTATCAAATATTATATCAATATAAAGAAAATATAGACAAATATAATATTAAAATAAAAATATAATACTGTACACAGATACCGACTTCTGTTTAAATAATAATTTAAAAAAAAAATTGTAGCCTTTTTTTTTTTTTTTTTTTTTTTTTTCATGATTTTGATTTTAGTATTTTTAGCTTGGTTGAACAGTAAAACTTTTATGATTTTTTATTATTATTATTATTATGATATGCAAGATTATTATTGTAGAAATGCAGTCATATTATACAACCACAATGCTTATATACGAAAATAATACTGTAATATACACATGTACTATAGTATAATTTTATGAAATGTAAATTTATTTATTTAATGATTTTTGCTTTCTTCATTTTATGAAGTTAATACTAAATTTTTAAATCACAATCATGAGTGTAATAAATACTATCTGAAAATTTATAATATTTTTGAAATAATTTTATACTAAATTCTATAATATTTCTTAAATAGCAGAGAAATAATCGAAGAAATCACACTTTACATTTTAATTTTTATTATATACTAGCTGACTCGCCCGGCGTTGCCCGGGTCCGTATTAACAATATTAAACGAACTTGAAATCTGTATGATAATGGTGATAATGATTTGAATAATCATTAAGATTGGAATCTTATCTGGCCATTTGAATAATCATCAGGTTTCATGCCCACGAAAATTATTTTTCCTTGTTTGAATCGGGTTATGCTTTACTTGAACATTTTTGCGGGATTCCAAACAGAATTTTTAGGTCAGGGTCGGGTTTATACTCACGGAAATTTTGTGTATCACGGATCGGAGTGTTGTCTGTTTTTTTTCTGGTTGGGATTGGGTTATGTTTAAATTAGTCTAAACATTAAGGTTATAATCAGTTTTGCTACTATTCTTCTTATGGCTATTTCTGATAGATAATTTACTTTGCTATTTGATAATTTATTATGGAGAATGAATCGTTTGCGGATACAAACAATTGTACGCCAAACAGCTATTTTATTTTTGGTTTAAAAACAAATTAAAGCCATATTACAATTTTAAATTGAATAGAACACACTTAAATTTAATCAATGATTAAAAAAATAAACTCTTAGAAAAGTGTTGTGTAATGTTTTTTACTGCAACACAGCTAATAACTCATATATTCTAATGTTCGAAATGCCAGAAATATGTGTACAATCATATAGTAAAAAGAAATTAATAGAGTGGCAGTATAATGTCTTGGGGTGACGCAAAAAATGTAACTCTAAAATCCGCTACATTAAGTCCAAATAAGCACCAACAAAACCATGTGCTTTGAAACTCCGATCAATTGAAACTGGTTTAAACCAGTATTTCTTTGTTTTTGTTTTTACCTTTTAAACTGTTATTGAATAGATGACTAAAATTTCGTTTAAAAAATAACGTTTTGTGCCATTATTGCCTGTAATACACGATCAGAATGCATGAAAGATACAATTAGATCAATCATAGGCAAGAATTATTTGATTATTTTTATCATATGACTTTGAAATATCAATATAGAAGTATCATTTAAGACTTTGCTTGAAAAATCAATATTCTTTCGTTCATGTCTTAAAATCGTCTGCACTCTGAAATCTAGATTTTAGATTACTATTATTATTTAAGTGTTCATGCATGATTTTAAAAGAATCTTTTCATCACTATATTTTATATATTGACATTTAATTATTAATATGTTGTTAAATCATAAACATTTTTCATCTACGTTATAAAGTATTAAAAATTTCTGAAAAAAAAGAGAAAACTTTTAAAAATACAATTTTTTACTTCAAATCATATGTTTTCAATATTTTATTTAATTTTGTTTTGACATTTAATTATTTTTAATTTCCCAATTTCAATTATTTTTAAAGCAAACATTTATTTTAATAAATAATATAATAGAAAAAACCATTTAAAAAATTACTATTTCTTCGTAAAATATGCTTCAGCTGTAATTCATTTCTTCCAATCCGTCTTATTAATACAAAATTCCTTCCTCGTGCTTTATTTTGAGACATTAAAATTTCAGCGATAAATGGTTTCATATTGCAAATCTTCTTTTTTCGGTTTACTTCGCCACCACCTATCTTTTTCCTCCATGGTGTACAGCAGCTATGATAAAAAAAAAAAAAAATCCTCATTTAAACTGACAGTTTGCCAGTCTATGAATTTTAAAGGTCAGTCCCAGTTTTTAAAATTATTTCTGCGAAAATTTTATGCAACCAACCAACCATAAGAGAATAAAAGGTAAAAATGCAAAAAAAAGCGATTTTTTATGAGAGTGAGGTTTGGAATTTAATTAATTACTCAGTTAATAAATAGAATTTTGAAATTCTGAGAGTCAGGTGCATCAGGAGAGATGTTGGGCTACTCTCAGAAAAATTTTGAGCTTCGTACGTACCGTAGTTTTCGCTAACTATCGCAGACACACACACACACAGAGCGATTTGTTATTTTATTAATATAGATATAAATTATTTTTAACAAATGTGTTATTCTACTCAAACTATTTTGCGTTATCAACGCTACATTATATAATTATTCAAATTAGAAAATTCTTTTTACCCCCCCCCCCCCCTCCAAAAAAAAAAAAAAAAAAAAAAAAAAAAAAAAAAAAAAAGTTGTAGAAAATTTCCAAATCTATTAGCAGCAATCGGACTATTTTTACGAAAGTTATGGCATGGAAAGATATTTCAGCACCCTCCCCCCTCCCTTTTCCGCAAAAAAAAAAAAAAAAAAAAAAAAAAGAATTAAATTGCACAGAACCACTTAAAAAATCCCTTAATTACTTAGAAATAATTAAATAAACAATATATAAAACTTAATGCTTTTATTAAAAATTTATTGGCAAAAATTTATATTCTGTGTTAGCAAAAGAAAAAAAAAAGGTTTCAAATTGCTATTAAATATTTTGGAAACTAGCTATATTTGGTTAATAATCAAATTATTCGTTTTTCATTATCAGTTATTAAAAAAAATCAGTGACCTTTAAATAGAGTCATTTTTGAATTAATACTTCTTACTTTTTTTTTGCTGTAGAGTTTGCGTTATAGTTTTACTGAAATGGTGCAAACAATGTTTTAAAATTAATTAAATAAAAATTATCTATAGCTTTAAGTATGTTTAAATGGTAAACATTTACTGTTTTCAGGGAATATACTTTTATATAAATAATATAATATATATATAATTAATTTATTTTCTTGAAAAGTTATACAATTCAACTTTTTATATTTATTTATTAAAATGTAATCCATTTGAGGGGCAATTTGCATTTGAAAAACATAATTTTATTGAGTTTTTCTGAGTCTCTATAATAATTTAATCGGAGAGTTTAATGTAACAGCATTTTTTTTAAATGTAGCAGTACAACAAATAAAACAGTAACTGGTATAGAGAAATTGAGAGATTTGGAGGAGCTCGCCAAATCGCGCCAAACCACTTTTCAAGACAAAAATGGATATATCTTACATAATTCCAAAAAGTTTGCAATAAATAATATAAAATACATTAAACGGGGAAAGGTTAAACATATGAGCGTCCAAATAAATTAAAACAAATCTTTATGAAGGCTCAAATTTGAAGAAAAACTGTACATAATACGCATGCATACGCGAAAGCTTTTACTTTTGAGCATTAAAACATTAATTAATTTAATATTATGTCAAAATATTTAAAGGTATATATGTATTTGTGAAATGTTATCAGTCCTCCTTTGACAAATTTTTCTTTGCATCCAAATGCAGCACATTATTTCACCATTTTTATCACAGTAGTACGAGTATCTCCATACAAACACATGTAAAAAAGCTCCCTAGCAGGAAGGAGCGTCCACCAGTCACGTGGTTTCAATGATGGTCAAGTTTCCTTGGAGGGGTGGCTCACTCTATTAGTATATATGCTCTAGGTGCAGAACGTTTCTTAATACTGTAGAACCCCGCTAATTCGGACCCCGTTAATTCGGATCTCCGGATAATCCGGATTGGTTTGTTCATTTTTTTCATGTTTGAGAAGCGATTGGCTAATTTTTATAACATTAACTTATTTCATTGCCGTATTCTGAATTAAAAAAAACCTTTTTCTGAAATTTTTTCGGAAGAATACCTTAAGCTTTCTTATTTAAACTCTTTGATGTTATCTTTAAAGAAACAACAATGGCAACTCTAATTTTTCTATTTAATCTAAATGTAATTTAAAAATCACTGCACAATAATTTTCTACTTAGAGCATTCTAAGAAAGCAAAGTAAAATAGTCTATTTTGAACATCAGGTGGAGACTACACCCAACAAACTCTTTTGCTCAAGCGGTTGCGTGACTGTACTGCTCGCAAAAGATATAGAAAACTGACACAGCAGAAAATTACAAACTTTTTTCTTCAAAGTAAACATTTTTAGTGTCTATAAATATTCAATAAGTTTCATATAAAGCGGATTTTCTGTGAGTATGTTTTATTTTATTTTTTTTCTTCGGATAATCCGGATTGGGTCTGGTCCCAATTAATCCGAATTATCGGGGTTTTACTGTAATACATTCTTCTTGTACTGCAGAGTAAAAGCTGATAGAAGATAACAAGTGGATATTAAAAAAAAAGAAAAAAAAAGCAGATAACAAGATAACTGTTATAGAAAGCATTGTTTATCTATTATAATTATTTGCTATAGCAAAAATAAATACAATTATTATAGAAAACTGACCTACAAATGATACAAGAAAATAGATTATTTTAAATTAAATAAGGATAGTCTCATTGACACAGTGTATCACAACTATTAATCAGAATTGTTTATTTACATATTTTTATATCATTATTTTAAAACACTTTTAAAGACGATTATTTCTATCATCACAGGCATATTAAATTATTATTTTTAATTAAATTTTACTCCCATTGAGCTACAACATATGGTATTACAAATAATAATAATAAATAAATATTTTTGAAAACTTACAATTTTTTCTTATAGTTTTTACTTATCATAAGTTATAAATGATTTTTTTAAAGTACATTTGTCTAAGTGACTTTAAATAATTGAATATTAAAAGAAAAGAATTGCTGTTGAGTTAGCGGCTCAACACAACCCTCTTCCAGATCCCGGAGGTCTAGAAAGTGGTGGTGGTGGGCTAATTCGGTCTGTATCCATTTTTCACTACAAAAAAAATAATTTATATTATCACGATCAGAGGTGATCTTCTGCAATCCGGTCGCCATTAATATCAGTTTGATTGTAGTTTTGGTTCCCAACATTTCATTCACAGCTCTGAAAATAATCCTATTTAAAAAATGTCAACTTTATAATGCATTTCTCTATACAGCTAAATATTTTAACGTTTTTCTATGCATTAGCCTTTTTTTTTTTTTTTTTTTTTTTTTTTCTATAATAATGAGAATGAACTCAGGTGGCAATAGATTCAATTACATCAATAGCATCGTTTTTTTTTTTTTTTGTTTTTTTTTTTTAAAGAAGGAAAAGATAAGACATAAGGCTTTTATGACTTTCTGTCCTGTATTTTATTTTTCCAGCATCAAAGCTGCTGCATCATCTTTATATACTTAAATAAATAAAAGAAGAAAAAGAAACTTAATTTAGCATTTTCTTGAAAATGTGACACATATAGTTCAGTTATGAGTTCCAGTAACATCGATTTTTTTTTATCGTAAAACGTTAGAATTCTGGCGTTAATAACTATAACAATGTTCAAAATTAGAAAAAAAAAAAAAAAAAAAAGTCAATTTGAAGAATATTTAATAGACCCCCCCCCCTATCCCCCGAAACACACATACTTCGACTGCTTTAGGAAAAATAAATGTTTTGAAATTTTTATACAATATGATAAAATTCAAATTGGAGCAAGGAAGATAAATTTAATCTTATGTGGTAAATTTAAAAAATACTCTAATGCGATGAACTTATAATAAAAAAAGAGCAAAGATTACTTCGAAGACCCAGAGAAAAATTATACAGCCGTACTGAAATCGAAGTGGCTACGTTCTAATAAATTTTAAGTTTGTTTTTATTCGCAAATGTATCAAACAGTTAGGTGCTCTAATTCTCATGCTAAGGAACAGTTTTTCCGATTTCTCGTTAAAGGCAAAATATTTTTCTGAAAATACTGTCAAAATGGGCATTTTGAACAGAATTTCTGGCCGCGATAATTCAAGATGTAAGTCGTTGGATTATTATTATTATTATTATTATTATTATTACTTACAAATTCCTTCAAGAACTGCGGCCGCAAGTTTTAAACTTTTACATTTTAAAAATTTTCACGTTGTTTAGCAGGGAAAACATTTTCTTGGGGGTCGGCTTAATTTTCTCAAAAGTTGCACTGCATAGAACTCAATTATTTGTTCGAATATCAAATTAAAAAAAAAATGATAACAATTAAGGAAAATTGGTAAGGTCTTAAAATCATAACACATGCGAATATTCGAGGAACGTCATTAACAGCAAGGGATTTTTCACCATGTTTTTATTTTGTTTCGGTCAGTTTAGTTTTGCATATGAATGTAGCGTTTTGATCAGGACTTAAGATTAAACAATTTCTCAACCCTTAACTGCAATTAGCGGCGTAATAGACCATTGCTTTTTTTCAGTTTTGACGGTTGAAAATGCAATTTTCAGTTTAATTATGAATTGCATAGTAATGAAATTTTGTCTAGTTTTGATATCTTAGTTCATCGCTATAGAGAATTGATGATATGCAAATTTTAATCGTAATAGCATTGAATAATTTTTGTCACAGCAGTTTTATAGGTTAAGCGATATTTTAACTTAAATAAATTTTGCAGAAAAATGTTTCATTGCGCTCGATACTTGATTTTTTCCCCATTAATTACTAATCATTTTAAAGAATATCCTAAAAAATATTTTTCCTTCTCAATAACACAAAACTTTCTGATGTAATATTTAAAAAATAAGTAGTTCCTTACAATGTAATTGCATAAAATATATTTAATAGCAAGAGTGTAGCCAGATGGAGGCGGGGTGCCCTTATCCCCCCCCCCCTCACACACACACTGTTTTCCTAAATTTCACGGGATTTTTGTGACATATATTTTTTTTCGGTTGCAAAGAAAATATATCACCTTGTGACTTTTTTATTGTATTTATTGGCATTTCACTTATATATATATATATATATAAACTTTTATGTGAGAAAAAAGTGAATAATATGTCTTGTGCTATAGAAAGTAAATGCATATGCGCACTGCGGAACATCAACTACACATAAAAAAATACAATATATTTATCGGAAAATTAAAAACGCTATTAGATTTCCAATTACTTATTACAATTTACTACTAATTTTATTTTATTTATTTATTTCTACGTTTAAAAATGAGTTGATGAATGTGTCAGAAAGTTTCGCACTGTTGAATGGATAATGTCCTTTTAAGGCTGCTCTCAACTGCTCTGCTCAACAAATGGAAAACGTTTTGACACATTTAAAAATTGATTTTTCAACGGAAACATGTAATATTGCAAAGCCTGACATTAAGAAGCGATCTGGAATCTAACTGGGTTTTCTATTTTTTTATCAAAAGCTCTCAGGCTTTGATAGCCTGTGAGCTAAACATTATTCCTTTAAGGTAATTTCATTTCTACCAGTTACATTTTTTGACAAGAATCATAATTTATTTCTCTGGATTAACTTTTTCAAAGATTCTATAGTCGGTTGAGACATTTTTATTGCTCTATAAAGATTTCAGAGCAACCAAAGCCGACCAAATCAACAAAAGAAATTGTCCCTAAGGGTAATAAACATGGTATAGACACACCTGATTTTATTATTCACATTCTTTTGTAGTGTCTGAATAAAATTCCAACATCAAATAAGCTGAAAAATGGCGACCTTTCTGTCAAAACGTATTAAATTAGTAAAGTAACTTAAGGCTCCTGTCTCTGGCCTACGAAACGATCGAAGCTAATGCTGTTCCTATGAGGAGGTTATTTTCTAATATCTGCTTTGCATTTTGATATTTTTTAATTTTTTTTTCATTGCATACATTGCGATGTACATCTCTACATCGCTTCTTTTTTTTCATTTTTTCGATTTTGAATGCAGATATTTTTCATAAAGTTAACTTTCAAAACCGGTTTCGAAAGGGAAAGTGCCTTTTAAAAAAATATCTGCAACCAAAATCGAAAAAAGTAAAAACGGAACGGTGTCGGCCTGGGAAAAGTATATTGGCCCGGTATAATAGCTAAAATTTCGGTCCGAAACCGACAAGGTCTGGAAAAACAGTTAAATTCTCGGCCCCAGTTGGGCCGGCCTGAGTGAATTTCTACTAAACGATGATTTTTATGTCGACTTTCTAAAAAATTTGTCTCGTACAAGGAGTTCAATTTTAATTTTTTTTTTTATGCTTATGATTATTATTTTTATGCGTTATGCATATACCATGTATGAGATTTTAAAATGCATAAACGTTGTATAATAAAATTTTCTGAGACAGAACTGCATTAGAAAAAAGAAAAAAAACGCGTTATAGGCAAATTTTCTTCTTAGCAGGCGTAAATTTATTATAAATTCTTTTCTTAAGTATTAGTATATTCATTTTGCATGGATCAAAACATTTTTATTAGCACTTTCCAACAAAGTTGAAAAATGCTTATGTATTCGGTTTATCTGTCCGTCTGTCCGCGCGCTAACTCCCGTAAATATACTCGGATTGCTCTGGAATTTTTGGAAGTTACTGATGTTTACCCCAGCACGAACCTTATTGAAAATGAAGTTTCTACCATGATTAGTTTATTTACATTGAGAGTCAAAAGTTCTTCATTACATTATTGCCTATGGGGAAAAATCGTTTCAAAGGAATTTTAAAGATGTTACACCCTGTCAAACATGTTAAAATATATAGGCATTCACAAGATGGACTAAAAAATGTATTCTTTAAAATTTGCGGTAAAAATATAGCTATTATTCATTTAAAGGGACACACAAAGCATTCCATTAGATAATGATAAAGAGGGGGAATTGTGTGAGACATACTTTAAATATATTAAACTGCTTCATGTATGATAAAATTGTATCACTGAGGCTTAATATAAATTGTACGATACTGCCTTGCCCTTTGCATAAAATGAAGTACATCGAATTTACAGGGACACTCAAAAGATTTCAAATAGTATATTCTTTCCGAAGTACTTTTTTAGGTGCGTTCGTAATTATGTAAATACGTAGCACCTATTGTTGTCGCTCAGTCCGTCCGTCTGTCTGTCCGTCCGCATATAACAACGCAAAAACTATCCAACCGAATGGTTTGAAATTTAAAATATATAATAATTACATAATTTTGTCGAGTCATTTCAAATTTTATGAAAATCGGATGGATAGATCAATTACAGGGACAATCAAAAGGATTCCGTTACATTACGGTCAATGGGGAAAAAAGTTTCAAATGCATTTTAATCGTTTGAAATTTAAAACATATATTTATTACATAATTTTGTCGAGTCATTTCAAATGTTATGAAAATCGGATGCATAGATCAGTTACAGAGACAATCAAAAGGATTCCGTTACATTACAATCAATGGGGGAAAAAGTTTCAAATGCATTTTAATCGTTTGAAATTTAAAACGCTTAATTATTACATAATTTTGTCGAGTCATTTCAAATGTTATGAAAATCGGATGCATAGATCAATTGCAGGGACAATCAAAAGTATTCCGTTACATTACGATCAATGGGGAAAAATGTTTCAAATGCATTTTAATAGTGTTACACTTATTTGAACATAATATAATTGACATGAATCTATGATGTATACTAAAATCTACATTCTGTACAATCTGGGATGCAGAGAATATTTATTATTAAATTACAGGACCACACAAATGTATTCCACTAAATAATGTTATACGGGGAAACATTGTTTGGGGCGTGTTTTAATTATATTAACCTACTTCATATTTTATGAATAAGATATACATTAATGAAGTATAATAAAAATTACTCCCTGCATATTTACAGGAATATAAAGATTTCGACCACTATACTGTATCCAAAGTACGCTTTACTATATCAGCAAGATCTGAATATTTTAAAACTTATAGTACGAACGCACCTCATTTGCTACGCTTCACGTGCAATTTCCAACTTGTTTTTATCCGATGACGGCTGATGAATGGATGAAATGCATTTTAATTATGACATGTGAATTTAAGTTTCACTAAATCTACACTATATGGCCATTGATTATTGGACACTTGCGATTTTAGACATTTTACTAAATATCTAGAAAAATACATGAGGAATCATCTCGAAACTCTCAGTCTATAAATATAATAGTATACGTCATACATCTCCGTGAAGATTTTTTACCGAAACTCCATTGGGGACCGTCAACAAATTTAAAAAAAATGAATATCTTTTGAATAACCCTGTCAAAACTAATGTAGCAAAAGCACTCAAGCTCTAGATTATGATTGAATGCCTTATTGTAATACACTGTGTTTATTTTTATGCAAATAGCATGCATACTTGCAGAGTGATTAAGGTCTTTATAAAAATGGTCCCAAATTTTTCCAAGTTTTTCCCTTATAATTTTCAGAATTCTTAATATAAAATAATATTTTTTTTCAGAAAATATGACAAACAACTTTGCACACAGTACCCTGTAATCAGAATTAAAAAATAACAAAAATTGTATGAAAAATGAGTAGGTTTACTAAATAATTTTTTACTGCGCATGCGTCAAAGGTATCAAAATTTCATTTGCATATTATGTTAGCTAAATGTATAGAGCAACTTTTGTAAAAGTTTCAAAATCATAGCTTGAAACTTCTGAAAGTAATCGTCTATAGAAAAAGGACAAAATCCGTTGTTTCAAAACTGAAGCAAAAAAATGAGGGATTTTATAAAAATGTTGTAATACATCCCGTATTGTGTATTCTATATTGACACTAATCAATGAATATATGGATACAACCCCTCTTGTTTTTGCTTCATTTTGAGAATAACGGATTTTCAACTTATTCAGTTGACGATTATTTTCAGAATTTTCAATTTATGATTTTGTGACTTTCACAAAAGTTGCTCTATACATTTAGCTAACATAATATGCAAATGAAATTTTGATATCGTTGACGTATGCGCAGTAAAAAATTATTTAGTAAACCAACTCATTTTGTATACAATTTTCATTATTTTTTAATTCTGATTACAGGGTACTGTGTGCAATGTTGTTTTTCATATTTTCTGAAAAAAATATTATTTTATATTAAGAACTCTGAAAATTATAAGGAAAAAACTTGGAAAAATTTGGGACCATTTTTATAAAAACCTTAATTACTCTGCGAGTATGCATGCTATTTGCATAAAAATGAACAAGGCATATTACAATAAGACATTCAATCATAATCTAGAGTTTGAGCGCTTTTGCTACATTAGTTTTGACAGGGTTATTCAAAAGCTATTCATTCTTTTTTAATTTGTTGACAGTCCCCTATGGAGTTTCGGGAAAAAATCTTCACGGAGATGTATGACTTATACTATTATATTTATACACGAAGAGTTTTGAGATGATTCCTCATGTATTTTTCTAGATATTTAACAAAATGTCTAAAATCGCAAGTGTCCAATAATCAATGGCCATATAGTGTATGTACATTTCATAGTGTGTATAAATGCTATAGTTGATATACAGGACTACCCAACAGAGTTCGCCAACGTTAGCCATAAATTACATAAAGATGGTTCTTGAATAAGTTATGCATTATTACGCTGAACTGCATACAATTTACTAAGAAATGTTTCTAGAATATAGATAAAATCATATGCTGGGCCACGCAAAGAATTGGGTACATGGAGCCTATGATTCATAATTAATGAAAAAGTGATTTCAGTTGTTTTAAGAGTGTTTTAGTTTAAAATAAATTTTAGCTTAACACTCATGCATAATAAAGGTACCAGGCAAACTACAAGGATGAACAAAATATTCAAGTATGTTTCCATCTATTAGTATAAATTGCTGAAAGAAAAATTTCAAGCTATTAGGCATTTTTTTTTCTAAACAAAATTTTCCTATTATAAAGTTTGTATATTAGCTGACAGATTAATTCAATAGCACTGGAATACATATTTGGCTTTACATCCATATTTACCTAAATAACGAAGTTTTGTTAAAGATTTCATGAAGCGTTGGAAAATGCTTTCTTACTTGTTAATTTGTTGTAATTTTCTTACTTGTTTAAATACATGATAGATTCCGAGATAATTTTCGCACTCCCCCCCCCCCCCCCCCACACACACACACACATCTCCTAATGCGGCCGTCAAATTACAATAAATATACATGTTTATATATGTGACAATATGAATCCGTTTATGAGTATATAAAGTTTTAGATATGTTTTTTGTGTCCTCCCGTAGAAAAGTAAAATTGCCATATTGAAAAAAAAAATCATATTTTACTGATGTTATATATTGAGAATTTGCTTCTTATAAAGTTTTATTATAAAGGCCGTCATAGATTATAGTCCTTGGCAGAAAGTAGGAAAAATTATTTTTTTTTTATTATTATAGGATAATTTTTAATTATAGGATGTGTTATTTACATTCATAGAAAATATCTTAACGAAATTTTATCTTCTAAAGTCGTGATAGACTCCGAGGTATGTTTTGTATCTCCCTTCCCCCCCCCCTTTTTTTTTTGTCCTTGGATATACAAGAGTGCTGAAGTTCCCCAAAAAAATATTTTTATTTGTTGTTCAAATTTTTTTCGTACAAAAATTTATCATTCAGGCGGTTACGCGTTTTGATATAATTTTAATGCCCCCCCCCCCCCCCTTCAAGAGACAGAAATGATGCCAAATTAAGAAAAAATCATCTCAATCTGGTGTTTATATTCTGACGTTAACATCTAACATATACTATATGAGTTACCTAATATGTGGTTTATCAATAAAGCTACGTTTATTTTTTATATAAAAGAAAATTCCATAAGATATGGAAAAATCTTAAGTTGGATTATTTTTACTTTTGTTAAAATACTAAGTATTTATCAATACAATTAGGTTTGATGTGAAAATATTACAACTGAAAGTACTCGTAGGACTTTTGTCCGCGAGGATTTTGTCCTCTAAGTTTTTGTCTGCATCCCATTACTTATATTTATGGAAAAGATAGGGAATTTTTCACTAAAAGTACACACTAATCACTACACACATTCTCTACTTCTAAATTACAGTAACAACTCTTAAATACATCATGATTTTTTAAATAATGTAATTCAACAAAACTTCGAATTTCGAACAAACATTAAAATAATGCTGATTTTAACTTTGTTTCATTTGATTCATAAAACCTGTTACTATTTTGTAGTTATTCATATAAATGGCTAATTAGCAATTAATGAGTTTTTATTATTATTATTATTATTATTTTTTTTTTAGATTCGTTTGTGAGTAACCTAAACCTAAATGCCCCACTCTTCAATCTAACTCCGACACTTCATTTTTAATATTTTTAAACAGAATAATGAAAATTATCTGCTAAATGTTGTTTTTCAATAATAAATAAATAAATAAATAAATAAGACGGAACTAAACAGCAGATTACCCAATAAATTCCCAGATTTTCCCTAAAAATCCTTGTTTTCTATCGCATTATTAAATACATATTTTTTTTTCACAAATGCCTGAAACTGACAGAAATTTTTATTCAGAAACTTTGTAATTGAAAAGCAGAGGATCTTTCAGAAAACAATGTCAAATCGACGTTTTCAACACGAAAGTGCGCAAAAAGAAAAGAACTGATGTGAGACCATAATCGGTTATAACTCAAGATGTGATTAATTTATCAAAAAAATAAAAGACTTTTCGATAACAAAATCATTCGAAGAATCTTGCTTAAAAGTACCATGCTTATACATGTGTATGTCTGAAAGTTGTGCGTTTTTGCTAAAAGAAAATATATTTTTAGCATACGTGCATGCCATTTGCAGTACTTAAAAATCGAATAACATTTTAATTTTTTTTCATAAAGGGACACATTTATCAGTTGCTGTCGATACTGATTTTTCAACTTGGAATTCGACATAAATTTTCAGCATTTGATAGCATTTTCTGAATTCTTTTTAAATCGTAAATTATTGCAAATAGTTCTTTTTTTTTTTTTTTTTTTTTTTTTTTTTTTTTTTTTTTTTTTTTAAGGAGGTGGGGCATGTGTTGAGATTCATTATCACACAGTTAGATTTCTCAAGTATTTTAAATATAAGCTTACTTATCCTCAAAAAGTCACATAATCATACTACGACGTTTTTCGCCAATATTTTGAAATCATTTTAAAATAAAGTAAAGCACGACAGCATTGTAACGAATTGAATAACAACTTTTAACATATCAAACATTTAAACAAATTTATAAAAATATTCAAAGTTTTGTAGTATACTGTAAGAAAATAACTTCAATATACGTATGTGTTTGTCTTAAATTATACACTTTTAAACTGAAATACAGTGAGAGTTAATATTCTATTATCATGAGTAGTAGCAGTTGTATTAGGACTTAAACTATTGAAACTTAATACCATTTAAACCACCATTAACATTCTTTATTTAGTCAAAAATGTGTAAATGTCCCTATGTATAACGAAATAATCCGTGGTGTCTGCTAAATGACGCACTTTTTTAAAGTAACTGTCCTGTAAATATTTTCTTGTTACTTTTATTTCTTCTAAGCAGGTTTCATTACATTTTGCAAAACATTTGTAAATAAACTTGATAATTTCTGTAAATTTAATATCTCCCCCCCCCCTCCAAAAAAAAAAAAATAAAATAAAATAAATCAATTTTTTCTTAATCAAACAGGCTCCAACACAGATTCCCTTTTAATAAAATAAGTTCCTTCAAAAAATTCCATCTTATAAAAACATATTTTGTTTCATTAATAATTTCATTAATTATTTTGTTCGTTTTTTATCTGTAATTTGCAAACAAATTCACTTGAAAGAGAAATCTTATGATCTTTTATTCTTTCGAATTTGCGCAACTGGATTTCATCTTTCGTTAGAAAGTATTATGGTTACAAAAATATAATGAATTTATAAAAATAGTTTTTATTTTTCACAAAATAGGCCCTAAGGGAAAAACCCTGCTTCGACCCCTTTTCAAACAAAATCTGCTTGGTCATCCCTTTCCTCTATACGCAATACCCCCTAGACAAAAGAAATTTCTCACATTCCTCGAACACTGACACACATTTTCTCCCATGTCCCATCATTCTTAGATTCCTCCCCTCACAGAGGCAGCTCAGATTCAAAGAAGCCCGCTTTCCCATCCCCATTAAAATGACTGACACTGATTAACTATTGCAAATTTTTTCAACTTCACAGAAGGTTTAAATTGATTTATTTTATAAATAAACAAATTTATAATCTAAATTTAATCCTGGTACAATTAACCCTTTGCGTCGCAGGGCAAATTAATTCCTTAAGTTTTGAAATTAATGGCTGACACCGGAATTTGAAAACAACTTTATTTGTAAATAAGAAAACGCTGTATTTCACGCATTCAAAAAACCGTAATTTTTCTAAACAAAATTCCGGTGCGAATGTGGCGTTTGGGAATTAAAATTAAGTGGTTTATCTACTAAACCACTGCGCCGCAAAGGGTTAACAGAATACAGAAATGCTGAGGCATATTTTAGCTGTGCGTAACATAATTATTTAGGATGCAATGTCTATGTAAGAGATGGATAAAAGTTTCTCATGGGCGTAGTAATCTGGCGGGGATATATATCATATTTTCTATAGAGTATGAAGTAAGCAGAATATATGTAGTTCATTTATAAGACTGCTACGAATTGTAATTGCTGGAAATGCATTTTCAGTTGTTAGTATATTTTTAAGCTTAACCCTTTTGGGTCTAGTGTACTATTAAAATAGCACGTCTTTTTATGGAGTAATATTTTGTTTTAAGAAATATACTTTTCATACTGTTTACATGTGGTAATGTTAATATGTATGTCTATACATTTACTATATGACTTCATTTATATTTAGGCATTTAGTAATAATAATAATCATAATTATTTGCTTAATTATCTTTGCATCGTTTGCGATTATTTTATTTTAAACATATATTCCACTCTTTAAATTTAAAATAAAAGTTATTTTACTGAAATAATAATGTGTAATAAAGCACGGAAAGTATTAGAAAGTTGTAATATAACTTAAATCTTATCGTAAAACAATACTTTCTAATTATCTAAATTTTCCTTAACGTATTGTCATATGAACAAGGGTGGGGAAATTTTCCAAATTCTTACCAGCCAAGGATTTATTTCGCCAGCCCGCAAGATGCAACACACGCAGTTGAAAATAGTTATGACAAAATCGCACGCGATTACAGACAAAATTACTATTACTACAATGCATTTTCATAATTCTTTTTTGTATAATATTAAGAAATATATGTAACAAAGGTAAGATTAATATTAGGTAGAACTTAGTACCATACTTACACTGTAATAATTTGGAAAGTTAAAATATCTAGATTAAAAAAGTGTTTCTGATAATGTGCCTATTGCCTACAGTTTTTCAAAAACTAAAAATGCACTCGCCTTATGAGAAAATCCACTCGCCACTGGCGAGCAAAATGATGTATTTCCCCACCCCTGCATATGAATATTAAATGTATAGTACGCAAAACAACATTTGTTATCTTTCAGACAATGAAATATTCGTTAAACACTTATTAATCTATTTGGATAGCTAGTGTCAATGATATTAATGTAAAAGTAATTTTTTTCTAAAAACCGCAAAAAAAAAAAAAAAAAAAAAAAAAAAATCGGACCATAAAGGATTAGTAAAAGTTCAGTGCATTACGTGGTCAGTACAGATTTCATATCAAACTTATGGATTTTATATGATGTTTATCAAGTGTATAAACAGGTTTAGTTAAATAAATAAAATAACAGTATTGATGTCTGTAGGATGTTTCCTGAAAATCCACTATGAACTGTTTCAATCGTTTTCCAGCTGATTTAAATTTTAACTTCCCTGTGCGATACGTTGAAACAACTATCGGCCATATATACGAATGACTTTAAAGAAAATTGGTCCGAACCCTGCCGGGAAGGGCGCTCTAAGTGCCCCCCCCCCACAACTCCACACAAAAATGGACCTTTTTTCTTTCTTTTACGACTACATAATTCACGTCGAAGTTTTTTGTCTTGTCAAAGTCATGACAAACGATTTTTGGTTTTTAAAATAAACCGCTTCATGCCGATTGAAACGAAAAAAAAAATACATTTTTTTTTTTAATTAATATGTAAAACTTTTAGTTGTTAAAAAGCCACACAACTAACAGTTAAAAAACATCCAAGAAGGGAATCGAATCCGGTTCATCGTTCCAAGTGGTTCGTAGACCGTCGGTGCACCATACCGATGACCTGAGTTCGATTCTGGGCTTGGATGCTTTTTAACTCTTTTGGCTGTGCGTTTTTTAAGCATCTAAACAAGTATCTTTCCAAATAGTTCAGTTGTTAGAGCGGTCGTGCGCTATACCGATGACCTGGGTTCGATCCTAGACTTGGATGCTTTTTAACTCTTTTGGCTGTGCGTTTTTTAAGCATCTGAACAAGTATCTTTCCAAATGGTTCAGTTGTTAGAGCGGCCGTGCGCTATTCCGATGACCTGGGTTCGATCCTAGATTAGGATGCTTTTTAACTCATTTGGCTGTGCGTTTTTTAAGCATCTAAACAAGTATCTTTCCAAATGGTTCAGTTGTTAGAGCGTTCGTGCGCTATACCGATGACCTGGGTTCGATCCCAGACTTGGATGCTTTTTAACTCTTTTGGCTGTGCGTTTTTTAAACATCTAAACAAGTATCTTTCCAAATGGTTCAGTTGTTAGAGCGGCAGTGCGCTATACCGATGACCTGGGTTCGATCCTAGACTTGGATGCTTTTTAACTCTTTTGGCTGTGCGTTTTTTAAGCATTTAAACAAGTATTTTCCCAAATGGTTCAGTTGTTAGAGCGTTCGTGCGCTATACCGATGACCTGGGTTCGATCCCAGACTTGGATGCTTTTTAACTCTTTTGGCTGTGCGTTTTTTAAACATCTAAACAAGTATCTTTCTAAATGGTTCAGTTGTTAGAGCGTTCGTGCGCTATACCGATGACCTGGGTTCGATCCTAGACTTGGATGCTTTTTAACTCTTTTGGCTGTGCGTTTTTTAAACATCTAAACAAGTATCTTTCCAAATGGTTCAGTTGTTAGAGCGTTCGTGCGCTATACCGATGACCTGGGTTCGATCCCAGACTTGGATGCTTTTTAACTCTTTTGGCTGTGCGTTTTTTAAACATCTAAACAAGTATCTTTCCAAATGGTTCAGTTGTTAGAGCGGCCGTGCGCTATACCGATGACCTGGGTTCGATCCTAGATTTGGATGCTTTTTAACTCATTTGGCTGTGCGTTTTTTAAGCATCTAAACAAGTATCTTTCCAAATGGTTCAGTTGTTAGAGCGTTCGTGCGCTATACCGATGACCTGAGTTCGATTCTGGGCTTGGATGCTTTTTAACTCTTTTGGCTGTGCGTTTTTTAAGCATCTAAACAAGTATCTTTCCAAATAGTTCAGTTGTTAGAGCGGTCGTGCGCTATACCGATGACCTGGGTTCGATCCTAGACTTGGATGCTTTTTAACTCTTTTGGCTGTGCGTTTTTTAAGCATCTGAACAAGTATCTTTCCAAATGGTTCAGTTGTTAGAGCGGCCGTGCGCTATTCCGATGACCTGGGTTCGATCCTAGATTAGGATGCTTTTTAACTCATTTGGCTGTGCGTTTTTTAAGCATCTAAACAAGTATCTTTCCAAATGGTTCAGTTGTTAGAGCGTTCGTGCGCTATACCGATGACCTGGGTTCGATCCCAGACTTGGATGCTTTTTAACTCTTTTGGCTGTGCGTTTTTTAAACATCTAAACAAGTATCTTTCCAAATGGTTCAGTTGTTAGAGCGGCAGTGCGCTATACCGATGACCTGGGTTCGATCCTAGACTTGGATGCTTTTTAACTCTTTTGGCTGTGCGTTTTTTAAGCATTTAAACAAGTATTTTCCCAAATGGTTCAGTTGTTAGAGCGTTCGTGCGCTATACCGATGACCTGGGTTCGATCCCAGACTTGGATGCTTTTTAACTCTTTTGGCTGTGCGTTTTTTAAACATCTAAACAAGTATCTTTCTAAATGGTTCAGTTGTTAGAGCGTTCGTGCGCTATACCGATGACCTGGGTTCGATCCTAGACTTGGATGCTTTTTAACTCTTTTGGCTGTGCGTTTTTTAAACATCTAAACAAGTATCTTTCCAAATGGTTCAGTTGTTAGAGCGTTCGTGCGCTATACCGATGACCTGGGTTCGATCCCAGACTTGGATGCTTTTTAACTCTTTTGGCTGTGCGTTTTTTAAACATCTAAACAAGTATCTTTCCAAATGGTTCAGTTGTTAGAGCGGCCGTGCGCTATACCGATGACCTGGGTTCGATCCTAGATTTGGATGCTTTTTAACTCATTTGGCTGTGCGTTTTTTAAGCATCTAAACAAATATCTTTCCAAATGGTTCAGTTGTTAGAGCGTTCGTGCGCTATACCGATGACCTGGGTTCGATCCCAGACTTGGATGCTTTTTAACTCTTTTGGCTGTGCGTTTTTTAAACATCTAAACAAGTATCTTTCCAAATGGTTCAGTTGTTAGAGCGGCCGTGCGCTATACCGATGACCTGGGTTCGATCCTAGATTTGGATGCTTTTTAACTCATTTGGCTGTGCGTTTTTTAAGCATCTAAACAAGTATCTTTCCAAATGGTTCAGTTGTTAGAGCGTTCGTGCGCTATACCGATGACCTGGGTTCGATCCCAGACTTGGATGCTTTTTAACTCTTTTGGCTGTGCGTTTTTTAAACATCTAAACAAGTATCTTTCCAAATGGTTCAGTTGTTAGAGCGGCAGTGCGCTATACCGATGACCTGGGTTCGATCCTAGACTTGGATGCTTTTTAACTCTTTTGGCTGTGCGTTTTTTAAACATCTAAACAAGTATCTTTCCAAATGGTTCAGTTGTTAGAGCGGCCGTGCGCTATACCGATGACCTGGGTTCGATCCTAGATTTGGATGCTTTTTAACTCATTTGGCTGTGCGTTTTTTAAGCATCTAAACAAGTATCTTTCCAAATGGTTCAGTTGTTAGAGCGTTCGTGCGCTATACCGATGACCTGGGTTCGATCCCAGACTTGGATGCTTTTTAACTCTGTTGGCTTTGCGTTTTTTAAGCATCTAAATGTGTTTGGTTTGGTTTGGTTTATAATGACCAATTACCAAGAAGTGGGATGTAGGTCGTAAGGGGTTGGGGGGGGGGGGTCCTCCGTGGGGTCATTTCTAGGGGAACGTATATCGTATTCACGCAAAGAAATCTGCTTTTGTGGTATCGCATTCAGAAATTTAGTTCAAAACGCAAAATTTGACGTAAATTTTTAATATATTTTCTTTTTTTACCAAAAAAGATTACCCAAAACGTCTTTCGATTAAAATATTTTATAATAAGAAAACTTGCCAGTTTCACGCGTTTCCGAACAAAAATTAATTAAAAATGTTAAAGAAAGCAGCTCGACTAAAAACAGACTTAATACTGTTCGAGATTCTTAGTTTGTGGCTTAGAATTTTTTAGAAAATGTAAGTTCAAAACATCATAAATTAGTACAGTAGAACCCCGCTAATTCGGACCCCGTTAATCCGGATCTCCGCATAATTCGGATCCATTTGGTCATTTTTTTTTTCAAGTTTGAGAAACTACTGGCTAATTTCCATAACATTAACTTGTTTCATCGTCGTATTCTGAATAATAAAAAAAAAAACTTTTTCTGAAATCTTTTCGGAAGAATTAAACAAAGTAAACAGTTTTACCGTCTATAAATATTGAATAATTTTAACATAAAGATGATTTACTGTAAGTATGTTTTATTTTTTTGTAATTCTCCGGATAATCCGGATTAGGCCTGGTCCCAATTAATCCGAATTATCGGGATCACATTGTAACGGGAATATCTATACGATCAAAAAGATCACATTGTTTTTATTAAAAGAAAAACACATTTTAAAATTTCGATTAAAATGAGCGATCGTAATTAAAATTTTCATATGCATACAAAATACATTACTAAATACATTAGTATACTGCATAAAAACTACTTAGTTATTTTACAAAAATTCCAGACAAGTTTAAAACAGTTCTTATGGACAACTAGTTAAAAATTTAATAAAATAAGAAATTTCTAATTTAAAATCTCAGGTCATCAGAATCAGAGCCGTAGCTAAGGGGGTGCTATGGACGGCTTGCCCCCCCCCTAAAATATTATGAGCCTCCCCCTGGAAAAGATTCCAAGGGGAATTCAGTGAAATTCTGTTCAAAAATCTAATTTAGTTTTAAGACTCTTTCACAATTTCGCGAAATTACTAAAATATATAAAATAAGTATTTCAACAATCGCTCATCCTAAATGAAGTAATTATAACAGTTTAATAATAAACATAGCACCGACAATGTGATTATGCACTAAATCAGTAGCGTAGCTATGTTTTTTGGCGCCCGGGGCCAGCAAGAAATTTTGCGCCCCCACCCCAATATAGATATATAACAATTTCTCTCAATTTGGCGCCCCTAGGCCTCGGCGCCCGGGGCAGACGCCCCCCTTGCTCCCCCTTAGCTACGCCACTGCACTAAGTTATATTTCTGCGTCAGAAAGAAAGAGAATTTTTTGAGCCCCTCTTACATTCTTCTGAGCCTCTCCCCCCCCCCCCCCCGTACTGTTCACTTCTACCTATGGCCCTGCATTACATACATGCAGTGGCATAGCTAGCGGGGGGCATAGGGAGCGGTAAGCCCCTGGTGTCACCCAATCTTCATTTGTAAATGTATTCACATAATTTTATAAGGTTTTGTAAAAAAAATTCTGTAAAAAATAATAATAATAATAAGGTACCCTGGGGTAATAACGCCAGGCGGGGTAATAACGCCAAGTGCTTATATTTTGCATAATTATGAAATAATCATGTAAATGACACCCATGTGCTCTGCGCAAAAGGGTTTTGAGTCATATAAATCGCAAAAAACAGCTTCAAGTTAATTTGTTTCATTTTTAGGTCTTATTGTTTTTACAAACAACTAAAATTAACGCTTGATCTAAAATTTGCGACATACGTTTTGTGATGTGAAGACTATCTTTTTATCCGGAAATGCTTTGTTAATTACATAAATTTGTAGTGCATTTCATGTACTTTTAAAATGTTGTTGAAGATTTTGGATATCTTCTCGAGATAACTTGTAATTTAAAATGTACTGCGCAATAACTATATCGGGGTAATAACGCCAATCCTTGACATTAATACCCCGGTTGATTCCCTACAGTGGCCGAGCTACATCCTAAATACTGATTCAAATAAACACAGTTAAAACTGTGCAATGTTTCTCATATTTCTATTTAAGCGGTCCTTTTTAAGCAAAAAGAAGCTCACGGTCTGATATTCTTTTGCCTCATCCCCCCCTCCCACACCACACCTTTATTTTTCTTACACTTTCACAAAAAATTGAACATTTTCAATAGCTTAGAATGCAATTTGTCAATTTCTAAGTTTGTAGAGTTTGTATTTTTAGAATTGGGCTATCTACATGCAATTATTTCATCTTATTTCATATTTTTGTTTGCATGGCGTTATTACCCATATAGGTGGGTAATAACGCCAAATAGCATTGGTCAAGAAAAAACGCCATTGCATTTTATGAATACATATCTGTTAAATTATTTTATTTTATATAGATAGTCAATGAGTTGCTGTATCAGATCCTATATTTGTTTGAAAAATACAATCTAAAACTAAGCCGTGAAAAATGGTAGAACCTTAACGTGGCGTTATTACCCCAGGGTACCTTAATAATAATAATAAATTTCTAGCACACGACGCATCAGAATTAATTTTCTTTTCTTAGAAAATGTGAAATTTTATATAGAATGGGGTGTCTAAATAAGATATGCACTAGGGAACAAAAACCAACCCATAGAGTAAATGGATAGCGAAAAGCAAACTTTAAAAGAAAGACTTTTCTTCTACATATAGGCACTGCATTGACTTATGCAGACTATGAAATAAGTCAGCGGTTCCCAAACTTTCTTGGTATGCGACCCACCTCTCAGTGAAAAAATAAATTCGCGACCCACCTTTCAGGAAAAAGAAATTTCGAAACCCACCCAAAATAAAGTTTTATATAAGTACTAGCGCACCCGACAGACGTTGTCCTGTCACCGACAGGCGTTGTCCTTCTTGGCACCGACTCCAGAAAATCAAATAAATGTACGTAAATATGGTAATACGCAGAATAAACACTACGCTCTTAATTTAATTTCTTATTACAATTATGTAAGGAAATTATTTTTTACTCTTCATTAGTTAGTGAAGTCGGTTCAATTTTTGATAGAAAACTTTATTTTTCTCTTTTTAGTTAAAAGTTAACGATTGTCTGATGTCGGTTGATCAAAATTATAATACAGGAAATATTATTGTAAAGCATACACGTTTGTCAGCCGTGGGGTTCGAACACGCGATCTCTTTCTTCAAGAAACTGAGCTTAAATCTGGCAGAACGCTCCGACATTCCGTCCGTACTCCATTCATCGAACTTATTCAACACTTTTAATTAGCAAAAAATCACTAACTATTAGTTTTTGCCTAATTACAAAAAAAGTACTGAATCAAATTCGATGAAATGTGAATCTAAACTATTCTCAAATCCACTGGAACACACACACAAAATTTCATTAAAATCAGCCCAGTCGTTTAGGAGGAGTTCAGTGACATACACACTAGGGTGGTGCGAAAAAACAAAAGTTTTTATTTCCGAATCGCTATAGTGCGGAAAAGTTGCGATTGGTAAATACAAGAAAAACTAAAAAAAATTTTTTGAAATCGGACATTATCTTCCGATCGCGCAAACCACCTAAAAATTCAAAAAAATTGAAAAATTTCGATTTTTTCAGAATTTTTAAGAAAATATTACATATACATATATTTTATCACTATAGTGAAAAATATTTACATATTGTACTATTTAATAATAATAAAAAAATAAATTGCGTTTAGAGAATATCTTCCAATCGCGCAAGCTCATTAAAAATCGGGAAAAATTCAATTTTCAGTGATTTTTGATGCATTAAGAAAATAATTAAGTAAGTTCAATTTGCGGTCTCATGTTAAAATTTAAATATAAATTAATACTATTGTGCATGTTATGCTATTTTTGAACAACCGAGATCTTACCACGACGAGATCGCTGCAGGGCGAAAAGGTTTAGTAGTTCGCGCAACTCCTGTTAGCCACGTTGCGAAGCAGCGTTGAAGTCGCCCTATGTGTCCTCTCCCCAACCTCGTCCACTTGCACAGTGCGCCATTCGTATCAGTGAGCCCGTGAACGAATTTCGTTTGTTAATTAGATGTATTGTGTTATTTAAAATACATTAACATGTGACAGGTACACGGATATGCATACGTCGTTGACAAAGAAAATTACTGGACAATCTTTTCATTGTCCTATATTTTGTCATCCCCAAGAGATTTTTTGTCAAATATTCTTCACGAATATAGCGCCAGTACGAGAAACTAAAGAAAATCCTTTAAAAGAATTTAAATACTTCTAAAACCGTTAAAAATACTTCTAGACTTTTTCAATAAATGCGTCCATATAACACGCATTGATATGTAGAATGATACATGTTTGAAGATGGTTTATAGTAATTTTAAACAGTGTATATTGTCCATCGTAATATTTGTCTCAGGACTGAGGAGGATAATTAAATAATCGTCCTTTTTCCCATCAAAATGTATGTCATGTGGTTCTTCTGATTCCACTTGACTTTGCCGTAATTTTTTTCTTTCTGTTTGTTTTCTTCTAATTTTGTATAGGTCAATAACTTGAAAAGCATCTGTTTTATTTTTTACAGGAATATCTTCTAGTACACTCAACGCTTTAGAAGCACCTGCACTGTCAGATACACCATTGCGATCGCAATGTAAAGATGTAGATTGTAACTCCACTTTCATTTGCCATGGTAATTTCTTCTTCTTAAATCTGATAGGCTGTATTCGTCATGGTAATGATATTTTACATATACCTACATTAGCGTTAAAATTCTCATGTATTTCATCTAAATGCTCAAGATCTTTTATTTTCGCTTAAACAAATTTGGAAGGTTGCCTTTTCAATATATAGTTTCGTCTTCCTAGTCTTGTACTCAGTTTTTCTTCTTTTTTTTAAACTTTAGTACCAATTTTTCCCGTTCCGTCCTTTCTCTGGAGGTAGATAAATCTATGCTCAATGATTGGAATTTTGTTGTGTTTTTGAGACGTACAATTACTCTCAATTAGACACTCCCTCAGATCTGGTGACTTTACAGGAGCAATATAAATTCATTACACGTTTGCAGGCTGAAATATCACACAGTTGAGTTTCTTGTTTTTTAAATTCATCAAACTTTTTTATAAGGCTTGGCTATTCCTTGTCTCGAATATAAGATTTCGTTAGTTTAGAATATTATCGTAGTAGGCATTAATTAGCTAAATGATTCTACAATCAAACACTTTTTGGATTGACGCCTTCTAATAAATATATTTTATTTTTTGTGTCACTGTATTGCTGACAAATGAGAAACTCACTTTAATGATGTTGAATTTACTTGCTAATAGAGACCCCTCCTCAAGGTAGCATTGAAGAACATCTACGTGCGTTGGAATAATATTTGGCAGAAAATCTCTTGGATGACCGAATATAGGACAATGAAAAGATTGTCTAGTAATTTTCTTTGTCAACGACGAACGACGTATCCAGATCCGTGTCCCTGTCACATATTAATGTATTTTTAATAACACAATACATCCAATTAACAAACGAGATTCGTTCACGGGCTCTCTGATACGAAATGGCGCTCTGTGCAAGTGGACGAGGTTGGGGACAGAAGCATGTGGACACGTAAGGCGACTTCAACGATTTTTCGCAACGTGGCTAACAGGATGCGCGCGAAACTCTAAACCTTGAAGAACTACTAAACCTTGCAGTGATCTTGTTGTGGTAAGATCTCGGTTGTTCAAAAATAGCATAACATGCTCAATAGTATTAATTTACATTTAAATTTTAACATGAGACTGCAAACTGAGCTTTTTAAATTATTTTCTTAATATATCAAAAATGACTGAAAATTGATTTTTTCCCGATTTTTAATGAGCTTGCGCGATCGGAAGATTTTCTTTAAGCGCAATTTATTTTTTTATTATTATTAAACAGTACAATATGCAAATATTTATCACTATAGTGATAAAATATATGTATATGTAATATTTTTTTTAAAAATTGAAAAAATCGGAATTTTTCAATTTTTTCGAATTTTTAGGTGGTTTGCGCGATCGGAAGATAATGTCCGATTTCAAAAATTTTTTTTTAGTTTTTCTTGTATTTACCAATCGCAACTTTTCCGCACTATAGCGATTCGGAAATAAAAACTTTTGTTTTTTCGCACCACCCTAATACACACGCACAGAAGATTTTTATATATAAAATAAGCATTGAAAATTTGAGGTTTTTGCGCCGAAGGCATCACCAAATTAGGAAAATGTGAATTATCTCACGAACTACTGGATTTAAACAAATTTGCTTAGTACCATTCGATTCAGAATGAAAAAATGCACTAAAATATGTTATCAGTTGAAAAATAACTACAAAAGCCGATTTTTAAGGAATTTTTTAAAAGTTCGTTCTTTTTTCTACTCATCTTAGGGGTGGAATTTTCGACAATCCCTTTTTAGCGGCACTCGATGTTATAAGAAATATTTTTATCCCAATTTTCAAGATTTTTGGATCGGTAGATTTTTTTGTGCTATAATTAATACGAAATCCTGACTTCTTTTAATATATATAGCATTTTTAATTAGCCAAAAATCACTAACTGTTAGTTTTTGTCTAATTACTAAAAAAGTACTGAATCAATTTCGACGAAATGTGAATCTAAACCATTCTCGAATCTACTGGGACGCACACACAAAATTTCATCAAAATCGGGCCAGTCGTTTAGGAGGAGTTCAATTACATACACACGCACAGAAGATTTTTATATATAAAGATAGCAATTTTTGTACGTACTTTATACCTTCTTAGTGCAAATTTTTAAAGCTGAATCTTGGACTCTTATGTCAGGACCAACACCCTGATATTTTTATTCGGGCCCTGGGCCCCTTTTTTAACATTGCCCAAACAATTGGTGCATTAAAAAAAAATATTATTCTTGCAAATAATTCATACTCTATGCTTAATTTTGACTAATTAAAGGTCTAAAGCGTTATGTACTAAAACATTTTAACATGTTTTCATGTTAGGGCCCTGATTGTATTTGTCAGTTGGCCCCTATGGGGCCCTCTATCATAGCTCCCTTAAAAATGGTCGGATTCACTAGCTTTTTTTAACAACTTTTTAGGCCCTCCAACTACGACATGAACAACAAAAAAAATTTTTAGACTTACAGCTACCACTATTTATGAATATTAATTGCTTTCTTGGAGCCCTTGGTGCAGCTTCTTTAAAAATGATCCAAATTGCTTTCAATTTTATTCAACATAGTTTTAGCGTCTTCCCATTATTTTAATAACTACACAAATACTTTTATACCCAACTACATGTGAAATAATTTCCTGGCCCTTCGGGGCCCAGTACAGCCCCCCTTGAAGTTTTTGTAATAATAAATTGTCAATAAATTGCTTCCTTTTAATCTGATCTTCATTTTTAGGATTCTTTATTCATTTAGATATTTTAATGTTTTGACATTCTATACAAGACACTGTGTGCCCCTGTGGAATCATAGGGTCCAGCCCAGGGTCGCTCAACATTTTGTGAAATAAACATATTTCACTTCCTATATTTCTGATCTTCTTAGTGCAAAATTTTAAAGTTGCCTGGGACTCTTCTTTCAGGACCAATCCAGAAAACCTGATGTTTTTATTCGGACTCTAGGGCCCTTTTTAAACATTTGCCCAATCAATTGGTGCATTTAAAAAATTATATCATTCCAAAGAATAGTTCCTACTATATGCTTAATTTTGACTAATTAAAGATCTAAAGCGCTATGTACCAAAATATTTTAACATGGTTTCATGTTAGGGCCCTGGTTTTAACTGTCAGTTGGTCCCTACAGGGCCCCATATTATAGCTCCCTTAAAAATGGTTCAATTCACTAGCTTTTTTTTCTATCAATTTTTTATGTCCTCTCTCTACCTATTACATAAACGACAAAAGAATTTCTCAGACTTCAGCTACCATTAATTTTGTTTGTCAATTCCTTTCTTGAGGCCCTTGATGCAGCTTCTTTAAACATGAACCAAATTGCTTTCAATTTTATTTTACATAGTTATAGCGTCTTTCCATCATTTTAATAACTACAAAAAATATCTTTATACCCAACTACATGCAAAATAAATTCCTGGCCCCTTGGGGCCCGTTGAAGTTTTTGTAATAATAAATTGTTAATAAATTGTTTCCTTTTAATCCGATCTTCATTTTTAGGATTCTTTATTCATTTAAATATTTTAATGTTTTGATATTCCATATGTTGCGGCCAAAACCCGGAGCCTGGCCAATACTCGAACTGGCCAAGCTTCCCGGCCAATACCCGAAATACATGAAATGAATAGCGTATTTCGGGTTTTGGCCGGCCAATTCGCGAACTGGCCGAGAAGCCTTGGCCAACACCCGAATTGGGGATTTAAGGCTACCCAGTAGATGCGGCGCCGTCATGAAATTCTTTTAGAAATTGTTTCTTATTCAAAGAAGAACGTTGTTTGCGACGGTTCCGTTTGATGGCACTGATATGCACACGTGACAGAAAAGGATATTTCCATGCTATTCTGATATGCCACCTTAGTGGTCTAAATTGCCATTTTTTCTAATAGAAATATTATTTTTTATTTGTATAAAAATGGTCTCAGTAAATTGATAGTATTTCGCATTATTTCCAATTCTTTTGAACCTGATTAACTACATTCTGCAGAAGATTCTTTACAAATTAAAATAAACATGAAGGGGGATTTTCTTAAAGTAATAAACGTAACTCATCGACAAATATGCAATTTTAAACTTAAAACAAGAAAGGAAATGAATCACTGTGTAGATTACAAAATATCATGCAACTCTATCGCAATGTTGTTAAGAGAATTTACTCCGGTTCTTTTTATGTAAAGAGATATCCACATAAGCATAAAAAAAAGTAAAATTTCATTTCAGCAATAGGTTTCCGCAACTAGTAATCTATTTATTTTATCTTTCATTAAAGCTTTCTATGATCTACAAATTGCTTTACAAATGAATATTAAAAGTTTATAGCAGCTGGAAATGCACATGAAAAACAATCGGAATATAAATGGTAAATTCCACCTACTCAATAATCTATAGAAAACATGTTGTAGAGCATATTAGAAATGTATAAAGGGTTTATTATGTTTGAAGTTGTGAAATATCAAAAAAATACTCTGTAAAAGTATTTCTCGCATATATCATAATTCCTAATCGGAATACTTTTTTGGAGTCCCTATTAACGATTTATAATGATTTCTTAATAAATATTCTACAAAGAAACCTACTGCTTCCCTCATGAGTGAGGCATATAAATTTTACTATGTTTGAAATATGCCATAATTCTTTATTGGAATTGTTTTGGCACCCCTATAAATGATCTACAAATGCTACTTAATCAATACGCAACAAAAGACATTGTTTCTCACATCAGTGAGGCTCATGAATTGCATTATGTTTGAAATAGTGTAATATCATTAAAATAACCTATAACAGATTTTTTGGCATACATCATAATTCTATACCGGAATTCTTTTTGGCGTTCCTGTAAACGAACTGTAACGGCTATTTAATCAATACTTTACAAAAAAAGTATCACATGTGCATTATGTTCGAAATCGTGTAACATCATTAAAATGCCTTATAAAAGATTTGTTCGCATGTATTATATTTCCTTATAATGGCTACTTAATCAATATTCTAAAAAAAATATTGCTACTCACATGAGACAGGCTTGTAAATTGCATTATGTTTGAAATAGTACAACATCATTAAAATACCCTATAAAAGGTATTTTGGCATACATCATTATTCTTCATCGGAATTCTTTTTGGCGTTCTTATAAACGTACATTAGAATGGCTACTTATTCAATATGCTACAAAAAATTTACATCCCACATATGCATTATGTTGAAATAGTGTAACATCATTAAAATACTTTATGAAAGATTCTTTGCATTTATCATAATTCTTTATCGGAATACTTTTTGCGTCCCTACAAATGAGCTATATTGACTACATAATCAATACTCTACAAAAAAGCATTGCTTCCCACATGAGAAGGGCATATAAACTTCATTATGTATGAAATGTATCATAATTCTTCATTGGAGTCATTTTTGATGTTTCTATTAACGAACTATGATTACTAATTAACCAATACTCTACAAAATATATATTGCTTCCTACATAAGCTAGGGTTGTAAATTGCATTATGTTTCAAATAATGTAACATTATAAAAATGCCCTAAAAAGGATTTTTTGGCAATATCATAATCTTTATCGGAATTCATTTTGGCGTCCCAATAAACGAACTAAAATGGCTACTTAATCAATATACTCTATAAAAAAAGTTCTTCTACACTAGAGAAGCATGTGATTTTCATTAAATTTGAAATAGTGTAACATCATTAAAAGGCACTAAAAAATTCTTTCATCATTTTCTTAGTAATAAAATTTTCAGTGTTTCTGAAAAAATCTAGAATTGCTATATTTCATGCACTGTAATAAATAACTGTTTGTGGTCTTTATTAATGATACATAGGTACCAATTTTATTGTAACTAAGATAATGTAACAACATTATAATGTACCGAAAAAACGATTCTTATTGATTATATTAAAACGAAATATTTTTGTATATCCCAGTAAATTAACAAAAAACAGTACACAATTCCCTATCAGTGCCAAAATAAATTGATAAACGAAATAAGATAACAAATACAAGTCATCCCGAGCCTTTACTCGAGTTAGAGAACGGCCAGGTAGACAACTACACTATTTGAATTCATAGACACTTTCAACTGTGTTAGAAATGATTAAACCGAGTGCCTCTATCTATTTCGGGAATTGGCCAATCACATCTGGCCAGTTCGCGAATTGGCTAATCGCATCTGGCCAGTTCGCGAATTGGCCGGCCAATTCTAGAATTGGCCAGTCATTTTTAAACGTTACTGGCCAGTTCGGGAATTGGCCGGCCAGTTCTAGAATTGGCCGATTTCGGGTTTTGGCCGCAACACATATAAGACACTTTGGCCTCCTGTTGAATCAGGGCTCAGTCTAGGGCCCCTGTATATTTTGTGAGGCAAACATAGTTCACTCTTCAAATTTATCCTTTTCTCAGTGCAAAATTTTTAAATTTGAGTCTTGGACTCTTCTTTTAGGGACAAGATTCTCATATTTTCATCCGCGGCTAGGACCCTTTTTTAAAACATTTTCCGAATCAATTTGTGCATTTCGATAAAATATTATTAAAATGAATAATTCATACCCTATGATTAATTTTGACTAATTGTAGATCTAAAGAGCTAAGTACTAAGATATTTTAACATCTTTTCCTGTTAGGGCCCTCTTTTTAACTGTCAGTTGTCCTTTTTGGGCCCTTATTATAAATCCCTTTAAAACGGTTCAATTAACTCCTTTTTTTAAACAACTTCTTAAATCCATCAGCTACTAAGAAACCGCCATAGTCTAGCTACCACCAATTTTGAATATTAATCGCGTTCTTGGGGCCGTTGGTGCAATTTCTTTAAAAATGATCCGGATTGCTTGCTATTTTCTTTCACATTGCTTTAGCGTCCTCCCATTACTTTAATAACTACAAAAAATATTTTATACCCAACTACATGCGAAATAAGTTCCTGGTCCCTTTTTTGATTTTGTACCATAAATTGCTATTAAACTGCTCTCTCTTAATACAATCTTCATTTTTGGAACTATTTTTTCACTTAGTTATTCCCATATTCTTACATTCCATTTAAAAGCCTTAGACTCCCTATGGTCTCGGCTCAGGCACCTTGAAATTTTTGTTCTCCATGCATATTTCACCCACTTATTATCAAACCTTCTCAATGCATAAATTTAAAGTTGAATTTTGGACTCTTATTTCAGGACCTACACACTGATGTTTTTTATTGAGGTCCAAAGGCCTTTTTTAAAGCATTTACTCATTTTTTTAATGCATTTCTTTAAAATATTATTTAACGAATAATTCATATCCTATGCTTAATTTTGACTAATTGTAGACCTAAAGTGTTAATTGTTTGCTTAAGGTTATCATAACGTGTCCCGGTCAACTAGTCTGTTAATCTATACTAATATTATAAAGAGGAAAGATTTGTTTGTTTGTTTGAATTGAATAGGCTCCGAAACTACTTGACGGATTTCAAAAATCCTTTCACCGTTGGAAAGCTACACTATTTCCGGTGAACATAGCATATATTATATTTTCAAAAAAAAAAGGAGGGGGGATCCTTACTAAAATACCAATAATGTAACCCAAGGTGTAGAAAAATGACCTTAAAATTACCTTACATCGCGTCCGCTGCGAATACTATTGATTATCTATACTAATATTATAAAGAGGAAAGATTTGTTTGTTTGTTTGAATTGAATAGGCTCCGAAACTACTTGACGGATTTGAAAATTCATTTACGGTTGAAAAGCTACATTATTTCCGATGAACATAGGCTATATTATATTTTCAAAAAAAAAAAAAAAAAAAAAAAAAAAAAAAAAAAAAGGAAAAAAAAGGGATTTTTACTAAAATACCAATAATGTAACTCAAGGTGTAAAAAAATGACCTTAAAATTACCTTACATCGCGTCCGCTGCGAATACTATTGATTACCTATGCTAATATTATAAAGAGGAAAGATTTGTTTGTTTGTTTGAATTGAATAGGCTCCGAAACTACTTGACGGATTTGAAAATTCATTTACGGTTGAAAAGCTACATTATTTCCGATGAACATAGGCTATATTATATTTTCAAAAAAAAAAAAAAAAAAAAAAAAGGAAAAAAAAGGGATTTTTACTAAAATACCAATAATGTAACTCAAGGTGTAAAAAAATGACCTTAAAATTACCTTACATCGCGTCCGCTGCGAATACTATTGATTACCTATGCTAATATTATAAAGAGGAAAGATTTGTTTGTTTGTTTGAATTGAATAAGCTCCGAAACTACTTGAAGGATTTGAAAAATTCTTTCACCGTTGGAAAGCTACACTATTTCCGGTGAACATAGGCTATATTATATTTTTTTTTTAAAAAAGAGAGATCCTTACTAAAATACCAATAATCTAACCCAAGGTGTAGAAAAATGACCTTAAAATTAATTACCTTACATCGCGTCCGCTGCGAATACTATTGATTATCTATACTAATATTATAAACATGAAAAATTTGATTGTTTGTTTGTTTGAATTGAATAGGCTCCGAAACAACTTGACGGATTTGAAAAATTCTTTCACCGTTCGAAAACTACACTATTTCCGGTGAACATAAGCTATATTATATTTTCAAACAAAAAAAAAGGGGGGGGGGAGCATTACTAAAATACCAATAATGTAACCCAAGGTGTAGGAAAATGACATTAAAATTACCTTACATCGCGTCCGCTGCGAATACTATTGATTATAATCGATACACATAAAACAAAGTCGGGTTCTTTATACCATTTATAACTCAAGAACGGATGGATCGATTTTAATGAAATTTTGTTTGAAGGTATCTGAGACCTTAGTTTAACATATAGGCTACATTTTACCCGATTATCTAAAAGGAGGGTACTGTTTTTAGTAGTTAAATTTAATGGGATGAAGTAGTAGTAACAATTTGCGGTGTCAGTAGTGGCACGGGACTGGGCGGCTTGCTGTTCCCGTAGCAAAGCGAGGGCGGGCTGCTAGTAAATACATAAAATCGAAAAAAATTATCACAATCCATCTTTCAAAAGGTTTTTAAACAGAAACGCACGATTAAGTTACATATACTCAAAAATGAACCTAAATAAAATGCTCTTTAAAGTATTCAACCAATCAAAAGTCCGTATTTTCTTATCTATGCTAACTTCAGTGGGACGGCAAAAATGGCGTCGCCGCCAAGTGCCTGCCGAGTAGAGTTGTCCAATTCTACATTTTTTAGTCATTTTTGGGCTTATCATACTATGTACATTTAAACAACGGTGTGCGAAAAAAGAAACTATGCCCGGGGCAAAGTTTCAATTGAACCTCCCTGGGGATCCCCGCGGAGGTTTTGCCCCGGGGCCCCCAAGTTTATAGTTACGGCCCTGGTTTAATTATTATGAAAACATAACTTTATAATCAATGAGATTTCTGATACTGATGTTTACCAATTTGGGAACATATATTAACACGCAATTTGTCTCAGTACTTGTCTTTCATACACAGCAAAGTAGAAAAAGCATGTTCTCATTAACACGAAATGTTGAATTTCATCAAGGACCTGAAAGCTGATTTAAATATTTCTGTGTACTCCGTACACATATGAGTCTAGAAGGAAGGATTTTCCCATAAAATATTACTTTCTGATAAAATTGTCATACCTTTTTAAACAGATGAAATAAAAGATATATTTTGATGACAAACCTCGATTGTTCCGCGACCCGTAGATTGGGAACCGCTGAAATTAATGATAAATCGCTCCTGTTTTTTCTTTTAATGCAGGTGGATGAAAGGCAAATAAAGAATGATATGGTCATTTGTTATAATCATGTAGAATAGTGATTGAAAAAATATGATGGGTTGGGGGAGGGTGACACCATTTACATCCGCCTCTGGTGTCACCCATCCTAGCTACGCCACTGCATACATTGAAAATGAGGGAGAAAGGTCTAAGAAGGGGGTGAGGGAGAGTTTATTATTATTATTTTTTTTTATTTTGTGTCGGCCGATTATCTACTCTAGGGATGAGAGAGGGGGGGGGGGAAGACGGTTCTTTGATTTATCAAAAAATAATACTAGAGCCGAGAGAGAAAAATAATTTAGCCAAAGAAGAGATAAAAACGCCAAAAGAAATACCTGAAATACAGAGCGTTGATGATAATTTTTCCCCTTCCCGGAAAAATTCCCTTTTGAAATTTAACAATCAGTGCTAGAGCATCATGATCGACTGTAGGTATATCAGTAGATATATTCTTTTAATAAACATTTTAATTGTTTTTATGTAATTTTAAATCTGGCGTTTTACATTACTAGTTTATATTTAACTCTATTTAATTTATTTTTCTTAGCATTAATTAAACTTTTTAATTTGTCTAGCACATGTGTCAAGTAACTTTTGACAGCACTTGTATTAGACTCGTTCTTATTTTTTTAATTATTTTAATGCAATGATGCTTTAAAAAAATAGTCAATTCTTTAATAATAACGATTAAAAATCTCAATTTAGAATTTTAAATTATACTTTAAAAAATATACATTAATTATTTTTTTACTAATTATTTTCTGAATCATTTTTTTATTTTATCATAGTAGAATTTCTTTATTTTCTTTCTTTCCCCCTGCTTAAAGTTTTAATATTTTAAAATCAAAATCTCGTTACTCCAAAATTTATGTATAATTTTTTAGCTTTAACATAATTTGAAATTTTAAGGTTGTACAAATTTCTTAAATTAATAGCTTCTAGTTTCAGCATAATTCGTAAATTTGAAGCACACCTATTTGGAAACTATGTTCTTTTTTTAGAAGGAAAAAAATATATATATTTACTTCTAATTTTAAACTGAGTCGGTAAAAAAAAAAAAAAAAAAGATTATTTAAAAATTAATTTCTGAAGAAGTCAAGTTTTCGCTGACCATATAAAAATAATTTTTCTTTCTTTCTTTCATTTTTTTTTCAGCTGTGAAGAAAGGATATCATTTAAAAGGTTGGTTAAACTTTTTATTGTTCAAATTGTCGTCGGACCCATTTTTATTGGCAAAACAGTATGTTTTTTATTTCGCACTTTGTTTTTTTCCTATAATGTTTGCTTATGTCTCTAAACTTTTGAATGAAAATAAATTAAAGTCATGCAAAGGCTTTTTTTTTTTTTTTTCATTCCTAAGTGCCAGGGACTCATGCTTATATTACGGCAAAAACCAAAGTCAACAACCAAAAGCATACCTTTTTGTCATTAAAAACGCTAGATGGCGACACCACTCAAAGCCCCTCAGTCTTCGCTGAACGAAAATCTTCCCGGGCTCTGGCTGGTGTGCTCCTTGGGGCTGGTGCTTTACTTGGAAACAATTTTTTTTCACAAGGAAAAGTAACTAAAATGTTCAGTGCTGCCATCTATTAAGCAAAAGTTAAACTAAATATTTTCTTAGTTTTGAAACGGAATCCATGCAATTACGACTTATTTCAAAAATGCTTCTACCTGATTCGCATTAAAAAATTTTGAAATATTCTTAGCTTTCAATTGATAAATGACTCAATGTAATAATTTGATGTGAGATTAAAATGCATTAAAAGCCACCCCTCCCAATAAGAAAAATACATATTCAAAGAACTAAAATGTTTACTGCTGCCATCTCTTAGCCAGAACATCGACCAAATATTTCTACTTTGTTACTTGTGTAATAAAAGAATGAATACGATACGTGGAACAGACGAAAATGATTATACCTGGCTCATGTCAGAAATATTTTAAATTTTCTAATGATGAATGATTCAAATCATTTAATGTCATTCTCTGACAATATTCTGGCTCAAGAGGAAATTAAACCTCTGAATCCTTTTTTCTCCACTGCACAAATGGTTTGAAACTATGCACTTTCTGAGTAATAGATGAATCAACACTTTTGTAAAGATTCAAGTCAACACATTCCCAACCTAAATGGTAAAGATAATATTTGATGTAAAACAACAATATCGATTTAAAATAAAAATCATGTTTTCAAATCCAAAATGACTAGTTTATGACATACATTAAATTAATTTTTATTCGCAAATGCATGGAACTGTCAAGTATTCTTATTCAGAATTATGAATCAAACAATTTTTGGTGAAAACAGAAAATCTGTTCTGACGCCTGCAATCCCCCGATTTTTGAAATTTGTTTGCAGTGCAAAAAAATCATTAAAATATATTTGTGACTTAAAAATATCTTACTAGATTTATGTCAATATGTGATTTTTTTTCTGAAACGCCTAGAACATTCACACATAAAACTTATTTTATTTTATCATTTTACCACTTTGAAGGGCATTAGTATATTAGATATACTACTTAATTTTAATTGCAGAATGCCAAAATGGTTCTCAAACTTTTCTAATAAAAATTTATCCCTATAAAATAATCTAAAGAAAAGTTTCTATATAGAAAATCATTCAAAAAATGAACAGAGTATATGGAGATCAATATTGCAACAAGTAAACATGCATTAGTTTTCACAAACACATACTTAATTTCGATAAGTTAATTCAAATACAGTCAATTTCATTATGTTAAGAAATTTATAAAAACTCCTTTGTTTTGGTTTTTCATTTTCTGGATACATGCATCAATGTTTGGAAAGCAAAGAGGAGTTACTTCAGATTTTTTTAAACTATACATTGAACAATTTCGTATATATATTTATTAATTTCATTAATGTAATTTAAAAAGTTCAATTTAGCAACATAAAAGTCTACTTTCAAATTTTTGGGGATTGGAATTTTTTGAAAGTACTGACCAGTTTTGAGTTTATTGTCATTGGATGGAGGATTTTAGAAGAAAAGTGACCTAAATTATTGTTCTTATAGAAAAAAAAAACACTTGAAAATCTTTTAGCTAGTATTAAATTCGGAAACATCGGTTTAAGCTCCTAATTTTGGTTTAAGCATGCTAACTGCTGCACTGAGAAACTTTTTAGGTTTGGTTTATTTTGTGTCGGCTGATTATCTATTCGAGGGATATAGTCCCAGGGAGTGGTGCCCTTCGTGGGGGTCTTTGTAAGGGGACCTAATTCGTATTTACACAAGGTTCGAAAAAAAACACGAAAACTCCAAACGGTTAGGCTGACGGCTGCGACTGGGTTCAAAACCAGCACTTGCCGTCTACCAGTTGAGAGATCAAGAAACTTGTTAGGGATTTCTTAAATTTAAAAAATAAATGTCATGTATAGACAAATAAAATAATTCAAATTGAAGTTAATCTCAAGTCTGACATAAACCGAATGAATTTCAATCTGAAACTTTAAAAGTTAGTCTAAAATGAAAGAAAATAAATGCTATATTTTGGAGCTTTAGGAATCAAATTAGGAATTATAAAAAAAAATTACATTCCATAAATTTCTGTTTTTAAATTTTATATGAGTTCAGTAAAATATTTAAACGTTTATTCAAATAATTTCTTTAAAACATTGTTGGTAATAGTATATCAACTTTAAAAATGCAGATATAATGGCTTTAGAAAAAAATTATAGAAGTTTTCCAGAACTAAAACTTTCCACTCTATGTATTCATTCAATATCAAGAGTGCTGAAAAGTTAGGAGTACAAAATAAATTATCCACTTAAAAGCATTTTTGCTTTGAACAACAAATAATGCTTATAAACATTATAAAGCAACGTATCTAGAACTCTTTCTCTAAATTATATTGCTGCCAATCAATGTGACAAATTAATTTTATTTTTTTAATAGTATTTAAAAAAATTTCCAAGGTATATTTAATGTAAGCATGGAAAAATACTACAATCATTTGATCTGAAAGAACACTGTTATCTATACTAATAAAATCCGTGCGCCTCTGTCTGCTTGAAGCCGATTAAACTTCGCAACGCGGGCGAGTTGGAAGTCGCGAGAGGTGTCTTTCGATTGGAAAAATTCCGGGGAAGTCATTTCGGGCATTTTCGAGACCGTGACACCAAAATTAAAAAAATTATGAATTAAAAACCCCTTGGGAATCGGAACGAAAAATATCTCAATTCCCTACGGAGCTCCGAAGCAGAACACTGCGCCACCTTGCGGTGAAGGACATGAATTTTTCCACTTTGGCTGAAAGAAGCAGTCGAAAACCTCTTTTTCTCCCTTTTTTGAGCTTAAACCATCATGCAGACAGTTTTTAAAGTAGAAAAAACTGATTACATATACAAAATCTGCGTAAAAGTCTGCTTCTGATGAACCAAAAAATACGAGAAAATGTCTTATGGGCGCGCAGAGCCAACCGTACAAAACCAAATATTTTTAATGGGACGATGGCGACCATGGAGCGTAGAGCCCACTCTGCGAAATCACACATTTTTAACGGGATAATGGGCGCATAACAACCATAGCTCTTTAATTTTCTTTTTTTGTGCTTGAGGATTCGAACACCAAGACTTGCTTATTAAATGAATTTTTTTGTTTATTATATATTGCTTAATATCGAGGTTCGTTTGGAAAAACTGGCCCAGCTAGCGGGCGTAGCTCGCTAGTCTATACTAATAAAATCCGTGCGCCTCTGTCTCTCTGTCTGCTTCGCAACGCGGGAGAGTTGGAAGTCGCGAGAGGTGTCTTTCGATTCGAAAAATTCCGGGAAAGTCATTTCGGGCATTTTCGAGACCGTGGGACCATTATTAAAAAAGTTATGAATTAAAAACCGGTCGGGAATCGGAACGAAAAACGTCTAATTTCCCAAACGGAGCTCTGAGGCAGAACACTGCGTCACCTTGCGGTGAACGACCTGAACTTTTCCACTTTGGCTAAAAGAAGAAGCAGCCGAAAACCTCTTTTTTCTCACGGGAAAACGACTTTTTCTTTCGTTTCGGTTCTTTGAAAAAGAACTAATTCGTAAAAAATGTTAAACACGGTTTATTTTCATAATTTTTCTTTTTGGTAGCATACACGAATATTGTGTAACCTAAGATTTACGCGATTAATACTAATTTTTGTTAGTACAAACGGAAAACGAGCTGCCAAAATTATTTGTTAGTTATGTTGTTTGTGATATTAATGAAATTACTTATTTTTTTTAAATAGCAGTCTTTTGCAGTTTTTAATACCGAAACTCTTTTTGCGCGTTTTTTCTTAAACCATCATTCAGACAGTTTTTAAAGTAGATAAAACTGATTACATATTCAGAATCTGCGTAATAGTCTGCTTCTGATGAACCAAAAAATACGAGAAAATGTCTTATTGGCGCGCAGCGCCAACCGTGAAAACCAAATATTTTTAAAGGGACGACGGCGACCATGGCGCGTAGCGCCCACTGTGCGAAATCACATATTTTTAACGGGATAATGGGCGCATAACAAACATAGCTCTTTAATTTACTTTTTTTTATGCTTGAGGATTCGAACACCAAGACTTGCTTATTAAATGAATTTTTTTGCTTATTATATACTGCTTAATACCGAGGTTCGTTTGGAAAAAGTGGCCCAGCTAGCGAGCATAGCTCGCTAGTCTATACTAATAAAATCCGTGCGCCTCTGTCTGTCTGCTTGAAGCCGATTACAGTTCGCAACGCGGGCGAGTTGGAAGTCGCGAGAGGTGTCTGTCAATTGGAAATATTCCGGGGAAGTCATTTCGGGCATTTTCGAGACCGTGGGATAAAAATTAAAAAAGTTATGAATTAAAAACCCCTTGGGAATCGGAACGAAAAATGTCTCAAATCCGAAACGGCGCTCAAACGGAGCTCCGAGGCAGAACACTGCGCTACCTTGCGGTGAAGAACCTGAACTTTTCCCCTTAGGCTAAAAGAAGAAACAGCCGAAAATCGCTTTTTCTACCGGCGCTAATTGCGTTTTTTTTTGCGCGTTTTTTCTTAAACCATCATGCAGACAGTTTTTAAAGTAGAAAGAAACTGATTACATATTCAGAATCTGCGTAAAAATCTGCTTCTGATGAACAAAAAAATACGGAAAAATGTCTTAAGGGCGCGTAGTGCCCACCGTGCAAAACCAAATATTTAAAACGATACTATGGGCGCGAAGCGACAATAGTTCCGATCCACAATCTTTTTTTTTTCAAGTGCACGTGGCCCACAGTGCGAAATCACATATTTTTAACGGGACCATGGCTCTTTAATTTACTTTTTTTTCTGCTTGAGGATTCGAACACCAAGACTTGGTTATTTAATGAATTTTTTTGCTTATTATATACTGCTTAATACCGAGGTTCGTTTGGAAAAAGTGGCCCAGCTAGCGGGCGTAGCTCGCTAGTCTATACTAATAAAATCCGTGCGCCTCTGTCTCTCTGTCTGCTTGAAGCCGATTACAGTTCGCAACGCAGGCGAGATGGAAGTCGCGACAGGTGTCTTTCGATTCGAAAAATTCCGGGAAAGTCATTTCTGGCATTTTCGAGACTGTGGGACCAAAATTAAAAAAGTTATGAATTAAAAACCGGTCGGGAATCGGAACGGAAAACGTCTAATTTCCCAAACGGAGCTCAAACGGAGCTCTCAGGCAGAACATTGCGCCACCTTGCGGTGAACGACAAGAACTTTTCCACTTTGGCTGAAAGAAGCAGTCGAAAACCTCTTTTTCTCCCTTTTTTGAGCTTAAACCATCATGCAGACAGTTTTTAAAGTAGAAAAAACTGATTACATATTCAGAATCTGCGTAAAAGTCTGCTTCTGATGAACCAAAAAATACGAGAAAATGTCTTACGGGCGCGCAGAGCCAACCGTACAAAACCAAATATTTTTAATGGGAAAATGGCGACCATGGAGCGTAGAGCCCACTGTGCGAAATCACATATTTTTAACGGGATAATGGGCGCATAACAACTATAGCTCTTTAATTTACTTTTTTTGTGTTTGAGGATTCGAACACCAAGACTTGCTTATTAAATGAATTTTTTTTGTTTATTATATATTGCTTAATATCGAGGTTCGTTTGGAAAAACTGGCCCAGCTAGCGGGCGTAGCTCGCTAGTCTATACTAATAAAATCCGTGCGCCTCTGTCTGTCTGCTTGAAGCCGATTACAGTGCGCAACGCGGGCGAGTTGGAAGTCGCGAGAGGTGTCTTTCGATTGGAAATATTTCGGGGAAGTCATTTCGGGCATTTTCGAGACCGTGGCACCAAAATTAAAAAAGTAATGAATTAAAAACCCCTTGGGAATCGGAACGAAAAATGTCCCAAATACCAAACGGCGCTCAAACGGAGCTCCGAGGCAGAACACTGCGCTACCTTGCGGTGAAGAACCTGAACATTTCTCCTTTGGCTAAAAGAAGAAACAGCCGAAAATCGCTTTTTCTACCGGCGCTAATTGCGTTTTTTTTTGCGCGTTTTTTCTTAAGCCATCATGCAGACAGTTTTTAAAGTAGAAAAAAACTGATTACATATTCAGAATTTGCGTAAAAATCTGCTTCTGATGAACTAAAAAATACGGAAAAATGTCTTAAGGGCGCGTAGTGCCCACCGTGCAAAACCAAATATCTTTAACAAGACTATGGGCGCGAAGCGACCATAGTTCAGATCCACAATCTTTTTTTTTTCAAGTGCACGTGGCCCACAGTGCGAAATCATATATTTTTAACGGGACCATGGCTCTTTAATTTACTTTTTTTGTGCTTGAGGATTCGAACACCAAGACTTGCTTATTAAATGAATTTTTTTGCTTATATTGCTCTATTTTACTGCTTAATACCGAGGTTCGTTTGGAAAAAGTGGCTCAGCTAGCGAGCGTAGCTCGCTAGTCTATACTAATAAAATCCGTGCGCCTCTGTCTGTCTGCTTGAAGCCGATTACAGTTCGCAACGCGGGCGAGTTGGAAGTCGCGAGAGGTGTCTTTCGATTGGAAATATTCCGGGGAAGTCATTTCGGGCATTTTCGAGACCGTGGGACCAAAATTAAAAAAGTTATGAATTAAAAACCGGTCGGGAATCGGAACGGAAAACGTCTAATTTCCCAAACGGAGCTCTCAGGCAGAACACTGCGCTACCTTGCGGTGAACGACAAGAACTTTTCCCCTTCGGCTAAAAGAAGAAGCAGTCGAAAACCTATTTTTCTCCCGTCATTTTGTCAAAGAATGTATAGGAGAAAAAGAACTAATTGGTAAAAAATGTTAAACAAGGTTTAATTAATATAATAAGTACAACTATTTAAGCACAGCAAGATATGTTCACTAAGAGGTAATAGTGTTGCTAATTAATATTTTGAGGATCTCAGATGTATTTGTTAGTTATGTTGTTTGTGACATTAATGAAATTACTTATTTTTTTAATAGCAGACATTTGCACTTTTTAATACCGTAACTTTTTTTTGCGCGTTTTTTCTTAAACCATCATGCAGAGAGTTTTTAAAGTAGAAAAAACTGATTACATATTCAGAATCTGCGTAAAAGTCTGCTTCTGATGAACCAAAAAATACGAGAAAATGTCTTATGGGCGCGCAGCGCCAACCGTGCAAAACCAAATATTTTTAACGGGACGATGGCAACCATGGCGCGTAGCGCCCACTGTGCGATATCACATATTTTTAACGGGATAATGGGCGCATAACAACCATAGCTCTTTAATTTACTTTTTTGTGCTTGAGGATTCGAACACCAAGACTTGCTTATTAAATGACTTTTTTTGCTTATTTTATACTGCTTATTATCGAGTTTCGTTTGGAAAAAGTGGCCCAGCTAGCGGGCGTAGCTCGCTAGTCTATACTAATAAAATCCGTGCGCCTCTGTCTGTCTGTCTGTCTGCTTGAAGCCGATTACAGTTAGCAACGCGGGAGAGTTGGAAGTCGCGAGAGGTGTATTTCGATTCGAAAAATTCCGGGAAAGTCATTTCGGGCATTTTCGAGACCGTGGGAACAAAATTAAAAAAGTTATGAATTAAAAACCGGTCGGGAATCGAAATGGAAAATGTCTAATTTCCCAAACGGAGCTCAAACGGAGTTCTCAGGCAGAACATTGCGCCACCTTGCGGTGAACGACAAGAACTTTTCCACTTTGGCTGAAAGAAGCAGTCGAAAACCTCTTTTTCTCCCTTTTTTGAGCTTAAACCATCATGCAGACAGTTTTTAAAGTAGAAAAAACTGATTACATATACAAAATCTGCGTAAAAGTCTGCTTCTGATAAACTAAAAAATACGAGAAAATGTCTTATGGGCGCGCAGCGCAAACCGTGCAAAACCAAATATTTTAACGGGACGATGGCGACCATGGCGCGTAGCGTCCACTGTGCGAAATCACATATTTTTAACGGGATAATGGGCGAATAACAACCATAGCTCTTTAATTTAATTTTTTTGTGCTTGAGGATTCGAACACCAAGACTTGCTTATTAAATGAATTTTTTTGCTTATTATATACTGCTTAATATCGAGGTTCGTTTGGAAAAAGTGGCCCAGCTAGCGGGCGTAGCTCGCTATCTATACTAATAAAATCCGTGCGCCTATGTCTGCTTGAAGCCGATTAAACTTCGCAACGCGGGCGAGTCGGAAGTCGCGAGAGGTGTCTTTCGATTGGAAAAATTCCGGGGAAGTCATTTCGGGCATTTTCGAGACCGTGGGACCAAAATTAAAAAAGTTATGAATTAAAAACCCCTTGGGAATCGGAACGGAAAATAGCTCAATTTCCAAACGGCGCTCCGAAGCAGAACACTGCGCCACCTTGCGGTGAAGAACCTGAACTTTTCCCCTTTGGCTAAAAGAAGAAACAGCCGAAAACCGCTTTTTCGACAGGTGCTAATTGCGTTTTTTTTTGCGCGTTTTTTCTTAAACCATCATGCAGACAGTTTTTAAAGTAGAAAAAAACTGATTACATATTCAGAATCTGCGTAAAAATCTGCTTCTGATGAACTAAAAAATACGAAAAAATGTCTTATCGGCGCGTAGTGCCCACCGTGCAAACCAAATATTTTTAACGGGACTATGGGCGCGAAGAGACCATAGCTCCGATCCACAATCTTTTTTTTTTCAAGTGCACGTGGCCCACAGTGAGAAATCACATATTTTTAACGCGACCATGGCTCTTTAATTTACTTTTTTTGTGCTTGAGGATTCGAACACCAAGATTTGCTTATTAAATGAATTTTTTTGCTTATTATATACTGCGTAATACCGAGGTTCGTTAGGAAAAAGTGGCCCAGCTAGCGGGCGTAGCTCGCTAGTCTATACTAATAAAATCCGAGCGCCTCTGTCTGCTTGAAGCCGATTAAACTTCGCAACGCGAGCGAGTTGGAAGTCGCGAGAGGTGTCTTTCGATTGGAAAAATTCCGGGGAAGTCATTTCGGGCATTTTCGAGACCGTGGGACCAAAATTAAAAAAGTTATGAATTAAAAATACCTTGGGAATCGGAACGAAAAATGTCTCAAATCCCAAACGGCGCTCAAACGGAGCTCTGAGGCAGAACACTGCGCCACCTTGCGGTGAAGAACCTGAACTTTTCCTCTTTGGCTAAAAGAAGAAGCAGTCGAAAACCTCTTTTTCTCCCTTTTTTGCGCGTTTTTTCTTAAACCATCATGCAGACAGTTTTTAAAGTAGAAAAAAACTGATTACATATTCAGAATCCGCGTAAAAGTCTGCTTCTGATGAACCAAAAAATACGAGAAAATGTCTTATGGGCGCGCAGAGCCAACCGTACAAAACCAAATATTTTTAATGGGACGATGGCGACCATGGAGCGTAGAGCCCACTCTGCGAAATCACATATTTTTAACGGGATAATGGGCGCATAACAACCATAGCTCTTTGATTTACTTTTTTGTGCTTGAGGATTCGAACACCAAGACTTGCTTATTAAATGACTTTTTTTGCTTATTTTATACTGCTTAATATCGAGTTTCGTTTGGAAAAAGTGGCCCAACTAGCTGGCGTAGCTCGCTAGTCTATACTAATAAAATCCGTGCGCCTCTGTCTGTCTGTCTGTCTGCTTGAAGCCGATTACAGTTCGCAACGCGGGAGAGTTGGAAGTCGCGAGAGGTGTATTTCGATTCGAAAAATTCCGGGAAAGTCATTTCGGGCATTTTCGAGACCGTGGGAACAAAATTAAAAAAGTTATGAATTAAAAACCGGTCGGGAATCGGAATGGAAAATGTCTAATTTCCCAAACGGAGCTCAAACGGAGCTCTCAGGCAGAACATTGCGCCACCTTGCGGTGAACGACAAGAACTTTTCCCCTTTGGCTGAAAGAAGCAGTCGAAAACCTCTTTTTCTCCCTTTTTTGAGCTTAAACCATCATGCAGACAGTTTTTAAAGTAGAAAAAACTGATTACATATACAAAATCTGCGTAAAAGTCTGCTTCTGATAAAATAAAAAATACGAGAAAATGTCTTATGGGCGCGCAGCGCCAACCGTGAAAAAACCAAATATTTTAACGGGACGATGGCGACCATGGCGCGTAGGGCCCACTGTGCGAAATCACATATTTTTAACAGGATAATGGGCGAATAACAACCATAGCTCTTTAATTTACTTTTTTTGTGCTTGAGGATACGAACACCAAGACTTGCTTATTAAATGAATTTTTTTGCTTATTATATACTGCTTAATATCGAGGTTCGTTTGGAAAAAGTGGCTCAGCTAGCGGGCGTAGCTCGCTATCTATACTAATAAAATCCGTGCGCCTATGTCTGCTTGAAGCCGATTAAACTTCGCAACGCGGGCGAGTTGGAAGTCGCGAGAGGTGTCTTTCGATTGGAAAAATTCCGGGGACGTCATTTCGGGCATTTTCGAGACCGTGGGACCAAAATTAAAAAAAGTTATGAATTAAAAACCCCTTGGGAATCGGAACGAAAAATGTCTCAAATCCCAAACGCCGCTCAAACGGAGCTCTGAGGCAGAACACTGCGCCACCTTGCGGTGAAGAACCTGAACTTTTCCACTTTGGCTAAAAGAAGAAGCAGTCGAAAATCTTAATCTCCCTTTTTTGCGCGTTTTTTCTTAAACCATCATGCAGACGGTTTTTAAAGTAGAAAAAACTGATTACATATTCAGAATCTGCGTAAAAGTCTGCTTCTGATGAAACAAAAAATACGAGAAAATGTCTTACGGGCGCGCAGAGCCAACCGTACAAAACCAAATATTTTTAATGGGACGATGGCGACCATGGAGCGTAGAGCCCACTGTGCGAAATCACATATTTTTAACGGGATAATGGGCGCATAACAATTATAGCTCTTTAATTTACTTTTTTTGTGCTTGAGGATTCGAACACCAAGACTTGCTTATTAAATGAATTTTTTTGTTTATTATATATTGCTTAATATCGAGGTTCGTTTGGAAAAACTGGCCCAGCTAGCGGGTGTAGCTCGCTAGTCTATACTAATAAAATCCGTGCGCCTCTGTCTGTCTGCTTGAAGCCGATTACAGTTCGCAACGCGGGCGAATTCCCAAAAGGAGCTCCGAAGCAGAACACTGCGCCACCTTGCGGTGAAGGACATGAATTTTTCCCATCTGGCTAAAAGAAGAAACTGCCGAAAACCTCTTTTTCTACCGGCGCTAATTGCGTTTTTTTCCGCATCAATTTTTTTGACTTGCCATAGAATATTTACCGTAGTTTTCGCTAAAATATTGAACTTAGAAATAAAACAGGACTATCGAAGCTTTTTTTTTGCGCGTTTTTTTCTTAAACCATCATGCAGACAGTTTTTAAAGTAGAAAAAAACTGATTACATATTCAGAATCTGCGTAAAAATCTGCTTCTGATGGACTAAAAAATACGAAAAAATGTCTTATGGGCGCTTAGCGATCACCGTGCAAAACCAAATATTTTTAACGGGACTATGGGCGCGAAGCGACCATAGCTCCGATCCACAATCTTTCTTTTTCAAGTTCACGTGGCCCACCGTGCGAAATCATACATTTTTAACGGGACCATGGCTCTTTAATTTACTTTTTTTTGTGCTTGAGGATTCGAACACCAAGACTTGCTTATTAAATTAATTTTTTTGCTTATTATATACTGCTTAATACCGAGGTTCGTTTGGAAAAAGTGGCCCAGCTAGCGGGCGTAAATCGCTAGTCTAATAAAATCCGTGCGCCTCTGTCTGTCTGCTTGAAGCCGATTACAGTTCGCAACGCGGGCGAGTTGGAAGTCGCGAAAGGTGTCTTTCGATTGGAAAAATTCCGGGGAAGTCATTTCGGGCATTTTCGAGACCGTGACACCAAAATTAAAAAAATTATGAATTAAAAACCCCTTGGGAATCGGAACGAAAAATATCTCAATTCCCTACGGAGCTCCGAAGCAGAACACTGCGCCACCTTGCGGTGAAGGACATGAATTTTTCCCATCTGGCTAAAAGAAGAAACTGCCGAAAACCACTTTTTCTACCGGCGCTAATTGCGTTTTTTTCCGCATCAATTTTTTTGACTTGCCATAGAATATTTACCGTAGTTTTCGCAAAAATATTGAACTTAGAAATAAAATAGGACTATCGAAACTTTTTTTTTGCGCGTTTTTTCTTAAACCATCATGCAGACAGTTTTTAAAGTAGAAAATAACTGATTACATATTGAGAATCTGCGTAAAAGTCTGCTTCTGATGAACCCAAAAATACGAGAAAATGTCTTATGGGCGCGCAGCGCCAACCGTGCAAAACCAAATATTTTTAACGGGACGATGGCGACCATGGCGCGTAGTGCCCACTGTGCGAAATCGCATATTTTTAACGGGATAATAGGCGCATAACAACCATAACTCTTTAATTTACTTTTTTTGTGCTTGAGGATTCGAACACCAAGACTTGCTTATTAAATGAATTTTTTTGCTTATTATATACTGCTTTATATCGAGGTTTGTTCGGAAAAAGTGGCCCAGCTAGCGGGCGTAGCTCGCTAGTCTATACTAATAAAATCCTTGAGCCTCTGTCTGTCTGCTTGAAGCCGATTACAGTTCGCAACGCGGGCGAGTTGGAAGTCGCGAAAGGTGTCTTTCGATTGGAAAAATTCCGGGGAAGTCATTTCGGGCATTTTCGAGACCGTGACACCAAAATTAAAAAAATTATGAATTAAAAACCCCTTGGGAATCGGAACGAAAAATATCTCAATTCCCTACGGAGCTCCGAAGCAGAACACTGCGCCACCTTGCGGTGAAGGACATGAATTTTTCCCATCTGGCTAAAAGAAGAAACTGCCGAAAACCTCTTTTTCTACCGGCGCTAATTGCGTTTTTTTCCGCATCAATTTTTTTGACTTGCCATAGAATATTTACCGTAGTTTTCGCTAAAATATTGAACTTAGAAATAAAACAGGATTATCGAAACTTTTTTTTTCGCGTTTTTTCTTAAACCATCATGCAGACAGTTTTTAAAGTAGAAAAAAACTGATTACATATTCAGAATCTGCGTAAAAATCTGCTTCTGATGGACTAAAAAATACGAAAAAATGTCTTATGGGCGCTTAGCGATCACCGTGCAAAACCAAATATTTTTAACGGGACTATGGGCGCGAAGCGACCATAGCTCCGATCCACAATCTTTCTTTTTCAAGTTCACGTGGCCCACCGTGCGAAATCATACATTTTTAACGGGACCATGGCTCTTTAATTTACTTTTTTTTGTGCTTGAGGATTCGAACACCAAGACTTGCTTATTAAATTAATTTTTTTGCTTATTATATACTGCTTAATACCGAGGTTCGTTTGGAAAAAGTGGCCCAGCTAGCGGGCGTAAATCGCTAGTCTAATAAAATCCGTGCGCCTCTGTCTCTCTGCTTGAAGCCGATTACAGTTCGCAACGCGGGCGAGTTGGAAGTCGCGAAAGGTGTCTTTCGATTGGAAAAATTCCGGGGAAGTCATTTCGGGCATTTTCGAGACCGTGACACCAAAATTAAAAAAATTATGAATTAAAAACCCCTTGGGAATCGGAACGAAATATATCTCAATTCCCTACGGAGCTCCGAAGCAGAACACTGCGCTAACTTGCGGTGAAGGAATGAATTTTTCCCCTTTGGCTAAAAGAAGAAACAGCCGAAAACCTCCATTTCTACCGGCGTTAATTGCATTTTTTCCCGCATCAATTTTTTTGACTTGCCGTAGAATATTTACCGTAGTTTTCGCTATAATATTGAACTCAGAAATAAAACAGGACTATCGAAGCTTTTTTTTTTGCGCGTTTTTTTCTTAAACCATCATGCAGACAGTTTTTAAAGTAGAAAAAAACTGATTACATATTCAGAATCTGCGTAAAAATCTGCTTCTGATGGACTAAAAAATACGAAAAAATGTCTTATGGGCGCTTAGCGATCACCGTGCAAAACCAAATATTTTTAACGGGACTATGGGCGCGAAGCGACCATAGCTCCGATCCACAATCTTTCTTTTTCAAGTTCACGTGGCCCACCGTGCGAAATCATACATTTTTAACGGGACCATGGCTCTTTAATTTACTTTTTTTGTGCTTGAGGATTCGAACACCAAGACTTGCTTATTAAATTAATTTTTTTGCTTATTATATACTGCTTAATACCGAGTTTCGTTTGGAAAAAGTGGCCCAGCTAGCGGGCGTAAATCGCTAGTCTAATAAAATCCGTGCGCCTCTGTCTGTCTGCTTGAAGCCGATTACAGTTCGCAACGCGGGCGAGTTGGAAGTCGCGAAAGGTGTCTTTCGATTGGAAAAATTCCGGGGAAGTCATTTCGGGCATTTTCGAGACCGTGACACCAAAATTAAAAAAATTATGAATTAAAAACCCCTTGGGAATCGGAACGAAAAATATCTCAATTCCCTACGGAGCTCCGAAGCAGAACACTGCGCTAACTTGCGGTGAAGGAATGAATTTTTCCCCTTTGGCTAAAAGAAGAAACAGCCGAAAACCTCCATTTCTACCGGCGTTAATTGCATTTTTTCCCGCATCAATTTTTTTGACTTGCCGTAGAATATTTACCGTAGTTTTCGCTATAATATTGAACTTGGAAATAAAACAGGACTATCGAAGCTTTTTTTTTGCGCGTTTTTTTCTTAAACCATCATGCAGACAGTTTTTAAAGTAGAAAAAAACTGATTACATATTCAGAATCTGCGTAAAAATCTGCTTCTGATGGACTAAAAAATACGAAAAAATGTCTTATGGGCGCTTAGCGATCACCGTGCAAAACCAAATATTTTTAACGGGACTATGGGCGCGAAGCGACCATAGCTCCGATCCACAATCTTTCTTTTTCAAGTTCACGTGGCCCACCGTGCGAAATCATACATTTTTAACGGGACCATGGCTCTTTAATTTACTTTTTTTTGTGCTTGAGGATTCGAACACCAAGACTTGCTTATTAAATTAATTTTTTTGCTTATTATATACTGCTTAATACCGAGTTTCGTTTGGAAAAAGTGGCCCAGCTAGCGGGCGTAAATCGCTAGTCTAATAAAATCCGTGCGCCTCTGTCTGTCTGCTTGAAGCCGATTACAGTTCGCAACGCGGGCGAGTTGGAAGTCGCGAAAGGTGTCTTTCGATTGGAAAAATTCCGGGGAAGTCATTTCGGGCATTTTCGAGACCGTGACACCAAAATTAAAAAAATTATGAATTAAAAACCCCTTGGGAATCGGAACGAAAAATATCTCAATTCCCTACGGAGCTCCGAAGCAGAACACTGCGCTAACTTGCGGTGAAGGAATGAATTTTTCCCCTTTGGCTAAAAGAAGAAACAGCCGAAAACCTCCATTTCTACCGGCGTTAATTGCATTTTTTCCCGCATCAATTTTTTTGACTTGCCGTAGAATATTTACCGTAGTTTTCGCTATAATATTGAACTTAGAAATAAAACAGGACTATCGAAGCTTTTTTTTGCGCGTTTTTTTCTTAAACCATCATGCAGACAGTTTTTAAAGTAGAAAAAAACTGATTACATATTCAGAATCTGCGTAAAAATCTGCTTCTGATGGACTAAAAAATACGAAAAAATGTCTTATGGGCGCTTAGCGATCACCGTGCAAAACCAAATATTTTTAACGGGACTATGGGCGCGAAGCGACCATAGCTCCGATCCACAATCTTTCTTTTTCAAGTTCACGTGGCCCACCGTGCGAAATCATACATTTTTAACGGGACCATGGCTCTTTAATTTACTTTTTTTGTGCTTGAGGATTCGAACACCAAGACTTGCTTATTAAATTAATTTTTTTGCTTATTATATACTGCTTAATACCGAGGTTCGTTTGGAAAAAGTGGCCCAGCTAGCGGGCGTAAATCGCTAGTCTAATAAAATCCGTGCGCCTCTGTCTGTCTGCTTGAAGCCGATTACAGTTCGCAACGCGGGCGAGTTGGAAGTCGCGAAAGGTGTCTTTCGATTGGAAAAATTCCGGGGAAGTCATTTCGGGCATTTTCGAGACCGTGACACCAAAATTAAAAAAGTTATGAATTAAAAACCCCTTGGGAATCGGAACGAAATATATCTCAATTCCCTACGGAGCTCCGAAGCAGAACACTGCGCTAATTTGCGGTGAAGGAATGAATTTTTCCCCTTTGGCTAAAAGAAGAAACAGCCGAAAACCTCCATTTCTACCGGCGCTAATTGCATTTTTTCCCGCATCAATTTTTTTGACTTGCCGTAGAATATTTACCGTAGTTTTCGCTATAATATTGAACTTAAAAATAAAACAGGACTATCGAAGCTTTTTTTTTTTTTGCGCGTTTTTTTCTTAAACCATCATGCAGACAGTTTTTAAAGTAGAAAAAAACTGATTACATATTCAGAATCTGCGTAAAAATCTGCTTCTGATGAACTAAAAAATACGAAAAAATGTCTTATGGGCGCTTAGCGATCACCGTGCAAAACCAAATATTTTTAACGGGACTATGGGTGCGAAGCGACCATAGCTCCGATCCACAATCTTTTTTTTTCAAGTTCACGTGGCGCACCGTGCGAAATCATACATTTTTAACGGGACCATGGCTCTTTAATTTACTTTTTTTTGTGCTTGAGGATTCAAACACCAAGACTTGCTTATTAAATTAATTTTTTTGCTTATTATATACTGCTTAATACTGAGGTTCGTTTAGAAAAAGTGGCCCAGCTAGCGGGCGTAGCTCGCTAGTCTAATAAAATCCGTGCGCCTCTGTCTGTCTGCTTGAAGCAGATTACAGTTCGCAATGCGGGCGAGTTGGAAGTCGCGAAAGGTGTCTTTCGATTGGAAAAATTCCGGGGAAGTCATTTCGGGCATTTTCGAGATCGTGGGACCAAAATTAAAAAAGTTATGAATTAAAAACCCCTTGGGAATCGGAACGAAAAATGTTTAAATTCCCAAAAGGAGCTCCGAAGCAGAACACTGCGCCACCTTGCGGTGAAGGACATGAATTTTTCCCCTCTGGCTAAAAGAAGAAACTGCCGAAAACCTCTTTTTCTACCGGCGCTAATTGCGTTTTTTTCCGCATCAATTTTTTTGACTTGCCATAGAATATTTACCGTAGTTTTCGCTAAAATATTGAACTTAGAAATAAAACAGGATTATCGAAACTTTTTTTTACGCGTTTTTTCTTAAACCATCATGCAGACAGTTTTTAAAGTAGAAAAAAACTGATTACATATTCAGAATCTGCGTAAAAATCTGCTTCTGATGGACTAAAAAATACGAAAAAATGTCTTATGGGCGCTTAGCGATCACCGTGCAAAACCAAATATTTTTAACGGGACTATGGGCGCGAAGCAACCATAGCTCCGATCCACAATCTTTCTTTTTCAAGTTCACGTGGCCCACCGTGCGAAATCATACATTTTTAACGGGACCATGGCTCTTTAATTTACTTTTTTTTGTGCTTGAGGATTCGAACACCAAGACTTGCTTATTAAATTAATTTTTTTGCTTATTATATACTGCTTAATACCGAGGTTCGTTTGGAAAAAGTGGCCCAGCTAGCGGGCGTAAATCGCAAGTCTAATAAAATCCGTGCGCCTCTGTCTGTCTGCTTGAAGCCGATTACAGTTCGCAACGCGGGCGAGTTGGAAGTCGCGAAAGGTGTCTTTCGATTGGAAAAATTCCGGGGAAGTCATTTCGGGCATTTTCGAGATCGTGGGACCAAAATTAAAAAAGTTATGAATTAAAAACCCCTTGGGAATCGGAACGAAAAATGTCTCAAATCCCAAACGCCGCTCAAACGGAGCTCTGAGGCAGAACACTGCGCCACCTTGCGGTGAAGAACCTGAACTTTTCCACTTTGGCTAAAAGAAGAAGCAGTCGAAAATCTTAATCTCCCTTTTTTGCGCGTTTTTTCTTAAACCATCGTGCAGACAGTTTTTAAAGTAGAAAAAACTGATTACATATTCAGAATCTGCGTAAAAGTCTGCTTCTGATGAAACAAAAAATACGAGAAAATGTCTTACGGGCGCGCAGAGCCAACCGTACAAAACCAAATATTTTTAATGGGACGATGGCGACCATGGAGCGTAGAGCCCACTGTGCGAAATCACATATTTTTAACGGGATAATGGGCGCATAACAATTATAGCTCTTTAATTTACTTTTTTTGTGCTTGAGGATTCGAACACCAAGACTTGCTTATTAAATGAATTTTTTGTTTATTATATATTGCTTAATATCGAGGTTCGTTTGGAAAAACTGGCCCAGCTAGCGGGTGTAGCTCGCTAGTCTATACTAATAAAATCCGTGCGCCTCTGTCTGTCTGCTTGAAGCAGATTACAGTTCGCAACGCGGGCGAGTTGGAAGTTGCGAAAGGTGTCTTTCGATTGGAAAAATTCCGGGGAAGTCATTTCGGGCATATTCGAGATCGTGGGACCAAAATTAAAAAAGTTATGAATTAAAATCCCCTTGGGAATAGGAACGAAAAATGTCTCAATTCCCAAACGGAGCTCCGAATCAGAACACTGCGCTACCTTGCGGTGAAGGACATGAATTTTTCCCCTTTGGCTAAAAGAAGAAACAGCCGAAAACCTCTTTTTCTTCTGGCGTTAATTGCGTTTTTTTGCGCATCAATTTTTTTGATTTGCCGTAGAATATTTACCGTAGTTTTCGCAAAAATATTGAACTTAGAAATAAAACAGGACTATCGAAACTTTTTTTTTGCGCGTTTTTTCTTAAACCATCATGCAGACAGTTTTTAAAGTAGAAAATAACTGATTACATATTGAGAATCTGCGTAAAAGTCTGCTTCTGATGAACCCAAAAATACGAGAAAATGTCTTATGGGCGCGCAGCGCCAACCGTGCAAAACCAAATATTTTTAACGGGACGATGGCGACCATGGCGCGTAGTGCCCACTGTGCGAAATCGCATATTTTTAACGGGATAATAGGCGCATAACAACCATAACTCTTTAATTTACTTTTTTTGTGCTTGAGGATTCGAACACCAAGACTTGCTTATTAAATGAATTTTTTTGCTTATTATATACTGCTTAATACCGAGGTTCGTTTGGAAAAAGTGGCCCAGCTAGCGAGCATAGCTCGCTAGTCTATACTAATAAAATCCGTGCGCCTCTGTCTGTCTGCTTGAAGCCGATTACAGTTCGCAACGCGGGCGAGTTGGAAGTCGCGAGAGGTGTCTGTCAATTGGAAATATTCCGGGGAAGTCATTTCGGGCATTTTCGAGACCGTGGGATAAAAATTAAAAAAGTTATGAATTAAAAACCGGTCGGGAATCGGAACGGAAAACGTCTAATTTAGCAAACGGAGCTCTCAGGCAGAACACTGCGCCACCTTGCGGTGAACGACAAGAACTTTGCCGCTTCGGCTAAAAGAAGAAGCAGTCGAAAATCTCTTTTTCTCCCGTCATTTTGTCACAGAATGTATAAGAGAAAAAGAACTAATTGGTAAAAAATTTTAAACACGGTTTAATTAATATAATAAGTTCACCTATTAAAGCAGAGCAAGATATGTTCACTAAGAGGTAACAGTGTTGCTAATTAATATTTTGAGGATCTCAGATGTAACTGTCTATTCATATATTTATTCTATATGTGAGTATTAATCGCTGTAGCTCATTTTCATGCTTTTTCTTTTTGGTAGCATACACGAATATTGTGTAACCTAAGATTTACGCGATTAATACTAATTTCTGTTAGTACAAACGGAAAACGAGCTGCCAAAATTATTTGTTAGTTATGTTGTTTGTGATATTAATGAAATTACTTATTTTTTAATAGCTGTCTTTTGCAGTTTTTAATACCGAAACTTTTTTTGTGCGTTTTTTCTTTAACCATCATGCAGACTATTTTTAAAGTAGAAAAAAACTGATTACATATTCAGAATCTGCGTAAAAGTCTGCTTCTGATGAACCAAAAAATACGAGAAAATGTCTTATGGGCGCAAAGCGCCAACAGTGCAAATCACATATTTTTAACGGGATAATGGGCGAATAACAACCATAGCTCTTTAATTTACTTTTTTGTGCTTGAGGATTCGAACACCAAGACTTGCTTATTAAATGAATTTTTTTTGCTTATTATATACTGCTTAATATCGAGGTTCGTTTGGAAAAAGTGGCCCGCTAGCGGGCGTAGCTCGCTAGTCTATTCTAATAAAATCCGTGCGCCTCTGTCTGTCTGTCTGCTTGAAGCCGATTACAGTTCGCAACGCGGGCGAGTTGAAAGTCGCGAGAGGTGCCTTTTCGATTTGAAAAATTCCGGGAAAGTCATTTTGGGCATTTTCGAGACCGTGGGATCAAAATTAAAAAAGTTATGAATTAAAAACCGGTCGAGAATCGGAACGGAAAATGTCTTATTTCCAAAACTGAACTCAAACGGAGCTCTCAGGCAGAACACTGCGCCACCTTGCGGTGAACGACAAGAACTTTTCCCCTTTGGCTAAAAGAAGAAGCAGCCGAAAACCTCTTTTTCCCCATCATTTTGACAAAGAATGTATAAGAGAAAAAGAACTAATTGGTAAAAAATGTTAAACACGGTTTAATTAATATAATAAGTACAACTATTTAAGCACAGCAAGATATGTTCACTAAGAGGTAATAGTGTTGCTAATTAATATTTTGAGGATCTCAGATGTAACTGGCTATTCATATATTTATTCTGTATGTGAGTATTAATCGTTGTAGCTGATTTTCATACTGTTTCTTTTTGGTAGCATACACGAATATTGTGTAACCTAAGATTTACGTGATTAATACTAATTTCTGTTAGTACAAACGGAAAACGAGCTTCCAAAATTATTTGTTAGTTATGTTGTTTGTGATATTACTGAAATTACTTATATTCTTTTTACAGTAGTCTTTCGCAATTTTTAATACCCAAACTTTTTTTTTGCGCGTTTTTTCTTAAACCATCATGCAGACAGTTTTTAAAGTAGAAAAAACTGATTACATATACAAAATCTGCGTAAAAGTCTGCTTCTGATAAAATAAAAAATACGAGAAAATGTCTTATGGGCGCGCAGCGCCAACCGTGAAAAAACCAAATATTTTAACGGGACGATGGCGACCATGGCGCGTAGCGCCCACTGTGCGAAATCACATATTTTTAACGGGATAATGGGCGCATAACAACCATAGCTCTTTAATTTACTTTTTTTTTCTGCTTGAGGATTCGAACACCAAGACTTGCTTATTAAATGAATTTTTTTTGCTTATTATATACTGCTTAATATCGAGGTTCGTTTGGAAAAAGGGGCCCAGCTAGCGGGCGTAGCTCGCTAGTTTCTATTAGAAAATTTGAATTGAGCCTGAAAAGTAAAAGCTTAACCTGAAGGAAAAACACTATAATCCAAAGCCAATGCAAAGCATTCATTTATCCATTCAAAAATATTTTCGCTTTGTTCAACAAATAATGTTATGAAGTATCTAGAATTCTTTCTAAATTATATTATCGCCAATAGATGTGATAAATAAATTTCATTATTTTTAAGGCTGCATACTTAAAGGTGTTCTGAACTGCTCTGCTCAACAAGCGCAAAACGTTTTGACACATTTACAAATTCATTTTTTAACAGAAATATACAAAATTGGAATGCCTGACTATGGAAGCGATTTCGACTCGAACTTAGTTTTCCATTTTATGATAATTAAATTAACTATCCAGATCTAAGCTATTTCGATCACGTGACCACCGGTTTTTCTCCTGATTTTCGACGGTTTTTCTGCTTTCATCGGGAAATGTGCTCAAAAACGTCGACTTTGGAGGCTTGTTATGAAAAATTTATTGTGTTAAAAACAGATAATTGAGTGCAATTAGACAGTTTCTGAATAACAACACCTGCTATTTTCATGCATTTCCTTACAAAAATAAATTAAAGCATATGTCACAAAGTTGCCCTTTTTGATTTAAGAACACCCTTAAATAAAAACAGAACCATTATAAAAACACTTTCTGTCTGTCCATCTATCACAACCATTTTACTCATAAAATAAAGAACATAGAAAGTTCCGATTGAGTTCAATTTAAACCTTGCAGGAAAACTATAATGACCCTAGGGTCACATAGTTTTTGAGAAAATTGCCTCTTCTCAATACACAGTACATATTTTGATTTGAAGACATTCAGCAAAGGCGTTGAGAAGATACCTATTGTCACAGAAGTATAAAAAAATTCTTGATAATATTAAAATATCATCACAGTCTATTACACATTGCATGGTGATGGCACCCATGTGGAAAATGTGTAATCAAAATAAAAGTTTTAGTTTCTCCGATCTGTATTGTAATCAGAGATTAGTGTGCTGACTCTGCGTCACATGCAAATTTCCTCCTTGCGCCCCAATCGAGTTTTTTCTATGGGGGAGGGGATTCCCAGAATGGTTTTTTGTGCGTGCATAAGATGTCCGTTTTTTGCGATACACGTACGGTTCCAACACTCTTTAGGGTTTTCGCATGCGCTGAGCATTTTGCGATGAAAAAAAATGGATGTTACCATTGGAAATTTTCGAGTTTCTGTAAGTATAACCGTAACCGTGAGCGCCATTTTGTTGTCGTTCACAGAATCTCGAGCTCATACCTCTGAATAGCTATATGTGAAATTTCACCTCGATTGGTTGAGTGGACTGGCCGCTAGAGCTCCGTATATCGCCAAAGTTTTTTTATGACCACCCTGTACACAGACCAATAAAAGAGACAAATTCACATCACTCCCTTGATCTTCGATACTTTTCGGGATAATTTGATAACATGTTAATTCAATACGGCAACAATTAGTGAAAACCACATTATTTAGATAACTGGATAATTTAGCCAAGAGGGATGGAAGCATCCTAGCTTATCTCTTTCATTAACTGCATACAAAATAATTTGTGTGGTTTATCTCCCCAAAGGAAGATTTTAAGTACACACTGAATTATTCCAGTTTTATCACACATTATATATATATAATGTGTGTGTATATATACATATATAGACATACACACATATATATATATATTATCTATGACTAAATTATGTTGAATGCACAAGCAATGTTTTATTTAAAGAATTTTACTTAAAAATGGTTTATTATTTAATAGTTATAAATATTTTTCCACTGCATCAGTATTTCATTAATCTAGTAACCAACACTATTTAAAAAAAATTTGACAATCATATTTTTTATTATGAATCAATAATAATTACAAGGGCAGAAATATATCAAAATATTCTAAAAATCCTCAAGAGTCATGAAAGTTTTAGCAATGGATAACCCCATAAAAAGAAATGTATGGATTTAGAAATAAAGCAAGTTAATAAAACAAATAAAATATTAAAACATAAGATGAAGATATTATTTTTTTATTTTTATGATATAGATATTTTTAGTTAATTATGTCAAGTTCAGATGACAACTAGAAAGTAAAATAAAAATCAGTCTTAGTTCATATGATGCTTTGGAAGAAATATTGTATAATTGGGACAAATACGTCTTCAATACATTTTTTTTTAATTATTTAAAAAAGAAATAAGACAATATGAGGAACAGCCTTTACATGTACATGCATGTAATCAAAAGTGAATCAAAAATAAATTTTTGAAAGCAAACTGAGAATTCTTGAAACTATTAAAACTCTGTTGTGTTTTAAAAAAAAGTAGAAATTGTCATAAGGGAAATGATTAAACTTTGAGTGAAAATGTATAAACTGGCAACCTTCATGCAAGATTCCAGAACAAACCTCTAGCATTTTAAGTAAACTATCAGACCCATTTAAGAAATCAGTCAACAACTAAATTTTGTTAAAAAAATAAGGCGGTATTTTTCAATTTAACAGCAGTATTGTAAAATTAAAAATGCTGAAATAAATAATTGATAAATTAATTTCTCTAGAACAGAAATGTATGAAAATAGCAATAAATTCTGAATCCTAGCAAATTTTTGCCAGATATTTTTTGTTTGCTTGTTTACTAAAATATTTAAGCTTTATAGACTTTATAGAATTCTGCAGCTTTCCTACAGGATGACATGAAAATAAACTCTAATAGGATACTAGGATATAATAATTGTGTAAAATAGGATATAATAATACATTCTTAATAAACTCTAATAGGATCCCTATTAGAGTTTATTAAGAAAAATGAGACATGAGCCATCAGATTTCTGGTGAAAACTTTTATATATATTTAAAGGATGGTTCATCAAAGAAAATTTGTTTTTTGTCTATAATGTTATCATATTAGCCTGTTTTTAATACAGAAAATTGCAAATATATTTATTTAAGAATTTCTTCTTGGAATGTGACAATTTATGCAAAACTTCTGTACCACATATGCTTGATAGAAAGATTTCCCAACTACCAATATTTTCCTAAAATGGGTATATATTTTTTACCTACATCTTAAAATTCAAAAGGACTCTGTGCATCAAACAACTTTTTTAACTGTTAGAGCATTAGACAATATTTTGCATATTACTTCAGCAAATCATAAAATCATTTCTATAGTATACAATTTTTTTTAATATCTTACATATTTGTTTATCTTATGTAATAACACACACACACACACACACATATATAATTCTAAATTTTACTACACCATATTTTTAATTTATTAACAGCATGAAGAAAAAAGACAGGCTTAAAACTCACATTGTTTTTAATAAACTCTGAAAATATTTTTTTGTTACTATTAACCCTGGAATGCTACTTGGGGTACATCTGTATACATAATTTTTCTTCAGATTTTTTTTAACCTGTTTTAGATATATTATTTGAATTTCAAATTTATTATTTTGAAAAATAAATTTTAAAAAGTTTTGAAAAATATCCTTTTTACTTCAGATACATTGTGGCACATAAGCATCCTAATCTTGCATCTGTAACATTTTAGGATAAAAAAAGAATGACTATAAAATAAAATAATTAGAATGTATACATATTTGGTGAAAAGATTAAAAAAAAAAAAAATAGAATTCTATCCTGTTTTTCTCCTTCTTTACAGTGGACAAATTTAAAGATCAGATTCTGGAATTAATTGAATTAGCAGTAAAGATAATCCTAAATTTCAAGTACATGCAAAATTTTAAAACAAAATTTCAAATACATTGCAAATACAATCATAAATTCTCTTATATAATAGGAGATATAACTACAATTTGAAAAGTTCAAATAAATATATATATATATATATTAATGATAACAATAAATATTTAACACAGACTTAAAGATGTAGACAAACTGGAGTAAATGTGCATAAATATTTTATTCAGCATGATAAACAGCAGACAGGTGCTTGTAAAAGCAGCAATAATTCATAAAAGTCCAAGACCGGACAGCACAAAATCTATGTCATCGAGCACAAAAAACCTTTATTCTATGGAAGGGTAATAAAAGGGGAATCTAATGATCCATGTCTGCCAGAAGTGGAGTGGTGAATAAGCCAAAAATTAATACCACTGAAAGGTTGACTCATAGGTTTTTCATTGTTTTCATATCTTTGATTGTATGGCGAACACAATGTTAAACCTACGAGTAAACCACTAGTGGTATTAATTTTTGACTTATGCACAATTTCACTTCCAGCAGACATGGATCATTAGATTCCCCTATTATTACTCTTCCGTAAAATAAAGTTTTCTTTTCTTGTGCTCGAAAACATAGGTTTTTGGCTGCTGCCTCTTGGACTCTAAGTAAGAGTAAAGTCCTGAAGAATTTTTCCTGCCTTTTAATTTTAGGTATATGTTGTTTAGCATTAAAATTCCATATTTTTTGTTATGTTTCAAGATTTTTAACATATTGAGTCATTCTAAGTATTGAATTTTGACTTTTATTGATGGAAAATATACCTGGAAAACTAAATACAATTAACTCTCTCAAATCTGCACAGCTTGGGACCAGAGGTTGTGCAGATTCTAGAATTTTGTAAATATCTGGTCATTGCTTTGTTTAAATTTTTGAAAAAGTAATTTTAATACAATCATGCAATCTAAATTATTATAAATATTAAAAATATTGATTAAAGTAATAATAATAAGATGATAAAAGATAATTTAAAATTTATTAGAAGTAAAGTTATAGGTAAATAATAATGTATAATTAAATATGCATATTAAAGATGAGATACATTTTCCTAGAATTATTTAGTGAAATTTTCTCATAAAAGTAACCTATTAATTTACAAAATCATAAAGCAAGGAAGTTTCATTTCAAGTTTAGATAAGCTTAATAACCAGAAATATTTGATTAATACATATATTAGGTTAAAAGATTATGAGTGTGATACTCATGAAAATTAGCAATATCTTGATGATTATGATTATTTTTTTTCACAAAAAAAATTTATACTTGTTTCATGAAAAAAAAAAAAAAAAAAAAAAAAAAACAGGAGTTCAGCCACATTATTGAGAATTACATATTTAAAATGCATATGGAATAATATAAAGCTAAAAACTTCTGTAATTTTGCCCCTATATCTGAATTGAAAGTTTCATTGTTTATATCTATGATGATGTGATGATTTGAAAAACTTTTACTCTATATAATAAATTAACGCCTTGTAATAATACATTCTTTCTAATTGCTAAAAATGTGAAAGATTAAAATTTTAAAAACAGTAAAATAGTTTAACTGTTGACATGTTTCAACTTTTCAGAGTCATTTTCAAAACAAACTATTTTCTTGAAAATGACTGAGTGAAGAGTTGAAACGTGTCAATAATTAAATAAAACTATTTTACTCATTTTAAAATGTTAATCCTACATCTTTTTAACAATTAGAGAGAATGTATCTTGAAAACTATTTCTATATTTCATGTTATTCACATACTAACTCTATGAACAAATGAATACAGGAAAACCTTTCATGTTCCAGCTAACTGAATTCTGGTCTATTTTTTAATAGCTCAAATTTTGGCTATTTTTAGTCTTAAAACTATTTGAAAATTGAAATAGTTTTATTAAAATCTTATGATATCAAACTTTAAAAACAAATGAAACTATACAAATGAAATTTAAATAGAAAAGTTTATTTTTAAGTACCGTAATTTCTGACATATAATCCACAGATCAAACAATTCTTTTTGAACCCAGAAATCTTACTTAGCGATTGAACACAGATATTTATGGTGATCTAGCAAGTTTCAGTCCTTTTACAAAAATTTCTGGGGCGAAAAATGACTGTTTGATCTGCGGATTATACACCAAAAATTACGGTACCTTTCTTAAAACACACATACAATTTTCATATTTGTTTAAATGTGAAAAAATCTTTGGATTCTTGGTCTTTGCTGGCCTTTTCTTTGTTGTAGTCTCTGAAAAACAAAAATAAAATATATATGAACCACCATAAAACTCCAAAAAATAAACCTCTATCCAAATATAAGCTACTCTCTCCAATTTTCAACAAACTGCATATTTCGAAAAATTTTTGTAGATAAGCTCCCCTACCAAAGGTCTTTGGTTGGAATGTGTTTTCATAACTGCATGATGGTGAATTTTTTACAATATCGATAAGTGCATTTAAGTTAGTTTCTTTGTCGTCATGTTCAGTTTGATATCTTTCAAATGGCATTTTACACTGTCCTTTTTATTTTAAAGGCTGATGCAGCCTATCCTATATAGACATGGAAAATGCACTTGGCCCCTTTTATATGTTTCTTCTTTACAGTTTGTAATTTTAAAAAAAAAGTAGTTTGCAATTTATTTATTTATTTTATTTTTTGTGAAAAAACATGATACTACTTTATTTATTTTTTTTTAATTGGAGGTTTCTTTTAGCATTATGAAATATATTATCCATTTGAAACAGATGATCTGATAACATTCAACTTCTAACACAATGCACAATAAAATTTGGTTTGTTTTTTCCTAAAGGATTCTTAAGATACATAGTGAAACTGCAACACTTATTAGGTTGCATACAATTTTTACTATTGTTTAAATTGTGTCATACAAGATCTGAAAGACAAACTTCAAATGATCATCAAACATTAAGTTTGAAGTCATAGTGGTTATTTGATTAAATTAAGCTTTTAAATTTTTCCTGTATACTGGTTGGAAAAGGACCTTGGAGATGTCTGTAGAATGCTGTACTCATGGATTAACAATCAATTATTATCAATACATGGAAATGCATTTAAATTTATCAATTTTTCTTTTGACATAAAAGTGTCTTTATAGACACTTTTGTGTCATCATATTTTTAAAAAAAATTTTGCTTTATTATTTTAGCACGAAAATATAAAAAAAGTTATAAGATCTTAATGTAAAAAAATTTCAAATTGATATAATTCAAACTTTCTAAATGAGCTGAGATTTCTGATCTTTTATAACATATTGAAATAATCTAAAAAAAAAAAAAAAAAAAAAGAAAAAAAGAGAACAACTAAATAAGCATGTTGAATTATATGAATATGATAAAAACAGTTTGGAGAAAAATAAAACAGCCTGAGTACATGCAAACGTAATGTTTGCAAATGAGCCAAATTGCAATAGGATGACAATATACTTGCAATAGGTCTGCAAATACTCATGTATTTATAATACTTGCAAGTAGTTACTGCCGTCTACAAAATTACCAAAAAACACATCGATTACAAATGATTTCGATGAATGATAATCCAATAAGAAGCAAGAAAGTGTATATGAAAAACTAAGGACATTTAAATCAAACGACAGCATGGTTTTTGTTTATTTACAAGCTTGTTTCTTGATAGCACTTTGATGGTTTTGCGTTTTCTTAGCTATTCTTTTAGCCATTACTTGATACAATGTTTTATTTTTATTATAATGCTTTTTACATACTTTTATTAAACCACCGCTGCAACGTATTATTATTATTATTTTGTGTATACTTTTTTTTTTTTGGGGGGGGGGGGGGGTTACAATTATATTGATTTTACTTTTGATTCTTATTTAACTACTACTATTTACATTTTTAGATTAGTTATTTTTTTTGTGTGTGTGTGTGTGTGTGGGGGGGGGGGGGGGGGTCTAGAAAAGTTTTATTCCAGTATAAATCTTATGTAAAATAAAAAAATATACATTTTTTAAAATTTAGAATCATGGCTTTCATTTTTAAAACTGTGGTGATTATGATAATAAAAATATAAGAAAATATTTAGCAAAAATTAATTATATGTGCAGAATATATAATTCTACTTAATATGCTAAATGAATATATGTATACATATCAACACAAACTTTTTTATTGTTTTGAAAAACTGTTCACTAAAAAAATAACAATTAAAACATTTATTCAACTGTGCTGTGGGCTATTATTTTATAAAATAAGCCTTTTTTTATTATTCATATAAAGTCTAAGTAATAATAAAAAAATTTTAATTAAAATATAATTCATTCTGATATTGTGTTGTGGAGCAAGTTTTTCTCAAACAATACTTAGCTTTTAATAACAATGAGAAGTAAATTCGTATATATGGGGGAGGGGGAAGGAACTTTTTCTTAGAGGACGTAAAAAAATGATTTGATGTATAAAAACTGATATAAAGGAAAACAGAAACAGGGGAGGGGGGGGGAAGTCTTATTTACAAAAAGTTTCTTAAGCAAAAACAGATGAAACAGGTAGTGAGGAATAATAAGCAGCAAAGTATATGTTGCATAGTTTACTACAGACGTTTCCCACTTTTCTATTTTGCCTGATGATAAAAGATTGGTCTCCTTGTATAAAACTTTGAAACAGCTGAATGTCAAATTTATTTGGGCTACATGGATTTTTCATTATGTTGGTTTTTACAAGTCATACATTTACTAAATCTACTTTATAACCATGTAAAGCAATGAAATTGTTCTTTAATCAGTAATAAGAGGGACACAGCCAGTATCTTACCCAAGAGCAGTTTTGATGTGAATCATTATTACTTAAAAAACAATCTCAAATATGTTGTAAATGCATTGCAAGTAATAAAAAGCTCAAGTAGTCAAAAATTAATTTAGCATTTAAATGTTTCAATGCTTCGTTAAAGGAATCTCTTTCTTAATCTTCAAAATAAAATAGTACTCAACATCTTACTATTGTTTTACTCGCTTTTTCATTTATTTTGTCTGGAAGAAAAGACTTCTATCATGAAGCATTTTACTAGTAGTACCTTAATTTTCTTATCTGTCAGTGCTTTTGCTTTTTACTAATTTTATCAGTTTTAACCTTCTCATTCAAAACTTAGGTAATTTTAAACTATGTTTTCTACATACAATTAATTTTAATTAAATTTTTGTTTTTCAAGGAAAAAACAATTGTGATTTCTTAAATAATAAGTTTTCAGATAATTTTTTTTCCCAATTTCTCTTCCAGTGACAACAGTAAACATGGGTTTGTCACAATAATGTAAAGTAACAATTGCAGTAGATAAATAAAGATGCAAAATGAAACAGAAAATGGTAGCATGATTACAATTAACAAGTACTTTTGATTTGCATACTGATTATAATTATCAATACACTAAGTACCTAAAAAAGGAAAATGAAGAATCAGTGTTCTTTAAAAAAGATTCTTAGTGTTTAAAAAAAAAAAATTGGTGAATAATCAGGAAGTTAAAATCAGAAACAAAACTAGCTTTTTTTTTTTTTTTTTTTTTCATCTGAAGCAAACATGGATTTTGCCTCCCCCACTCTCTCACACACAATAAAAGTTTATTGACCTCCAAGTATCCTACACAAAAAACTTAAAAAATATAAATCATTTTATAATAATTAAAATTCTAGCAAGAAATATGTAAACAATGCTCCCTTAGGATTAACATCAGTTTGAATGTTAAGAGGATATGCTAGTTATATGAAGAAGTCAGATTGCTAATGTTAAACCTATGAGAGCATTCTTTTTAAAATTTCTCACCAGCATAATGATTTTTTTTATATCTAAAGTTACTTTCACAAATTTGTATAAAATACTCCCATAGATTTAACATTAGCTTTGAACGTTTTTTGTACTTGAATTCCAAAAACTGTTTAATCACCTTAATTTTCTTTTAATTTGATACAGAAGTATTTGTATAAAAACTATTTTCTAGGCTTTATTATTTATTTTCATATAAAAGCAATAATGTTTATTCCTTTTATTATAATTATTGTTACTGATTTAAATCTTCCATGCATAATAAAACTTAATTAGAGGAATGTAGCAGAATTCTTTTAAAAGGGAAAACAAATTTAAATAACATTAATTTCTACTTATAAACAATCAAAAAAGAAGAAAAGAAAAGGCAATTCTTTTTGCTATTCATTTAATTTAAATAGGAGCATAGATTTACAGTAATTTTAAAAACATCTGTACTACAAAGATAATATTGCAACAATAACATTACTATTATGTAAATACAACTTATTACAAAAAAAAAAAAAAAAAAAAAAAAAAAATACTACTAATAATAAAAGCTAACAACAATAATGAAAACAGAGATAATACCTTTACCAGAAATTTTATTATTAAGCTTTATTAAATATTATTACTTAAAACAATAACATTGCATTAACTTAGTTTATTAAAAAGAATGCTTTTAACTGTGAAATTAACAAAAACTCTTAAATGAAAATAGAAATTATATAGTATTTACTAAAAGTTCTACAACTTATGAGAAGATTATTGCATATCAAATTTATCAAACAACTTTGCTTACACATATTTTTGAAAAAGTTCAAAGTTTACAATATTTTAAATTCATTTAATTTATTCTAAATTAATAAAAGATTGAATAAACAATTGTACTTTGAATACATGCACAACTAATCAATAATGCACTTATGTAGACAGCTTAAAAAAAGGAACAAAGATTATTTAAAACAATAGACTTTGCTTAAAAAACAATATAAATAGAGGAGACTGGTACACAGTGGTCTACTTTCTTAATTTACATTTTTTCTCTTTAATGGAAAGTCCAATCTGCCCACAAATATTCTTGAACATTCTTTAAGGGTCCTGTCCCTTTCTACAAAAACAACTAATGCTTTTCCTACGGGGCAGCTTTTTCTAATAACTCTTTTGCATCTTGACATTTTTAAATAATTATTTTTCATTTGATAGCTGAGGTCCCTCTCAAAATCGCCTCCTGATTATTCTTTCGATTTTGGTCTCAGGTATTATCTATAATGTTACTTTCACTTTCTGAACCAGTTTTGAAAGAGAAAAACTTTATAAAAAATATCTGCAATCAAAATCAAAAAAGTAATCAAGAAGCAATCTTGAGAGGGACCTCAGCTATCCAATGAAAAAAAAAAAAAAATCTAAAAATGTCAAAATGCAAAAGAGTTATTAGAAAAATGTCTCCCTATATGAATAGCATTAGCTTGCGAGTGTCTTCACAGATAGAGACAGAATTCTTAAGCATTTTTACATGCCTCAGAATTTTTTTAAGAACATACTTTCAAAAACATTTTTTATAATTATTTGCATATGTTCATAAAGTGGAACAGTGTGCCCCAGAAGTGGGGTGGTCCACTATTAACTTGAAATAGAACATAAATTTAATTTTTAATAATATAATTCCTCTTTGTTTCCCCTTTACCTCCAAAAAACATAGTAATGCAAATTTGCAGGTAAATTTTAGCACAAAACAAATCAGAAAAAGTCTAAAAAAAATATTATATTTTTAAAATAATAAGAGACTAAGATACAGGAACAATTGCAAGTAAGGCAAAGTAATTAAATAAAATCAAGTCATTGTCATTAAAATTAAAAAATGAAGCTCCAAAATACTTATGAGCCTGAAATTTTCCTGAAATACTTTTGGATCTGAAAGAGACTTTATGATAACATCAAAAATGAGCAACAAAATTTCAGAACCTGCCAGAAATTGCTTTAGTAATAAAATGCTACAGTCAATAACATTTGTATTTTTTTCAACAGTAACACGAACAAAAATATTGTTTGATATGTTAAAAAAATTAACTTTTTCTTCACTTAAATAATTACTTTAAAACTTTTTTTTTGTTTTTTAAGAAATTAAGCAGTTATTAAATATTTTGAAAATTACAAATAACTTTTATTAATTTTAGAATTCCTAATGCATTTCTATAACACTTATCAGATAAAAATATAAAAAAAAAATTACACTAAATGAACATTTTAAATTTTTTAATAAAGTTGTTATGCAAAAAAAAAGTAAGTAAAATAACTTTCCAAACCCCAGATAAACTTAATAAATCAAATATTAATTCATTATGTATGAAGATCCATTGGCAGACACATAAACTGTAGTAAATGAAACCAAGAAAGCAACAAGTGGTGTAGACGACATCTAGGATAACAGCAAGCACTTTTACAAAAAGCTCAAAATATACTGTTGTGGTTGGGAAGATCATCTAAAGCACTAGCAAGCTGCACTCACAGACAGGAAATCAAAATAAACTCCTGCCCACGAGTATAGCCAACTGTCATAAAAATTCCAAATTATATTGGATTCCTTCCTATTCAAATTCCTTCCTTCCATCCTTCATAACTCGATCCATTCTTTTCCAAAAGTGATTTCATATCACCAGTGTATGTCTTATATTTGGATATTAAGTTCATTTGAGATTAGGAAAATTATATTAACTGTACATTTTTTGATAACAATCATATTATTATTTTTTTCAGTAAATTTCCTTTTATGTCAGTGTCTGAAAAGCTTCACCTATTAGAAACTCATTAGGTATTCCAAAATAAATAAGGTTATCAATAATAATTACTAATTTAAAATGAAATAGCCAGGAGTGTTACATTTGCATGTACATAACCAAAGGTTCCTAACCTTAATTGACTATGATCTTGTGAAAAATCGGTAAAATCATGATCTTCTCACCCCCCCCCCCCTCCACACACACACACAAATTTAAACTACAACATTTATCTCTTATAATTTATTGTGAACTATATTTACAAGGAGGAACCAAACAGAACCTTAACAACAACTAAATATTTCACATTTTTAAACATATCACAGAGCTGAAATTTTAGTCACATTTTTTTTTAACATAATTCTATAAATAGAATAAGGCTATTTATTTAAGAATTTAAGATTATAAGAATCATATTTATTAAAACACATAAATATTTTTTTAAGACAAGAGAAAATTTTGAACTGTATGTGCATGTGCCAATTCTTTTTTTAGAACATCTTGAATTTAGAGGGAAAACGAGTACTTACTAGCGTAGTGGGGTAAAGCAGCAGTTTAAATTACTTTTAATCCTTCGTACTTTCAACTGCAAATACAGCCATCGCCTGAGAATATAAAACATAAAATTAAATACAAATATTAATAATATAATAAAAACATCCCAAATATTATTTATTTGCTAATTAATATGATTTTTATTTCATTATTATTAGTTGATTGCTTTATAATTGAATAAAATTTAACATTTAACAGTATTTTGAATAAAATAATCATTTTATATTCAAAATATTTAAGCTAAAATATTTTGCATGTAATTATCAATTAAACAAATTGAGCAGATCTACAATTTTTGTTATATTTTATAATCATTATCAAGAATCAGGGATGAGATTGACAAAAAAGGTTATTTATTATAAAATATAAAACTGTGCAAACAACATTTGAGCAATATTACTTATGAATTTCATGCAGAATAAATATTATAATTGCTATTAAAATTTATATATTACATACAATTTAGATTTAAGCAAATTAAAAAGAAACTGTTACCAAAAAAAAGTAAAAAAATAAAGAAAAATTATAAAATTTTCCCAAAAATTTAATTGGTGAATTTTTTTAAAAAATTGAAGAAAAGTCTGAAATTCGGACTAAAGTCTGAAGAATCTCATCCCTGCAAGAATAGATTATATGCATGTGTGTGTCAGAAAGGAAAGTTTGCCATTCTTTTCCATTAAAAAAAAAAAAAAAAAAAAAAAAAAAAAAAAAAAAGAGAGAGAGAGAGAGAGAGAGAGAGAAATTTTCATAGAGGAACTATAAAAGAAATTATCTTGATGTCCATGATTTAGTATTTAAAAAATGTATAAAAATGTAAAATAAAATTCAAGTAATTAAAATTATACATATCATATATATTAAAATGTTAGGCTAATTCTTTAAGATCAACTGAAAATCAGGCATTTGTGCATGCATGAAGTTGAATTTATTAGTCCTTCCAGTTAGAGGAAAATCGAAGCAAGTCTGGCTAGCTCAGTGGTTTAAGGCACAAATTTAAAGCTCTGAGCTTTTATAAAGGACTAGGGTTTGATCTCTACATTTTATTACAAGGGAAAGTTATATGATTTTTATTCTTTTGTTATCATTATTATTTTGATGCTTATAATTAAATAAAATTTAACCCTCAACATTTTTTTTTATGTAACAATATTATTTTTAAAATGTTTCAAGTAATTAAAACATAGTAATTATTAGATATAATCAGCCAATTTCCAGTTCAAGGTTTCAGAGATATTTTTGTAAGAATAAAATTATTGAAAATCTTTACAAATCACATTTAAAAAAAAAAAAAATAAACAACAATAAAAACAACATGCATAAATAAAAATTGTAAAAATGTCGTAGATTTCAATTTAACATCCAGCAATATTTTTTTTTTAAATGCATTCTAATTTTCTAAAAAATGTAAATGTTTAAACATCATTTTGTCGAGAGGTTGTAGCAGCAATTTCCCACATCCTTGTCATGTGCGTGGAAGTTTAGAAAAAGTAATCCATTTGTAAACTGTAATATATGTGAATTACATAAATAAATAAATGTTATACATCATTTAGACCATATATTAAAAGATTTTTAACTAAATCCCCGAGTGCCCATTTATTTATTGTGCAGGAAGCCTACACTAGAGCAATAGATAATTATAATTTATCCACTTCCTTTCTTAATTCTATTTCAGATTTTTTTTTTCACTTGATCATATTTAATTTGAATATTTCTTAGATTAAATATGGCCAAAATAGTTAGATTTAATTTACCCTTAAGTAGCTTAATGTGCAAAAATTTTCTTCATATGACATGCAGCAGAATGAACTGAAATATAAGATTCATTCAATAAATAAAAAAATTGCAAAAAATCATAAAAAAATATTAATAACCAAAATAATTAAAAAGTCAAACAAGATTGTCCATACAATTACTCTAGTTTTGTTTCTATGTTGACTTCTATGTTGAGTTTCTATGTTTGTACTTTTGACTGGAAATACTTTTTAAATTAAATTTAAAAAAAATGCATACATTTTTTCTATTTTTAGTCTATAACATTTTTCCCCTAAAAAATGTGGATTGTGAATAAGTAAGAAATTTTCAGTTGTCTCCTAAAAAGTCAAATTGTCAACCCTTAAGGGGGAGAGTAATAAAAATTAAATGCTTATCTACTAACGTCTTTTATAATAATGATTTCAAAGAAATTCATTAAGCTTTTTTTCGCGTTTTTTAAGAAAGCTTTTTTCCCATTAATTTAATTGTATATTCTGTTGAATTTATACTTGTCTCTGAATCATAACCAACCACTAATTAAATCAGTAATGAAATAAAATAATAACTTTTTATCAATAGTCTTTCGGCTCTAAATAAAAAAATTATATTTTTTATAAAATTACAATATAAAATTTTTAAACACAGATCTAAAGTTTGAAATAAGCAACAGTTACATCAATGTTCCAGAAAAATAAAACTAATCACTAATTCATATGTATTTGAGTATTTAAATATGCAAGTTTAATTTACCAATACAGTCAAAGTTCTGTAATCCGCACAAGTTGGGGCCAAAGCTGTGCAGATTATAGGGTATTATGAATTATATGTCATTTTATTATTCCTAGGCAGCTTTAAATTCGATAATTAGTTTAATATGAAAAGATAAACATGATTAATATGCTATTTCAAAAAAGTACCTTTTTAAAGTTATTTTATTAAAAAAATTGATATATATGTGCATTTAAATAAAAAATAATTACATACGTTCTGTACTACAGTACTGCTAATAAAATAAAAAATAATTACATACGTTCTGTACTACAGTACTGTTAATAAAATAAAAGATTTATATATTTTTTTTTAAATTGTTTTATTGTGATTTTTTCAATTTCTTTATTATTTGTTTTTAAAAAAATCATTTCAGGATCACAAATTTGTAAGTTATCTTAACTGTTTATTTCACTATTTACATTCATAAAGTAATGCGAATAATAGAAAATTGCAGATTATGGGTGGATGGATTATCGATCTTTGACTGTACATATTATTTTATTATGTTCTAGTTAACATTTTAACATGTTAACATTTAAAAAAATTTTATGATTTTAAAATTCATTATCTTTTCATATTAACATTTGTTCATTTATTAACAAAAAATAGGACCAAGTCATCATAATATAATTTGTACAACACCAATAATATTTTCTATTTATTTCATAAAATAAACATTTTGGAATATAAACATTTCTGTAAAAATACAAAGAATTGCTTGAAGTAAACAAAAGATACATTATTAATGAAACTCATTTAAATTTCACTGAAAATGAAAATAAAACAGAGACTAAACAAAAATTAAGAGACAAATTAACTTATTTCTCATAACAAAAACTACTCAGAAGACATTTATCAATACGAAAAAATACACATTTTTTTTTCTTTTTAAAGGATAGCATGCTGCATTTTCTTAAAAATGTTTAACCCTTTCAATTAGAAATTTTAAAAAAGCCTTCTTTGAACTAATAGCATTAAAATGCCATTCTAGATTGTATGCAAAAAAGTAATTCTTACCTGAACCAAAGCTGATGTTTAATATGCACAGTGATGTGGGAAGGGTAAATACTCAACAGATATTTTCATATTTTGCTGTAAAATATCAGAAGCCTGAAAAAATTCTTGAAATAATAGGTTAGAGTGTTTCAAATAGATAGCAGATTTCAGTTTAGTTTAAAAAAAAAAAAAAAAAAAAACTCTGCAATTTTTTTTTTTTTTTTTTTTTTTTTTTTAATGGAATGGCCTAGCAAATGTTTTCGATTTATTATGTTCTAAAGGAGGAGTTTTTTAAGAGGTTAGTCAGTTAATATATATTTTTTAAAACAAATATAATTGAAATAGTGAGAACTATCAAACGATGTAACCATTTACATGCTATGTTAAGTTAAATTTTAAATGTGAAAAATTAAAAAGAACGATTTTTTGTAATTGCTGGGAAAAAGTAAATGGGAAAGCTACTTGCATTGTCTTAAACTCAAGCTATTTTAAAGTGTGTTTTTAATCCTTTTTTTTATTGAATATTTTTAACACAAAAAATAAGCATTTATAATTGAATACTGAAGTCTCAAAATATAAAAAAAGATGCTTCTTAAATAAACTATTAAACAAATACGTCAGTACCCAGCAATATGGAAAAATGAAAAGGAATGTTAGAGAACCAATAAGATGTATTAATCCTTCTAGAAAGCATTCATTAGAAAATAAACCAGGGGCGGGAATTATTATACCAAAGGGTTAAAAGTATAAAAGAAAAAAGTTCAATAAGTGGAAAAAAAAAAGTTATTTAAACTTTTTTACAAATTATAGCAGATACTGTAGAAGATTATCAGTTAAAGAAAAAATAATAGATGATGTGATTTGGCCATACATACACACACACACATATATAAGAGGGTGGATGGGCTCCATTTTTAACTTTCCTTTGCTAAATGGATCTAACTGATATGTTTCTATAATTCATTTATTTGATTTGAACTAGAAATTTCCCCATAAATTAAGTTAAATAAAAATCACAGAAAACTAAATTAAAATATAAAAAGGAACAATTTTTTAATCTTCTAAATTTAAAATTTAAAACTACTAAATAGTTTTCGAAATGCCATTAAAATGTGACATAAAAATAAATTATTTATTTTATTTATTTATTTATTTATTTATTTATAAAAAGATATAAAATTAAATTGAAATATAGCTATTTTCTTAAAACTATTTAAGAATTAATTATTATTAAATATAAATACATTTTATATGAATTCCATAATAAGCATATGCAAGAACTAAACTATTTTTATGATAGTAGCATGAATGCTTTAAGATTGCAGGTGTAAAAAGAGAAACAATGCTGAAAATTGCTGAAAAACGATAAACAGCCATAAGTAAAACAGTAACTTATAAACTTTTCAATAAATCAGCATAAGAATACTCCACTTCATTTGAATACATATATTTAAAACATATTTTAGAAATTTTGTGATAAATGAGCTATGACTTATGACAATTTTTCTTACAATTTTTACAAAAAAAGTTTTTTTTTTTCCAACACTGGCAACTTTTAATTTAGTTTTATAAATTTTGGAAGAAATATGTAATTGTTTAAAAAATTCCAAGATCATAAAGTTCATTCTGTTCCTTTAACAGTAAGTTTTGAATTGAAATTTTGATCAGAATTGATGTTTTAAGAGCATATAGATACTTTAAATGTATATGTCAAATAGTTTTACATAAAAATTCTACTGTAAAATGTTTTTTATCATGATTAAGTAAACATTTATCTGCACAGGAAATTTACACCAGTTGAACTAAATGACTCGTTTCAATAAAATGAAAATAAAATTGATTTAGAATTGAAAAAGCATAATACCATATAAAATGTCTGTAAAAGTATTTCCAGAACTACTTATTGGGAAAAAAAAAGAAAAGAAAAGAAAATCTTATTCAGGACAAATTTAAAAAAAAAAAAAAAAAAAAAAAAAATCTATCTTTCCCAACTTGGAAAGTTATTTTAAATCTAGTGACAAAAAGGTGCACAGTTGGTCAAAAACAAAAACATTTTAATATCCAAATTGTCCCCGGAATAAAAAAAAAAAAAAAAAAGAAAAGAAAGAAAGAAATAGAAATAGCCATTTAAATAGAAAACAGACTTTTTAAATTTATGTTTTTAATTTTTTTAAATTTAAGGTTAAGGATAATGTTCATACTTAGATTGTATTAAACTTTCAAATTTATAAAAATAAACACCTGATTTTGACATATTTAACTTTTTCTGTAAATGTTACAGCACAAAGTGTAGTAAAGGTAGTGGGAAAATCTTCAGCCAAACAGCTTAGTAATTACAGTGTGGTCACAAATATCTCATGTTGAAATATCCTGATACTTCCAGGTTAGTGTTAAAATAATGAAGTTTTCTTACATAATGTCTTTTATATTACTCTAATACGGTCATTACTTATTAAAAGATTCTATTAAAAAAAAAAAAAAAACAAGTTTTCGCAATAAAAAAATAGTCATTATAGCTTAAACTTGTGATACTGTAAAAAGTAAGAAACATATAAACAACTCATATAAACAACTTCTAGAGGAGAGCTGAATGAAAAAATATTGTGCATCTCGGTGAGACAAACATGAAATAAGGATATTTAATACTTGTTTTTCGACCCATTGACAACTTTTCATAGAAAAAAAAAGTAAACAAGTGCTTTTTATGTTGTCAAAGGTTTTTTAATTCAATGTTTTTCTGTATTTTTAATTATATTTTACTATTTATTTTAATTAATTTAAAGAAAAATAATATCATGAAAATAAAACAGAAAAAACAATGCAAAAAATATTGCAATGCATGGAATCTATCATTTTAAAATAACTTCACATACATTTATCCACTAGCTGAAATGATAATTAAGGAAGATTAACTAATTACTGTTAGATTTTACTTCAAAACAATAAAAGTGTAAAAAATTGTTGTTTGATTTTAAATGCAATACTAGCATGTGGCCTACATTTTCCATTTATGCTTACTTTGTGGATATGTCAATTTAGTGTTTCTAATGAATGATATAAGTTAAGTTCTATTTCTATGCCTTCTCACATATTTTGAAAAAGATAGAGATCTATGTTCTGCTTCATAAAGAAATGAGGTAATAACCAATTTTAAATAATATGCAATTTTGTCATGAAAAACGTATGAATTAATGGGCATGATATTAGACTATCTACAACTTAATAAACAGTGATGGTCTAATGCAAAAATATATGATAAAAGAATACCTATTACAAAAGAAAGCTGGTTAGATGGCTCCAAAATAACATTTGTAACTGAATTAAGGTTCAGTCCGAGTTTGTCTGAAGAATCAACATTTAAAAAACAGGGGAAAAGCAATTGAATTTAAGTTATTATAGAGTTATTAATAGGAATAATTATTTCAGAAGTTTATATAACCCTCTAACAAGAAAATCTTAAAAATCTGGAGGGCCAAAAAAACTGTAAACATTTATAAAAGTTTCTTTTAAAAGATTAAAAAAAAGAAAAATGATTAAAAAGACATGCATAATACTTCAAAAATGCTAAATAAGAATGTGATATATTTTTTGAGCATATGCATAAAATTCCATGAAGTAATATAGAAAATCATGAAAAGGCAAGAAAATATTTTTTTAATAAAATTTCAAATAGATTTGATCATTTTAACACACTGCATAGGAAAAATTTAAGCATTCATAATGTAATACCAATTATTATGAATATTCTATTGTCCAATATCATCTGAACAAATAGAATTTCATATCTGATATATATACTTTCATATAATGGCACCATATTCTTCAGTAAAATTTTAAACACTAGTTTCCTTAATATTATTACACATAAAAATTTGAAAGGACAACATTCTTCAATATATTTATTTTAACAGAAATTGGTTGACAAGATAAATAGCCAAGTACTGGAAAATTAACTGAAGTGGTTTCTGTTTTGCCTTAAATGTCAATTGTGTAAAATATAGTCAGGAAATTTATTCACATAATCACTGCATTTATTCTGAAGCTTTCCAAATCTTAAAAATAACGATTTCAATTAATAAATTTGGGTCAACCCTTGGTAATGACACACACAACATTACAATTTTTCTTAGATAATGATTGTTTTCATATTTAAGATACTTCATAAAGTAAGTGCTTAAACAAAAAGTCCAAATATTCTTAGTTGACTTGATTAATTCATATATTTTAGAGAAGTACAAATTGTTCCATTGTCTAAAACTGAATCGCATATCAAGTTTTGTCAATTATAGATTACAGTAGCAGTGGTTTCCTTTCACAAACAAATAGATACTGTCTCTAGTCTTCAAACGATTCTTACAATAGGTTATTATAAAAAATTATACTGGATACTTTTACATAAAAAAACAAACGGAATGCTCCTTTTTAGTTTCTTCTCTTAAAGAAAAATGTACTTGCCAGCTTACTGAACATCCACCTCCTAAAATAATGTTGGTGGTGACAATGATAACCACTTCGATCCAAATATATTAGTATCTTTACCTAAAATATAAATAGAAAATTTTAATTTGCATCATAAATCTTATGACTTGTATTTAAAAATACTAGATAAAATAATGAAAGTCTAATGTAGAAATTTCAAATAATTTTTAATTTAAATATACATTAACAGTAACACCTTATGTTGAAAAAATAAACTGAACATTGGAACATTGTTACTACATTCAAAATCTTATCAAGAATATCCTGATTAATGATATATTTTTTGAAATTTTAAATATAAATTAACTTTTTACAATTTCTTTTTATACCCAACTTCTTATGTGATTTTTATAATAGCGCTCACACAATAAAATATATTCACTACCTTAATATTGCAAAAATCTTTTTGATTTGGAAACTTGTTACTTAATAAAACATTTTAATATTTTCTTCTTTACCTAATAAATAATTCCACAATAAATAAATTCATTTTTAAGATAATACCTCCAAATGGTTAAAATTTTCATAAAAATGTCCATACATGTGGTTGATAAAGATTTTTTTCTTGATAGCTATTCAAATTGAATAATTAATATTTTTAGCAATTAGATTCTGTAATAGAAAGAAAAAGTTGATAATACTGAATGCTATAATAAATTACTTTCCAATATTTTAAAGTGATTTGAATTTTCATTGGATAGCTGAGGTCGATATTAATACAGACTGTTATTTACATTTTCAATTTTGATTCTGAATTTTTTTTTTTTTTTTTTTTATGAGGATGCTTTCACTTTCAAAACTGGTTCTGAAACAGAGAGTGTCAATTAAAAATATTTGCAATACAAAATGAAAAATAAAAATCTGCCAACTATCAAATAATAATTTAAAAAAATCTTTTAAAAATACTGAAATACAATCTTGATATCTTTATAAATTTCTTCAGTAGGATTAGCATAAGTGAGCGAGTCTTTTCACTTGACTGAAGTGGCCTCTTAACTGCCATAAATAATCTGTATTTTTTAAGTGACAAATTTTATGTTTAATATTTGGTATGTCTTATCTTAGCTAATTTTACATGTTTTTAAGATAACTCTTCAATTAATCAGACATATTCACAAACATGTCTGATTAGGCCATGTGGAACAGCTGGGTGTGATACTAGAAGCATACTAGTGGTATGCTTGTACAAGTGTATGCAGTACAAGCTAGGTGTGATACTACTGACAAGCCTGGGTGTGATACTATGGAAATATATGAGCTTTACAGTTTTTGAAATCCTTAGTTGTCTGCTGGTCTGAAACCACCAAAAATTAATTTGGACCATTAATATGAAAAAATTAGAAGTCCGCAGGACCAGTAACTTTTTTTACCCTATCAGACACATAAATGTAAATTTTGCTGTCTCTGGAACCACTGCCAAACACAAACCATACAATTTTATTTTACATTAAAAAAAAGAGAAAAGAAAAGAAAATGAATTTCTATAAACTTTAAAATTAATTGAAATAAATAATCATAAAAAATATTTAATTAATAATTTTATTATTTGTAATCAGAAATTTGCTATAATGAAAACAAATCACAAAATATACAAATTGATTGATCAGTCGATTACACCCATTGCAAATTTGTAGTATAAATTATTTTGTACTATTTTTTCTGTGATAGGTGTAATTAATTTTTGTTTTTAAATCTGGCAACACTGACTCCAAGACAGCTCCACTTTCCTTCCTTTTTAGATATTTATAATCATTTGTAATATTTTTAATGTTATAGTTGTTACTTTGTGGTTTATAATTAATTCAATATATATAGATCAGGAATCATGATAAAGAAAAAAAATGAATGATTATTAGTCTCTACATGATGTTCTAGTTTTTTTTAAGTTTCAATTTTCTTTGCAGGGTTTTTTTTTTTTTTTTTTTAATGAGTATGCTTTCAGTTACAACCAGCTCAAGAAAAAAAAAAAAAATCTTGTAAAGAAAATCGAAAAAAGTAAAAAACAGCTTTGTCAAGATTAATCTTAGCCAACCAATGCAAATAGTTTTAAAATATTAAAGTGCAAATAAGATATCTTTAAAAAAATTCTTCCATAGGATTAACATTAGTGAAAAAATGTTTTTGTGTGACTGAAATAGCCTCTAAATGCTTTTTCAAATATTACACTTCATTAAAAAAATACAAATTTGGCCATATCTTTTTTATTTATTATTAGCTATTAAATTTTTATAATTCAGTATGTATAACAAACAATTAAATTTAAATTAATTACCACAGAGCTTAACATATTGTTGAGTTTAAGTACATTCTGGCTGTCGGCTATGTAGAATGATTCAATCAACATCTAAAACTACAAAATGGTATTATCCTATGTTGAATAAGAAATAATTTATGATTTATTTTTGATTAGATATTAATTTTCAAGTATATAAATATTTTTTATAGATAAATCCAATGCAACATACACATTTACTAAAATTTGATATATAACATTCAGTTATATATAACACAGTATTATTGTTTAATATGACAACCTTTTAATTTAAAAATATAAATTATACATACACAAATAGCGATGTTATATATATTCCAAATATGCATAAATAATATAACAAAATTTACATAAATGATTCAAAAGTAAAATTTTATCCTATGAAAAAATTTTCATTAAAACAAAATGCATGGAAAACTGCAAGTCAGATGTTAAAAGTTCAACCTTTAGTAAAGAACTATGATTTATTATGATATTTTTTCTTACAATTTAAAAAAAAAAAATTTTTTTTTAATTTTTTTCAAATAAGGACAACTTTTAATTTAGTTTTATAAATTTTGGAAGAAATATATAATTGTTTAGAAATTCCAGGATCATAAGGTTCATTCTTTTCCTTTAACAGTAAGCTTTTGAATTGAAATTTTGATCAGAATGGATGTTTTAAGAAAATATAGATGCTTTACATGTGTATGTCAAATAGTTTTATATAAAAATTCCACTGTAAAATGTTTTTTATCGTGATTAAACAAACATTTAACTGCACAGGAAGTTTAAAGCAGTTGAACTAAATGAATCGTTTTAATGAAATGAAAATAAGATTGACTTAGAATTAAAGATGCATAAAACCTAAAAAAATGTCTGTATAAACATTCCCAGAACTACCTATTGAAAAAAAAAAAAAAAAAAAAAAAAAAAAAAAAAGAAAAAAAAAAAGAAAAAAAAAAGAAAAAAGAAATAAAATCTTATTAAGGACAAATTAACAAAAAGAAATAAAATCTTATTAAGGACAAATTAAGAAAAAGAAAAAAAATCTGTCTTTCCTGCCTTCGAACAGTTATTTTAAATCTAGAGATAAAAAGTTATACAGCTAGCCAAAACACAAAAACATTTTAATACCCAAATAGTCACAGGAAAAAAAAAAAAAAATACATCCATTCAACTAGAAAGTATGAATTTTTCAATTTATGTTGTTTTAAAACAATAAGGTTAAAGATCATGTTCATACTGAAATTGTACCTAACTTTCAAATTTACAAGATAAACACATGATTTTGACATATTTAATCTTTTCTGTAAATGCTATTGCACAAAGTGTAGTGAAGGTAATGGGAAAACCTTCAGCCAAACAGCTTAGTAATTACAGTGTGGTCACAAATATCTCATGTTGAAATACCCTGATACTTCCAGGTAAGTGTTAAAATAATGAAATTTTCTTAGATAGTGTCTCTTACATTACTCTAATACAGTCATTACTTATTAAAAGCTCCTATTAAAAACATGTTTTTGCAATAATCAAAATTAGTCATTATATTGTAAATTTGTGATACTGTAGAAAGTAATCAGGCTGTCATATAAATAACTTCTAGATGAGAACTGAATGAAAAATTATTGTGCATTTTGATGAGACAAACATCACATAAAGATATTTGGTACTTGTTTTTTCACCCGTTGACAACTTTTCATAGGAATAAAAAAAAAAAGAATTAAACACGCGTTTTTTTATGACATCAAAGGATTTTTAATTCAATGTTTTTTCTGTATTTTAATTATATATTACTATTTGTTTTAATTAATTTAAAGAACAATAATTAATATCAATAATACACATAATAAATTCATTTGTCATGAAAATAAAACAGAAAAAACAATGCAAAAAAATATTGCAATGCATGGAATCTATCATTTTCCAATAACGTCACAAACATTTATACACAAGCTGAAATGATAATTAAGGAAGATTAACTAAGAACTGTTAGATTTTACTTCAAAACAAAAAAAGCGTAAAAAATTTTTGTTTGATTTTAAATGCAGCACTATCATGTGCGGTACATTTTCCATTTTTTCTTTCTTTGTGGAATGTAAATTTAGTGTTTCTAATGAATGACATTAGTTAAGTTCTATTACAATGCCTTCTCTCGTATTTCGAAAAAAAAAGATACAGATCTGTGTTCTGCTTCATAAAAAAAATGAAGTAATAACCTATTTTAAATAATATGCAATTTTGCCATGAAAAAAGTATGAATTAGTGGGCATGATTTTAGACTATATAAAAAATAATAAACAGTGATGGTCTAATGCAAGAGTATATGATAAAAGAACATCTGTTACAAAAGTAAGCTGGTTAGATGGCTCCAAAATAACATTTGTGACTGAATTAGGGTTCAATCCAAGTTTGTCTGAAGAATCAACATTTAAAAAACAGGGGAAAAACAATTGAATTTAAGTTGTGATAGAGTTATTAATAGGAATAATTATTTCAGAAGTTTTTTACAACCTTTTAACAAAAAAATCTGAAAAAACTTAAGGGCCAAAAAAATTGTAAATATTTATGAAGTTTCTTTTAAAAGATAATGATTAAAAAGATATACATAATATTTCAAAAATGTTAAATAAGAATGTGATATATTTTTTGAGCATATGCACAAAATTGCATGAAGTAATATAGAAAATCATGAAAAGGCAAGAAAATATTTTATTAATAAAATTTCAATTAGATTTGATCATTTTAGGATACTGCATAGAAAAAATTTAACATTCTTAATGTAATACCAATTATTATGATTTACCTATTGTCCAATATCATCTGAACAAATAGAATTTCTTAGTTGGTATATAAACTTTCATATAAAATCACCATATTCTTCAGTAAGATTTTAAACACCAGTTTCCTTAATATTATTACACATAAAAATCTGAAAGGACAACATTATTCTCTCTCTCTCTCTCTTTATATATATATATATATATATATAATTTATAAAAGGATTTATATATATATATATATATATATATATATATATATATATATATACATACATACATACATACATACATATATATATTAACAAAAAGCAACAAAAAGTGGTTGACAAGATAAATAGAAATGTACTGGATAAATAACTGAAATGGTTTCTGTTTTGCCTTAAGTGTCAAATGTATAAAATATAGTCAGGAGATTTATTCACATAATCACTTCATTTATTCTGAAGCTTTCCAAATCTTAAAAATAAGGGTTTAAAATAATAAATTTGAAATTTGGGTCAACCCTTGGTAATGACACACACAACATTAGAATTTTTCTTAGATGATGATTGTTTTCATATTTGAAATACTTAAGCACTTGAACAATATGTAAAAATACGTTTCATGCTTGAAAAATATGGAATGTAATAATTTTGACTTGTAACAGAAAAAAAAAAAAGAAAAAAGTGGATTACATTTTAGACTCATTAGCTTTACTGTTGAGTTTGGGTACATTCTGGCTGTTGGCTCTGTAGATTCAATCAACATCTAGAACTACACAATGGTATTATCCTATGTTGAATAAGAAATAATTTATGATTTATGCTATATAAGATATTAATTTTCAAGTATATAAATACTTTTTATAAATAAATCCAAGGCAACACACACATTTACCAAAATTTAACATTCAGTTATATATATAACACAGTACTATTGTTTAATATGTGTCTATTTTTTAATTATAAAAATATAAATTATACATACACACATGCACATGTTATAAGTATTGCCAATATGTATAAATAATATGAGAAAATTTACATTATTGATTTAAAGGTAAAATATTATCTTATAAAAAAAAATATCTTCATATAAAAAAAAAAAAAAAAAAAAATGCATGGAAAACTACAACCCAGCCGGCTATCGCCCAGATAGCTTAACAGGTAAAGCATTGGCCTTGTAAGCCAAGTATCCGGGTTCGATTCCCGGCCTGGGCAATTTTTTGCTCAGCTGGAAATAATCAATTAGTATGATAACTTTACCAATCAGTTTGATTGTGTTAAAAATAATAGTATATCTACGTATCCATCGTTATATGGAGTTCCATTACCTGCGGTTTATTCTGCGAGCTGTTTTAAAATGACAGACCAGATGTACGATCTATAAGGTTATCTGAGCAAAAAATCCCAGCCGGCTATAGCCCAGATAACTTAACAGGTAAAGCATTGGCCTTGTAAGCCAAGTATCCGGGTTCGATTCCCGGCCTGGGCAATTTTTTGCTCAGCTGGAAATAATCAATTAGTATGATAACTTTACCAATCAGTTTGATTGTGTTAAAAATAATAGTATATCTACGTATCCATCGTTATATGGAGTTCCATTACCTGCAGTTTATTCTGCGAGCTGTTTCAAAATGACAGACCAGATGTACGTTCTATAAGGTTATCTGAGCAAAAAATCCCAGCCGGCTATCGCCCAGATAACTTAACAGGTAAAGCATTGGCCTTGTAAGCCAAGTATCTGGGTTCGATTCCCGGCCTGGGCAATTTTTCGCTCAGCTGGAAATATTCAATTCGTACAAACCAGATGTCAAAAGTTCAACCTTTAGTAATGACCTATGATTTATTATTATTATTATTTTACAATTTTTAAAATTAAGTTTTTTTTTAATTTTCTTTAACAAGGACAATTTTTAATTTAGTTGTATAAATTTTGGAAGAAATATATAATTGTTTAAAAAAAGTTCCAGGACCATAAAGTCCAGGACCATAAAGTACGTTCTGTTCCTTTAACAGTAGCCTTTTGAATTGAAATTTTAATCAGAATTGATGTTTTAAGAACATTTGGATGCTTTAAATGTACATGTTAAATAATTTTATATAAAAATTCTACTGTAATTTTTTTTTTCATGATCAAGTAAACATTTAACTGCAAAGGATGTTTAAACCAGTTGAACTAAATGAATCCTTTCAATAAAATGAAAATAAGATTGATTTAGAATTAAAAAGGGCATAATAACTATTTAAATGTCTTTATAAATATTTCCAAAACTACTTACTAAAAAAAAAAAAAAATCCTATTCAGGACAAATTAAGAAAAAGAAAAAAATCTGTCTTTCTTGCCTTGGAACAGTTATTTAAAAAAAATACCCAAATTGTCACAAGAAATATATAATTGTTTAAAAAGTTCCAGGATCATAAAGTTCATTCTTTTCCTTTAACAGTAAACTTTTGAAATGAAATTTTGATCAGAATTTGTGTTTTAAGAAAACATAGATGCTTTACATGTATATGTCAAATAGTTTTATATAAAAATTCTACTGTAAAATGTTTTTTATCGTTATTAAACAAACATTTAACAGCACAGGAAGTTTAAACCAGTTGAACTAAATGAATCGTTTTAATGAAATGAATATAAGATTGATTTAGAATTAAAGATGCATAAAACCTAATAAAATGTCTGTATAAGCATTCCCAGAACTACTTATTGAAAAAAAAAAAAAAAAAAAAAAAAAAAGAAAAAAGAAAATCATATTAAGGACAAATTAACAAAAAGAAAAGAATCTGTCTTTCCTGCTTTCGAACAGTTATTTTAAATCTAGTGATAAAAAGGTGTACAGCTAGCCAAAAACAAAAACATTTTAATACCCAAATTGTCACAGGGAAAAAAAAAAAAAAATAGAAATATACATTCAACTAGAAAGTATGAATTTTTCAATTTATGTTGTTTTAAAAAAATAATGTTAAAGATCATGTTCATACTGAAATTGTACCTAACTTTCAAATTTACAAGATAAACACATGATTTTGACATATTTAGTCTTTTCTGTAAATGCTATTGCACAAAGTGTAGTGAAGGTAATGGGAAAACCTTCAGCCAAACAGCTTAGTAATTACAGTGTGGTCACAAATATCTCATGTTGAAATACCTTGATACTTCCAGGTAAGTGGTAAAATAATGAAATTTTCTTAAATAGTGTCTCTTACATTACTCTAGTAGAGTCATTACTTATTAAAAGCTTCTATTAAAAACATGTTTTTGCAATAATCAAAAATAGTCATTATATTGTAAACTTGTGATACTGTAGAAAATAATCAGGCTGTCATATAAATAACTTCTAGATGAGAACTGAATGAAAAATTATTGTGCATTTTGGTGAGACAAACATCACATAAAGATATTTGGTACTTGTTTTTTGACCTGCTGACAACTTTTCATAGAAAAAAAAAAAAAAAAAAAAAAAAAAAAAAAAAAAAAAAAATTAAACATGTTTTTTATGACATCAAAGGATTTTTAATTCAATGTTTTTTCTGTATTTTTAATTATATATTACTATTTAATTAAATTAATTTAAAGAACAATAATATTAATAATACACATAATAAATTCATTTGTTATGAAAATAAAACAGAAAAAACAATGCAAAAAAAATATTGCAATGCATGGAATCTATCATTTTCCAATAATGTCACAAACATTTGTACACAAGCTGAAATGATAATTAAGGAAGATTAACTAAGAACTGTTAGATTTTATTTCAAAGCAAAAAAAAGCGTAAAAAATTATTGTTTGATTTTAAATGCAGCACTATTATGTGCGGTACATTTTCCATTTTTTCTTTCTTTGTGGATATGTAAATTCAGTGTTTCTAATGAATGATATTAGTTAAGTTCTATTTCAATGCCTTCTCTCGTATTTCGAAAAAAAGATACAGATCTGTGTTCTGCTTCATAAAAAAATGAAGTAATAACATGTTTTAAATAATATGCAATTTTGCCATGAAAAAAGTATGAATTAGTGGGCATGATATTAGACTAAATACAAAATAATAAACAGTGATGGTCTAATGCAAGAATATATGATAAAAGAACATCTGTTACAAAAGTAAGCTGGTTAGATGGCTCCAAAATAACATTTGTAACTGAATTAAGGTTCAGTCCGAGTTTGTCTGAAAAATCAACATTTAAAAAACAGGGGAAAAACAATTGAATTTAAGTTGTGATAGAGTTATTAATAGGAATAATTATTTCAGAAGTTTTTTACAACCTTTTAACAAAAAAATCTGAAAAAACTTAAGGGCCAAAAATATTGTAAATATTTATGAAGTTTCTTTTAAAAGATAATGATTAAAAAGATATACATAATATTTCAAAAATGTTAAATAAGAATGTGATATATTTTTTGAGCATATGCACAAAATTCCATGAAGTAATATAGAAAATCATGAAAAGGCAAGAAAATATTTTATTAATAAAATTTCAATTAGATTTGATCATTTTAGGATACTGCATAGAAAAAATTTAACATTCTTAATGTAATACCAATTATTATGATTTACCTATTGTCCAATATCATCTGAACAAATAGAATTTCTTAGTTGGTATATAAACTTTCATATAAAGTCACCATATTCTTCAGTAAGATTTTAAACACCAGTTTCCTTAATATTATTACACATAAAAATCTGAAAGGACAACATTACTCTCTCTCTCTCTCTCTCTCTCTCTCTTTATATATATATATATATATAATTTATAAAAGTATTTATATATATATATATATATATATATATATATATATATATATACACATACATACATACATATATATATATATTAACAAAAAGCAACAAAAAGTGGTTGACAAGATAAATAGAAATGTACTGGATAAATAACTGAAATGGTTTCTGTTTTGCCTTAAGTGTCAAATGTATAAAATATAGTCAGGAGATTTATTCACATAATCACTTCATTTATTCTGAAGCTTTCCATATCTTAAAAATAAGGGTTTAAAATAATAAATTTGAAATTTGGGTCAACCCTTGGTAATGGCACACACAACATTAGAATTTTTCTTAGATGATGATTGTTTTCATATTTGAAATACTTAAGCACTTGAACAATATGTAAAAATATTTTTCATGCTTGAAAAATATGGAATGTAATAATTTTAACTTGTAACAGAAAAAAAAAAAAAAAGTGGATTACATTTTAGACTCATTAGCTTATGAGGCTACTTTAGTCACATGAAAACACCAGTTCGCTAATGTTAATACTATAGAAGAAAGTTTCTAAGATGGGGTTCCTGAAGTAAATGAGCATAAAGGTTATTTTTTAAAGTTTTCAATTTTCTTTTCTTGAAATGAGCATGCTTTCGGTTTTGATACCAGTAAAAACAAAAAAATTATCCTAAAGAAAAAAAAAAAAAATCTTATGAATAAAATCGAAAAAAGTAAAAAACAGCTTTGTTACAATTGATCTTAGCCAACCAATGCAAATAGTTTTAAAATATTAAAGTGCAAACAATATATCTTTAAAAAATATTTCAATAGGATTAACATTCATAAAAAATGGTCATATATTTTTTAATTATTATTATTAGCTATTAAATTTAAATAATACAGTATGTATAACAAACAATTAAATTTAATTACCACAGAGCTTACCATACTGTTGAGTTTGGGTACATTCTGGCTGTCGGCTCTGTAGACTCAATCAACATCTAGAACTACACAATGGTATTATCCTATGTTGAATAAGAAATAATTTATGATTTATGCTATATAAGATATTAATTTTCAAGTATATAAATACTTTTTATAAATAAATCCAAGGCAACACACACATTTACCAAAATTTAACATTCAGTTATATATATAACACAGTACTATTGTTTAATATGTCTATTTTTTAATTATAAAAATATAAATTATACATACACACATGCACATGTTATAAGTATTGCCAATATGTATAAATAATATGAGAAAATTTACATTATTGATTTAAAGGTAAAATATTATCTTATAAAAAAAAAATATCTTCATATAAAAAAAAAAAAAAAATGCATGGAAAGCTACAACCCAGCCGGCTATCGCCCAGATAGCTTAACAGGTAAAGCATTGGCCTTGTAAGCCAAGTATCCGGGTTCGATTCCCGGCCTGGGCAATTTTTTGCTCAGCTGGAAATAATCAATTAGTATGATAACTTTACCAATCAGTTTGATTGTGTTAAAAATAATAGTATATCTACGTATCCATCGTTATATGGAGTTCCATTACCTGCGGTTTATTCTGCGAGCTGTTTCAATATGACAGACCAGATGTTACGATCTATAAGGTTATCTGAGCAAAAAATCCCAGCCGGCGATCGCCCAGATAACTTAACAGGTAAAGCATTGGCCTTGTAAGCCAAGTATCCGGGTTCGATTCTCGGCCTGGGCAATTTTTTGCTCAGCTGGAAATAATCAATTAGTATGATAACTTTACCAATCAGTTTGATTGTGTTAAAAATAATAGTATATCTACGTATCCATCGTTATATGGAGTTCCATTACCTGCGGTTTATTCTGCGAGCTGTTTCAAAATGACAGACCAGATGTTACGATCTATAAGGTTATCTGAGCAAAAAATCCCAGCCGGCGATCGCCCAGATACCTTAACAGGTAAAGCATTGGCCTTGTAAGCCAAGTATCCGGGTTCGATTCCCGGCTTGGGCAATTTTTTGCTCAGCTGGGAATAATCAATTAGTATGATAACTTTACCAATCAGTTTGATTGTGTTAAAAATAATAGTATATCTACGTATCCATCGTTATATGGAGTTCCATTACCTGCGGTTTATTCTGCGAGCTGTTTCAAAATGACAGACCAGATGTTACGATCTATAAGGTTATCTGAGCAAAAAATCCCAGCCGGCGATCGCCCAGATACCTTAACAGGTAAAGCATTGGCCTTGTAAGCCAAGTATCCGGGTTCGATTCCCGGCTTGGGCAATTTTTTGCTCAGCTGGGAATAATCAATTAGTATGATAACTTTACCAATCAGTTTGATTGTGTTAAAAATAATAGTATATCTACGTATCCATCGTTATATGGAGTTCCATTACCTGCGGTTTATTCTGCGAGCTGTTTCAAAATGACAGACCAGATGTTACGATCTATAAGGTTATCTGAGCAAAAAATCCCAGCCGGCGATCGCCCAGATAACTTAACAGGTAAAGCATTGGCCTTGTAAGCCAAGTATCCGGGTTCGATTCTCGGCCTGGGCAATTTTTTGCTCAGCTGGAAATAATCAATTAGTATGATAACTTTACCAATCAGTTTGATTGTGTTAAAAATAATAGTATATCTACGTATCCATCGTTATATGGAGTTCCATTACCTGCGGTTTATTCTGCGAGCTGTTTCAAAATGACAGACCAGATGTTACGATCTATAAGGTTATCTGAGCAAAAAATCCCAGCCGGCGATCGCCCAGATACCTTAACAGGTAAAGCATTGGCCTTGTAAGCCAAGTATCCGGGTTCGATTCCCGGCTTGGGCAATTTTTTGCTCAGCTGGGAATAATCAATTAGTATGATAACTTTACCAATCAGTTTGATTGTGTTAAAAATAATAGTATATCTACGTATTCATCGTTATATGGAGTTCCATTACCTGCGGTTTATTCTGCGAGCTGTTTCAAAATGACAGACCAAATGTTACGATCTATAAGGTTATCTGAGCAAAAAATTCCAGCCGGCGATCGCCCAGATAACTTAACAGGTAAAGCATTGGCCTTGTAAGCCAAGTATCCGGGTTCGATTCCCGGCCTGGGCAATTTTTTGCTCAGCTGGAAATAATCAATTAGTATGATAACTTTACCAATCAGTTTGATTGTGTTAAAAATAATAGTATATCTACGTATTCATCGTTATATGGAGTTCCATTACCTGCGGTTTATTCTGCGAGCTGTTTCAAAATGACAGACCAAATGTTACGATCTATAAGGTTATCTGAGCAAAAAATTCCAGCCGGCGATCGCCCAGATAACTTAACAGGTAAAGCATTGGCCTTGTAAGCCAAGTATCCGGGTTCGATTCCCGGCCTGGGCAATTTTTCGCTCAGCTGGAAATATTCAATTCGTACAAACCAGATGTCAAATGTTCAATCTTTAGTAATGACCTATGATTTATTATTATTATTATTTTACAATTTTTAAAATTAAGTTTTTTTTAATTTTCTTTAACAAGGACAATTTTTAATTTAGTTGTATAAATTTTGGAAGAAATATATAATTGTTTAAAAAAAGTTCCAGGACCATAAAGTACGTTCTGTTCCTTTAACAGTAGCCTTTTGAATTGAAATTTTGATCAGAATTGATGTTTTAAGAACATTTGGATGCTTTAAATGTACATGTCAAATAGTTTTATATAAAAATTCTACTGTATTTTTTTTTTTTTTCATGATCAAGTAAACATTTAACTGCAAAGGATGTTCAAACCAGTTGAACTAAATGAATCCTTTCAATAAAATGAAAATAAGATTGATTCAGAATTAAAAAGGGCATAATAACTATTTAAATGTCTTTATGAATATTTCCAAAACTACTTACTAAAAAAAAAAAAAAAATCCTATTCAGGACAAATTAAGAAAAAGAAAAAAATCTGTCTTTCTTGCCTTGGAACAGTTATTTAAAAAAAATACCCAAATTGTCACAAGAAATATATAATTGTTTAAAAAGTTCCAGGATCATAAAGTTCATTCTTTTCCTTTAACAGTAAGCTTTTGAATTGAAATTTTGATCAGAATTTGTGTTTTAAGAAAACATAGATGCTTTACATGTATATGTCAAATAGTTTTATATAAAAATTCTACTGTAAAATGTTTTTTATCGTTATTAAACAAACATTTAACAGCACAGGAAGTTTAAACCAGTTGAACTAAATGAATCGTTTTAATGAAATGAAAATAAGATTGATTTAGAATTAAAGATGCATAAAACCTAATAAAATGTCTGTATAAGCATTCCCAGAACTACTTATTGAAAAAAAAAAAAAAAAAAAAGAAAGAAAAAAGAAAATTATATTAAGGACAAATTAACAAAAAGAAAAAAATCTGTCTTTCCTGCTTTCGAACAGTTATTTTAAATCTAGTGATAAAAAGGTGTACAGCTAGCCAAAAACAAAAACATTTTAATACCCAAATTGTCACAGGGAAAAAAAAAAATAGAAATATCCATTCAACTAGAAAGTATGACTTTTTCAATTTATGTTGTTTTAAAAAAATAATGTTAAAGATCATGTTCATACTGAAATTGTACCTAACTTTCAAATTTACAAGATAAACACATGATTTTGACATATTTAGTCTTTTCTGTAAATGCTATTGCACAAAGTGTAGTGAAGGTAATGGGAAAACCTTCAGCCAAACAGCTTAGTAATTACAGTGTGGTCACAAATATCTCATGTTGAAATACCTTGATACTTCCAGGTAAGTGGTAAAATAATGAAATTTTCTTAAATAGTGTCTCTTACATTACTCTAGTAGAGTCATTACTTATTAAAAGCTTCTATTAAAAACATGTTTTTGCAATAATCAAAAATAGTCATTATATTGTAAACTTGTGATACTGTAGAAAATAATCAGGCTGTCATATAAATAACTTCTAGATGAGAACTGAATGAAAAATTATTGTGCATTTTGGTGAGACAAACATCACATAAAGATATTTGGAACTTGTTTTTTGACCTGCAGACAACTTTTCATAGAAAAAAAAAAAAAAAAAAATTAAACATGTTTTTTATGACATCAAAGGATTTTTAATTCAATGTTTTTTCTGTATTTTTAATTATATATTACTATTTAATTAAATTAATTTAAAGAACAATAATATTAATAATACACATAATAAATTCATTTGTTATGAAAATAAAACAGAAAAAACAATGCAAAAAAAATATTGCAATGCATGGAATCTATCATTTTCCAATAATGTCACAAACATTTGTACACAAGCTGAAATGATAATTAAGGAAGATTAACTAAGAACTGTTAGATTTTATTTCAAAGCAAAAAAAAAGCGTAAAAAATTATTGTTTGATTTTAAATGCAGCACTATTACGTGCGGTACATTTTCCATTTTTTCTTTCTTTGTGGATATGTAAATTCAGTGTTTCTAATGAATGATATTAGTTAAGTTCTATTTCAATGCCTTCTCTCGTATTTCGAAAAAAAGATACAGATCTGTGTTCTGCTTCATAAAAAAATGAAGTAATAACATGTTTTAAATAATATGCAATTTTGCCATGAAAAAAGTATGAATTAGTGGGCATGATATTAGACTAAATACAAAATAATAAACAGTGATGGTCTAATGCAAGAATATATGATAAAAGAACATCTGTTACAAAAGTAAGCTGGTTAGATGGCTCCAAAATAACATTTGTAACTGAATTAAGGTTCAGTCCGAGTTTGTCTGAAGAATCAACATTTAAAAAACAGGGGAAAAACAATTGAATTTAAGTTGTGATAGAGTTATTAATAGGAATAATTATTTCAGAAGTTTATACAACCTTTTAATAAAAAAATCTGAAAAAACTTAAGGGCCAAAAAAATTGTAAATATTTATGACTTTTCTTTTAAAAGATAATGATTAAAAATATATACATAATATTTCAAAAATGTTAAATAAGAATGTGATATATTTTTTGAGCATATGCACAAAATTCTATGAAGTAATATAGAAAATCATGAAAAGGCAAGAAAATATTTTATTAATAAAATTTCAATTAGATTTTATCATTTTTGGACACTGCATAGAAAAAATTTAACATTCTTAATGTAATACCAATTATTATGATTTACATATTGTCCAATATCATCTGAACAAATAGAATTTCATATCTGGTATGCAAACTTTCATATAAAGTCATCATATTCTTCAATAAGATTTTAAACATTAGTTTCCTTAATATTATTACACATAAAAATCTGAAAGGACAACATTATTCTCTCTCTCTCTATATATATATATATATATAAATATATACGTACATATACATATACATATATATTTAACAAAAAGTGGTTGACAAAATAAATAGACATGTACTGGATAAATAACTGAAATGGTTTTCTGTTCTGCCTTAAGTGTCAACTGTGTAAAATACAGTCAGGAAATTTATTCACATAATCACTTCATTTATTCTGAAGCTATCCAAATTTTAAAAATAAGGGTTTAAAATAATAAATTTGAAATTTGGGTCAACCCTTGGTAATGACACACACAACATTAGAATTTTTCTTAGATGATGATTGTTTTCATATTTGAAATACTTAAGCGCTTAAACAAAACAAAAATATTTTTCATGCTTGAAAAATATGGAATGTAGTAATTTTGACTTGTAACAGAAAAAAAAAAAAAAAAAGTGGACTACATTTTAGACTTATTAGCTTATGAGCTACTTTAGTCACATGAAAACACCTGTTCACTAATGTTAACCCTTAAGCGGTAACCATGGGTCACTAGTGCCTCGGTGAAATTTTCTTTCCTTGCTAGCTTAGAGGAGAGAGTGTTGAGCGGGACTTAACTACCCTGAAAAAAATAGTACACTAGTAGGCTATTAGCTCCCGAAACACCGATGTTTTAGTGCGTTCACAGCCGACGTAAGAGCCAGTCAAAATTTCGAAAAGGCACGAGTGACCCAGGGTTACCATTTACGTTGACGAAAAGTGTAAGGTAAGAAAAAATTTGTTTGGTTAGTAATTGATGTTTTTTTCATAAAAAATCGATACATTACACTCACTTGGGTTTCCGAACCTTACTTTTTATGCAAACACGTGTTTATGAAATTGTTTGGTGTGATTGCAGTTTTCTCTCCTTTTTGGTGCAATTTTTGATTGTTCATAAATGATGATATCAGTGTTGCTGTAATTTTTCATTATTATATTTTTTGTTTAATTAAATAAAGTTTGATAATTAACATCATTTTCATAAATAAAATTGATTAAAAACTAATAAAATTTCTATTTCATTGTAAATTGTACCTATTTATAAGTTAAAAAAACGACATTTTTATGCTAAAAACTTAAGCATTTTTTTAATTACCGGCTATTTTTTTTTTTTTTTTTTTGTGAAAGTACCATTCTTGATCTTCAATTTCCCGTTTGAAACAGCAAAAAATGTCTATTCTATCCAAAGTTATGATTTTTTAAAGAAAATGTGCATATTTCACATTTTTATTTGTTTATTTAAACATATTGTATAAACAAATTAATAAATCAGCAATATTGTGACTGATTCTTGTTCAAGGGTTGTTGATGTAATATCATGAATTTTTTTAGAATTTTTAAAGCACTTTAAACCACTTTTTACAGCGCTAAGCACGAGTGACCCATGATTACGTTTAAAGGTGCCGAAAAACACGTTACCGTTTAAGAGTTAATACTATGGCACTATAATACTAAGATGGTGTTCCTGAAGTAAATGAGCACAAAGGTTATTTTTTTAAGTTTTCAATTTTCTTTGCAGGATTTTTTTTTTTTTCTTGAAATGAGCATGCTTTCAGTTTTGATACCAGTAAAAAAAAAAAAAAAAAAAAAAAAAAAATGTATCCTAAAGGAAAAAAAAAATCTTATGAATAAAATCGAAAAAAGTAAAAAACAGCTTTGTTACAATTGATCTTAGCCAACCAATGCAAATAGTTTTAAAATATTAAAGTGCAAACAATATATCTTTAAAAAAAATATTTCAATAGGATTAACACTCATAAAAAAATGGTCATATCTTTTTTTTTATTGTTATTATTATTAGCTATTAAATTTAAATAATACATTATGTATAACAAACAATTAAATTTAATTTAATTACCACAGAGCTTACCATATTGTTGAGTTTGGGTACATTTTGGCCGTCGGCTCTGTAGAATAATTCAAACAACATCTAGAACTACACAATGGTTTTATCCTATGTTGAATAATAAATAATTTATGATTTATGCTATATAAGATATTAATTTTCAAGTATATAAATACTTTTTATAAATAAATCCAAGGCAACACACACATTTACCAAAATTTAACATTCAGTTATATACAGGGTGGTCATAAAAAAAAAAACTTTGCCGATAAATGGAGCTCTAGCGGCCAATCCGCTCAACCGATCGAGGTGAAATTTTAAATATAGCTATTCAGAGGTAGGAGCTCAAGATTCTGTGAACAGCAACAAAATGGCATTCACGGTTACGGTTATAGTTACAGAAACTCGAAAATTTCCAATGGCAACACCCATTTTTTTTTCATCGCAAAATGCTCAGCGCATGCAAAAACCCTAAAGAGCGTTGGAACCATACGTGTATCGCAAGAAATGGATATGTCATGCATGCACAAAAAACTTCTGCGAATCCTCCCCCCCATAAAAAAAACTCGATTGGGGCACAAGGAGGAAATTTGCATATGACACAGAGTCAGTACACTAATCTCTGATTACAATACAGATCGGAGAAACGAAAACTTTTATTTTGAATACACATTTTCCACATGGGTGCCATCACCATGCAAAGTGTAATTGAGTGTGATGGCACCCATCTGTAATCAAAATGAAAGTTTAAGTTTCTCCGATCTGTATTGTAATCAGAGATTAGTGTACTGACTCTGTGTCATATGCAAATTTCCTCCTTGCACCCCAATCAAGTTTTTTCTATGGGGGGGGGGGGGGATTCCCAGAACGGTTTTTTGTGTGTGCATAACATGTCCGTTTCTTGCGATACACGTATGGTTCCAATGCTCTTTAGGGTTTTCGCATGCGCTGAGCATTTTGTGATGAAAAAAATGGGTGTTGCCATTGGAAATTTTCGAGTTTCTGTAACTATAACCATAACCGTGAGCGCCATTTTGTTGTAGTTCACAGAATCTCGTGCTTATACCTTTGAATAGCTATATTTGAAATTTCATTTCGATCGTTTGAGCGGACTGGCCGCTAGAGCTCCATATATCGGCAAAGTTTTTTTATGACCACCATGTATATAACACAGTACTATTGTTTAATATGACTACTTTTTAATTATAAAAATATAAATTATACATACACACATGCACATGTTATAAGTATTGCCAATATGCATAAATAATATGAGAAAATTTACATTATTGATTTAAAGGTAAAATTTTATCTTATAAGAAAATCTTCATTAAAAAAAAAAAATGCTTGGAAAACTACAAAGCAGATGTCAAAAGTTCAACCTTTAGTTCAACCTATGATTTATTATTATTATTATTTTACAATTTAAAAAAAAGTTCTTTTAAGTTTCTTTAACAAGGACAATTTTTAATTTAGTTGTATAAATTTTGGAAGAAATATATAATTGTTTAAAAAAAGTTCCAGGACCATAAAGTGCATTCTGTTCCTTTAACAGTAGCCTTTTAAATTGAAATTTTGATCAGAATTGATGTTTTAAGAACATATAGATGCTTTAAATGAACATGTCAAATAGTTTTATATAAAAATTCTACTGTAATTTTTTTTTTTTTTTCATGATCAAGTAAACATTTAACTGCAAAGGATGTTTAAACCAGTTGAACTAAATGAATCCTTTCAATAAAATGAAAATAAGATTGATTTAGAATTGAAAAGGGCATAATAACTATTTAAATGTCTTTATGAATATTTCCAAAACTACTTACTGAAAAAAAAGAAAAAAAAAAAGAAACAAAAAGAAACAAAATCCTATTCAGGACAAATTAAGAAAAAGAAAAAAATCTGTCTTTCTTGCCATGGAACAGTTATTTTAAATCTAGTGATAAAAAGACGTACAGCTGGTTTAAAAAAAAAAAAAAAACAAATTGTCACAAGAAATATATAATTGTTTAAAAAGGTCCAGGATCATAAAGTTCATTCTTTTCCTTTAACAGTAAGCTTTTGAATTGAAAATTTGATCAGAATTGGTGTTTTAAGAAAATATAGATGCTTTACATGTATATGTCAAATAGTTTTATATAAAAAATCTACTGTAAAAAGATTTTTATCGTGATTAAACAAACATTTAACTGCACAGGAAACCAGTTGAACTAAATGAATCGTTTTAATGAAATGAAAATAAGATGGATTTAGAATTAAATATGCATAAAACCTAATGATGTGTCTGTATAAGCATTCCCAGAACTACTTATTGAAAAAAAAAAAAGAAAAGAAAAAAGAAACAAAATCCTATTCAGGACAAATTAGGAAAAAGAAAAAATCTGTCTTTCCTGCCTTCAAACAGTTATTTTAAATCTAGTGATAAAAAGGTGTACAGCTAGCCAAAACAAAAACATTTTAATACCCAAATTGTCACAGGAAAAAAAAAAAAAAAAAAAATAGAAATATCCATTCAACTAGAAAGTATGAATTTTTCAATTTATGTTGTTTTAAAAAAATAAGGTTAAGGATCATGTTCATACTGAAATTGTACCTAACTTTCAAATTTACAAGATAAACACATGATTTTGACATTTAGTCTTTTCTGTAAATGCTATTGCACAAAGTGTAGTGAAGGTAATAGGAAAACCTTCAGCCAAACAGCTTAGTAATTACAGGGTGGACACAAATATCTCATGATGAAATACCCTGATACTTCCAGGTAAGTGTTAAAATAATGAAATTTTCTTAGTGTCTCTAACATTACTCTAATACAGCCATTACTTATTAAAAGCTTCTATTAAAAACATGTTTTTTCAATAATCAAAAATAGTCATTATATTGTAAACTTGTGATACTGTAGAAAATAATCAGGCTGTCATATAAATAACTTCTAGATGAGAACTGAATGAAAAATTATTGTGCATTTTGGTGAGACAAACATCACATAAAGATATTTGGTACTTGTTTTTTGACCCGTTGACAACTTTTCATAGGAAAAAAAATAAATAAATAAATAAAATAAAATAAACACATGTTTTTTATGACATCAAAGGATTTTTAATTCAATGTTTTTTCTGTATTTTTAATTATATATTACTATTTAATTAAATTAATTTAAAGAACAATAATATTAATAATACACATAATAAATTCATTTGTCATGAAAATAAAACAGAAAAAACAATGCAAAAAAAATATTGCAATGCATGGAATCTATCATTTTCCAATAATGTCACAAACATTTATACACAAGCTGAAATGATAATTAAGGAAGATTAACTAAGAACTGTTAGATTTTATTTTAAAACAAAAAAAGCGTAAAAAATTATTGTTTGATTTTAAATGCAGCACTATCATGTGCGGTACATTTTCCATTTTTTTCTTTCTTTGTGGATATGTAAATTTAGTGTTTCTAATGAATGATATTAGTTAAGTTCTATTTCAATGCCTTCTCTCATATTTCGAAAAAAAAAAAAAAAAAAAAAAAAAGATACAGATCTGTGTTCTGCTTCATAAAAAAATGAAGTAATAACATATTTTAAATAATATGCAATTTTGCCATGAAAAAAGTATGAATTAATGGGCATGATATTAGACTATATACAAAATAATAAACAGTGATGGTCTAATGCAAGAATATATGATAAAAGAACATCTGTTACAAAAGTAAGCTGGTTAGATGGCTCCAAAATAACATTTGTAACTGAATTAAGGTTCAGTCTGAGTTTGTCTGAAGAATCAACATTTAAAAGACAGGGGAAAAACAATTGAATTTAAGTTGTGATAGAGTTATTAATAGGAATAATTATTTCAGAAGTTTTATACAACCTTTTAACAAAAAAATCTGAAAAAACTTAAGGGCCAAAAAAATTGTAAATATTTATGAAGTTTCTTTTAAAAGGTAATGATTAAAAAGATATACATAATATTTCAAAAATGTTAAATAAGAATGTGATATATTTTTTGAGCATATGCACAAAATTCCATGAAGTAATATAGAAAATCATGAAAAGGCAAGAAAATATTTTACTAATAAAATTTCAATTAGATTTGATCATTTTAGGACACTTCATAGAAAAAATTTAACATTCTTAATGTAATACCAATTATTATGATTTACCTATTGTCCAATATCATCTGAACAAATAGAATTTCATATCTGGTATGTAAACTTTCATATAAAGTCATCATATTCTTCAGTAAGATTTTAAACATTAGTTTCCTTAATATTATTACACATAAAAATCTTAAAGGACAACATTATTCTCTCTCTCTCTCTCTCTCTCTCTCTCTCTCTCTCTCTCTCTCTATATATATATATATATATATATATATATATTTCAACAAAAAGTGGTTGAGAAGATAAATAGACATGTACTGGACATATAACTGAAATGTTTTCTGTTTTGCCTTAAGTGTCAACTGTGTAAAATATAGTCAGGAAATTTATTCACATATTCACTTCATTTATTCTGAAGCTTTCCAAATCTTAAAAATAAGGGTTTAAAATAATAAATTTGAAATTTGGGTCAACTCTTGATAATGACACACGCAGTATTAGAATTTTTCTTAGATGATGATTGTTTTCATATTTGAAATACTTAAGTGCTTAAACAATACGTAAAAATATTTTTCATGCTTGAAAAATATGGAATGTAATAATTTTGACTTGTAACAGAAAAAAAAAAAAGATGACTCCATTTTAAACTCATTAGCTTATGAGGCTACTTTAGTCACATGAAAACACATGTTCGCTAATGTTAATACTATAGAAGAAAGTTTCTAGGATGGGGTTTCTGAAGTAAATGAGCACAAAGTTTATTTTTTTAAGTTTTCAATTTTCTTTGCAGGATTTTTTTTTTTTTCTTGAAATGAGTATGCTTTCAGTTTTGATACCAGTAAAAAAAAAAAAAAAAAAAGTATCCTAAAGAAAAAAAAAAAAAATCTTATGAATAAAATCGAAAAAAGTAAAAAACAGCTTTGTTACAATTGATCTTAGCCAACCAATACAAATAGTTTTAAAATATTAAAGTGCAAACAATATATCTTTAAAAAAATATTTCAATAGGATTAACATTCATAAAAAAATGGTCATTTTTTTTTTTTTTTTTTTTTTTTTTTTTTTTACAGTACTATTGTTTAATATGACTATTTTTTAATTATAAAAATATAAATTACACATACACACATGTTATAAGTATTGCCAATATGCATAAATAATATGAGAAAATTTACATTATTGATTTAAAGGTAAAATTTTATCTTATAAAAAAATCTTCATCCAAAAAAAAAAAAAAATGTGTGGAAAACTACAAATTAGATGTCAAAAGTTCAACCTTTAGTAATGACCTATGATTTATTATTATTATTATTTTACAATTTTTAAAAATAAGTTTTTTTTTTTTAATTTTCTTTAACAAGGACAATTTTTAATTTAGTTGTATAAATTTTGGAAGAAATATATAATTGTTTAAAAAAAGTTCCAGGACCATAAAGTACATTCTGTTCCTTTAACAGTAGCCTTTTGAATTGAAATTTTGTTCAATGAAATTCAAATGTTTTCCGGAACAAACTTTTCACTCCACGTCTTTCCTTCAAGAAATAAGGATCAAGTCAAGAAAGCTGAAGAGTTCAATTAGAAAATAAATTATCCATTTTAAAATATTTTTGCTTTGTACAACAAATAATGTTTTTGTAACATGATAAAGTATCTGGAACTCTTTAGGTGCATTTGTAATTATGTAAATATGTAGAACTTTTAGTCGGCATTCAGTCTATTTGTATGCCCACATATAACAGAGCAAAAACTACACAACCAAAGCATTTGAAATTTAAAATATGTAATTATTGCATGTCAAGTCACTTTAAATTTTATTAAAATTGGATGCATAATTTAATTACAAGGACAATCAAAAGTATTCCATAATATTACAGCTAATAGGAAAAAATAGTTTCAAGTGCATTTTAATGATATTACACTCTTTCAAACATAACAAAATTGGTATGCATCTATGAAGTATATACTAAAATATGCATGCTGTACAATCTGTGGTATAAAGAACATTATTATTAATTTAAAGGGCTGCAAAAAAGTTTTCCATTTCACAATGGTATAGGGGAGAACATTGGAGTGCATTTTAATAATATTAAACTATTTCACATTTTATAAAATTGATATATGTTGCTGAGATTTACTACAAGTTACTTCTTGTATAATAGAAAACAGATAGTATTTATAGGGTTACACAAAAGATTTTGGAACTCTACTGTATCAGATGTACTGGATATTAGTATACAAAGATCTAAATATTTTAAAAACTTCCTGATGGTACAAACACACTTCACTTGCTATTCTTGATGTGCAATTTAACAAATTATATTAATGCTAATCAATGCGACACATAAATTTTATTTTTTAAATGTAATTTAAAATACTCCCAGGGCATAAAAGGTATGTAAGTATGGAAAAATACTGCATAATTATGAATGACAATTTTATAAAATGTAAAGAGATAGTCATATTAAAGATTGCAGCCCTTTAATGTTGGAGAACACTCTGTTTCTATTGGAAAATCCGAATAGAACTGAAAAGCAAAAATTTTATCTGAAGCAAAAACTTTAGAATCAACTCTATCATAAAGCTGAAGAATTATGATTATAAGATAAATTATCCATTTAAAAATAGTTTTGCATTATACAACAAATTATGTTTTTGAAATATGATAAAGTATCTAAACTCTTTTTAAATTATATTCCTACTAATCAATATGACAAAAGAATCTTATTTTTTAATGGTACTTTAAAATTCAAATGACCAAAAATCAAAAGCAAAAACTTGACCTCAGAAATATAAACAGACCAATAAAGCAGACAAAGCCACAGCACTCCATTGATCAAGGTTGCTTTTCAGCTTAATCTGATCAGGAAGGACTGTTGCTAAGGGGATGGGGGATAGCTCCCATCCAAAACATTTGCAAATGCTGTTCTACTTGATGAATTTTAAAACTTAGTCGACAAATTAGTCTGAAACTTCAACAAAAACTATAAAGCATTTTTTTTTTTCTGACAGATTTGGCAAAAGTTACAAATCTAAATGGGAATATTATTAAACTTTTCACAAATAAAAATTATATCATTACTTCTAATTATGGTGACTTGGAAAAAGTCGGCAAATACTGAAATTTGACTTCATAATTTAAAATCTCCCCCAACAATCAAAAGTCTAAGCGATGGCCCTGAATTTGAACACATGGCAGTTTAAGGGACTGTGCACATATATTATTATCATTTTAGGGAGAAAGAAGGGGGGGGGGGTCTGACAAAACATCATAAAATATGTCTGGGGGGGGGGGGGAAGATAATTTTGCCTTTTGATATTAATATCATATTTTGATCCAACCAAAATTTTCTCTTTTATTTGTAACAATTTTAGTTAACAATTAAAAATAGTATGTTATCTTTTTTTAGTCTTATCTACTTTTATAAAAACAAAAAGTTATTATAAAATTATTTGATTTCAAATTATGGAAACTGCCTTATTTTGGATTCTTATTTTTCTTTGTGTATGCATATATAATCGCTGTTCGAGAAGCAATATGTGAAGTATGTTTAAAACGAACTTGTGTTTACTAATAAATAAAAAAGAAAGAATGTTGCTTATCAGTTTTGTTGATTAGAATTCCTATATGCTCCGCCCGCCCCCTCTCTTTTCATGCAGGCAAGCGCAAGGAAATATTATTATTGTTGAATGCATTATGTAACAAAAAACTGCTATAATAATTACTTTTAAATATAGTTACTATTTCTTTTTAAGTGCTATTTGATATGAAGCTATTTGATATATAAAGTGATATTTTATTGACTTTTCTTTTTTATCAATAACGAATGTGAAAAGTAACTAACTATTTTTGTGTATCATGGCAAACAAAAGAAATTAATTCCAAATACAAACAATTTTTAGACATTAATAACGATATCATTACTAGGGGGGGGGGTATTAAAGAGATGATAACATATGATATAAGAGGGGGAGAGGGGGTCTAGAATTACCAAAATTTGATAATATTATATATGCCCAGTCCCTAACAATTAGTGGAAACCAGCTAGCCAACTTGACAGCCAAGAAGGATGGAAGTATCTTAGCTTGATTCTTTCATTGACTGTATGCAAAATAGGTTATCAGGTTTATCTCTCCAAAGAAAGGAAGACTTCCATTAACAGTAGTTTGTTTTTGTTTTACTGCACAGCATCATTTTTTACATATTACTAAACTATGTTAAATGTGCCAACAATGTCTTATTTTAAAGATTTTTTTTCTTAAAAATAGTTCATTATTTATTACTTATAAGTAAGGATTGACCAAAACAGAAACCAAAAGGAAAGTTTGCTAATCTCCCTATTTTAAGCTGTAAACAAAATTACCCAGAATTTTTTTAAAACTAATTAATATATACACAAATATACATAATTATATCTAATATTGTGGTCCAGGTTGGCTCCCTATACCTCTGACCATTTTTTTAAAATATATATTTAAAATTTTTATATGCAAAATAAAAATTATATTATTATTAATGTAATGAACAAGAATATTAATATTATTAATTATAAATGTTAATTATAAAATTCTGAATATAAAATAGAATTCATCTATGAGACAAAATAACTTTCTAATTGTTAACTATTCAGAAAATTGTTGTTGTCCTCGGTAGAGAACTTGAAAATTTGAAATATATCTGAATCTTTTTATTTGTTGAATTCCACAATTTTTTTACTTCATTAGTTTTCTGATAGGTCCATGTTTAATGTCCTAAAATGGAATACTTCTGTTGCCACAATGACCAAAAAAAGTAATAAAAACTTTAAAAAATAATAATAATTTGAAAACAAATTGTGATAGATTATAAACAAATTTCATTTAAAAGTATATTTTTTTCTCTATGCAATGGTGTAAAAATTAAAAATGTGTGATGTTGAGAAGTTTAAAAATTTGCAGTTCCAAAAATTGTAAAACTGAAATTTCATTTTAAAATTTTTTATGACGAGTCCAGCAATATTAATGTTTAATCCATGTCATATGTAATATGAGGTGTTCAAAAATCCATCTGATTAACTCCATCAAAAAAATAAAATAAAATAAAATAAAATAAAATAAAAATAAAAATAAATGCACATTTTAAACAGCTAAAGTTGTATATCTATAAACTACTGGTTTTTTTTTTTAATCATTGGTTTAGGAATATTAATGTTTAATGCATGGCTTATGTAATATAAGACTTGTTATGATCATCTTAAAAATTATGTTTATCATTAATTTAAATATAAAATTTACTTAAAGGTCTTTAAAATTTTAGTCTTTGAAAATATCATTTTCCAAATAGTCATTGTAATTTGTTAAACTACAGTTTTGTTACTTTATAAATATCTTCTAATTAAAAAATGTTTTAAGTATAAATATCTCGATTTATCTTTTTAAATGATTTTTGTAAATGATCATCAGCTATACTAGATCATTCTCAAAGAGTATTCAAAACAATTAAGCAACCTCAAAGTAAAAAAAAAAAAAAAATTCTATTGATAGCAAGTCTATAGCTTTTAATGAACACATGAAAAATGCTGCTTGCTTTATAATTTGCACTAACACCTTGAGTCTACCATGACAGATAATTACAACCAGTGAAGTTCATGGAAAAAAGAAAAAGAGTGTTGCATTTGAGCCATTACAGCTCAAATTAATGTGCAATGTTGAACATTTCTGAAGGAAGAATTTGACAAGCATGAGCACAAAACTTAAGAACAAGATTTTTGGAATACAGACATTGTAAGTTTTGGTCAAGTTTTGATCTGGCCGAATTTTCAACAGCAATTTTGCTGAAAACAAATTTTGAACAAAACTTAGAGTTTGGGCCAAAAATGAATTTCCGGTCAATCTCTAGTTTTGAATACTTTTCTACTGTCTAGCATTTCATTATTCTGATATCAACACCATTTAAAAAAAATTAGATGCATTTCCTATTATGAATCAATAATTTATTGTAATGGCAAAAATAAACCTAAATATCCTAAAACTTCTCAAGAATTATGAAAATTTTAGTAATGGACATCCCATGAAAAGAAATGCATGGATTTAGAAACAAAGCAAAGTAGTAAAACAAATAAAATCTTAAAATATAAGATGAAAATATATCAATTTTTTAATAACATAGATACTTTTAGTTAACAAAGTCAAGTTTCAATAAAAAATAAAATGAAAACCATTTTTAGTTTATATCATCCTTTAAGTGAAATACTGAATAATTGGGACAAATATATGTCTTCAACATATATATATTTTAATTGCTTAAAAAAGAAATAAGATAATGTGAGGAACATTCTCTACATGTGGATGCATGCAATGATTTTGTAACAAAAGTACATCAAAAAGAAATTTTTGAAAGTAAACTTGAAATGAAAACTGAGAAAATTGAACTAAGAAAACTGAAGCAATTAAAAAACCTTTTAAGGGAGTAGAAACTGTTATAAGTAAAACAATTATACTTTGAGAAAAAATTATCACCTTATAGTAAACTATCAGAACATTTAAACAATCTGTCAACAACTAAATTTTGTCAAAAATTGCAACTTGGTGTACACTTGCATCTTACTTTGTATGTTTTCTTTTTTAGATTTGTAAATTATTTCGAAAAATATATTTTTAAAGTTTTTAAGAATTTCTTTTTTACTTTAGAAACACAGTGGTACATAGGTACTCTAATTTAGCATCTATAACATTTCAAGATTAAAAAAACGCAAAAAAAAAAATTATTTTAAAATAAACAAGAATCATAATGTATAGATTTTTTCTGAAAAGATAAAAATTTTAAATTCTAATCCTATCTTATTTTTTATTTCCCTTTATAATGGATAAATTTAAGGAGTAGTTTCTGTTTAATTGCATTACCATTAAAATTCAAATACAAGTAAAATGAAAGCAAAAAATCACATTTGAAAATTTTAAACAAAGTTTCAAATACAATCCTAACATCTCTTATATAATGGAAAATATAAAGTCAACTGGGAAAAAACAAAATAAAAATATGAACATTTAATACAGACATACAGCATTTTAAAAGATGGGGAAGAACTAGTGCTGAAATATTATATTTAATATGACAAATAGTAGATAGGTGTTTGTGAAAACAACAATAGTTAGCAAGTAAGAGTATGGTTCTGAAGAATTTTTCTTCCATTATAATTTTAAGTATACACAGTTTAGGATTAAAATTCCATATTTTTGTTAATTGAAATTTGACTCTAGTTGATTTTCCCTACCTGGAAAAATATTTCGATATTTCAAATTATTCACAAATGAATACAGCAAACTTTTCATGCTCCTATTTTTAATATTAAAATTTGAAAATTGAAATAATTTTATTAAAATGATATGATATTATACTTCAACAGCAACTGAAACTACACAAATTACATTTAATTAGAAAAGTTTAGTTTTTAAGTACCTTTTTTAAAGCCCACACAGAATCACATATTTATTTAAGTTTAAAAAAAAAATCTCCCAGGATTCTTGGTCCCTGATGGCCTTTTCTTTGTTGCAATCTCAGGTATATATATATACATATATATATATATATATATATATATATATATATATATACCATAAAATAAAAAATAAAAAAATTGAATATAAGTCACCTCTGCAATAAAAATAAATAAATAAAAATAAAATTTATTTTTCAAAAAAATTTTGTTTACAAGTTCTACCAAAAATATTTGATTTGAATATGTTTTCATAACATCTTGAGGTATTTTTTACTGCATTGATAAATGCACCGTTAGTATGTTTTTGTGTTCTGTTTGATGTTTTTTAAAGGATGCTATACACTGCCCTTTTAAGGTATATTCAAAACAGGGCTGTGGAGTAGGAGTCAATAAAAAACAAGCATACTCCAACATTTTTTGTTAGACAATGTGAAATGAACTTAAACTAATTATATGTAATTTTAAACGCATAAAAGGAATTATAGTTATTTTTGCATTATTTTTGCATTATTAGTTATTTTTGCATCGGGCTACCCAAGTTAAAGATTCCCAATATACTGTCCAGCGTACATAGTAAATAAAAACCTTTTTGATTAAAAATCTCTAGGAGATCTAAATTATTTCTGAACAAGTAAAATTTTCATCTTTATTTTTTTTTTTTTACTTGCATCAAAATTTTTGCTGCTCTAGAGGACATGAATATATGCTGTTTTCAAATCTATGGATCCAAAACAGTAAAACTTCTGTTTTTATTTTCCTTCTTTAGGTTTCAATAGTTGGATTTTTTGGGTTTGTGAGATGCAAAATTGAAAAAATAGCAAAATGGAATTTTTTCCCCTTTCTTCTTTCAAAGCCTTAATAAATGTAATAATATCAAAATAGTGAAATTTTCACCTTATTTTTCTTCTGTTCCCTCAAAATTGTAACTAATAGCAACATTAGTATATTTGCCAACCAGAAGGTTGAGTTGAAGTTGTTAAAATTTCCAGAGTCAGATTCAGCCATTTTTTTCATCGACTCCGCAGCCTTGGTTTGTAATTATATAAATACGTAGCACCCAGCGTCGAAACTAGCCATTTTTGCACCCGGGGCAAACATGGATTTTGGCACCCCCATTCCCTGCGTTCTTTATATCAAATACATCAAACAAAATCTTAATTTGGCGCCCCCTTCACCTTCTGTTCTGGTGGCACCCGGGGCACGTGCCTCCTTTGCCCCCCTCTCGTTTCGGCCCTGGTAGCACCTATAGTCATCGTTTGGTCCATCCATCTGTTTGCATATAACATAGCAAAAACTACCCAACTGAATGGTTTGAAATTTTAAATATACAACTGTTGCAGAGTTTTATCATGTCATTTGAAATTATATGAAAATTGGAAGAATAGTTCAATCACAGAAACAGTCAAAAGTTTTACGTTACATTATGGCCAATGAGAAAAAAGTATTTCAAATGCATTTTAACAATGTTAGACACTTTTGATGAAAATGAAATTGATATGGATTTATGAAGTGCACTAAAATTTGCATTTTGTAGAATATGCGATGCAAAGAACATTTATTAATCATTTACAGGGCCACATAAAAGAATTCTATTAGATAATAGAATAGGGGAAAATATTGTTTGTGGCATATTTTATTTATGTTCAACTATTTGATATATAATGAAACTGATATAAGTTGCTGAAGTTTGCTACTAGTTACTTCCATTATAAAAGAAAGTGCTTAGCATTTACAGGAACACACAAAAGATTTCATTATGTTATACTGTACCCGAAATACTGTATATTATAGATGATTGCTAGAAGTACATTTTTAGTTGTGATAAGAGTTTTTAAGTCTAAATTTTTGCATATTACATAGTGTATATAAATGTAGATCACATGCAGAGCTAAACAGAAGAATTCATAAAGGTTAATGAGTATGAACGAAAAAAGCTTAAAGGTGCTTTCTAATGAGTTATGTATTTTTACACTGGACTTAATATAGCATTGTAAGATATGCTTATAGAATAAATAAATAAATATATATATATATAACAGGCCACTCAAATTTTTAGATACATGACTGTCTATGAAAGATAATCTCTGGAAGTGTGTTTTAATCTTAATTATATATTAGCTAAACAATGGTATGTGCATAAAGATAGTAGGTAAAATACAAGGCTGTACAAAAGTATTCAAGTATGATTCCATCTATTGCTATAAGTTTTGAAAAATATAATTTTAACCTATTATACATTTAAACACTAACCAACACAGTTGAAAGCGATTATAAATTTGTTTTCCTGATCCAAACTGTAACTTGCATTATTATAGTTGGATGTAATTGATATGTTATTGATATTTACAATGTTATGTTAGATATTGAAAATAAAGTATATAATGTTCATAATTTATTTACAGAGGCACTCAAAAGTATTCCATTACATTGTGGTCTACAAGGAACTAGCATATTTATATAAATATTCATCATTTGGTCCACCCATCTGTCTGCATTTAACATTGCAAAAACTACTCAACTAAATGGTTTGAAATTTAATGTATACATAATTGTTGCAGAATTTTGTTGAGTCATACAAATTAAGATTATCGGATGAGAACGTAAAAAGATATAAATAAAAGTTTTTCTTCATTCTGTTAAATCCTATAATGCATACTGAACTCAATGCTATTCTATGACAGGTAATGATTCCAGGTTTGCAATGGTGACTACCTCCTATTTAAGATTGAGTCATATCATTTCAGCATTACTGAATTCAGTGATAGAAATTGGGAGATAAAAAGCAGGTGTCAAATGACGACTACTGTAAAAATCTTAGGCGTCAAATTAAGATTTTTAGTTGCATTCTCTAAAATTCATATTAATATTACTGAAATACTGTATATAATTTAGGAATAATTCTGACTAAAATTTTTTTTTTGAAATTTGCATCACATTTTCTAAAAGGTTACAACAGAGACGGGAGAAAATTCCACCCCCAGTACTGTTTTTTTATCACGCCTCTTTAACTAAATTTGCGTTCTTTTGAAGAAAATTAAAAAAAAATTTCGTGATCTTTCACCAAAACTTGCTTTTTTTTCATGATCTTTTGACAAAACTTGCCAGTTTTTTCGCGATCTTTTCAAGAAACTTGCTGGTTTTTAGCAATCTTTTGACAAAATTTGCTGATTTTTTCGCGATCTTTTGATGTAACTTGTCGGTTTTTTTGATTTTTTGACAAGCTTTGCCATGTTTTTTTACGATTTGTTGGCTATTTTTTATGCGAGCAATTGACAAAATAGAATTTTTTCGCGACAATTTGTCAGAATTCGTGATGTTTTTTAGTTCTGAATTTTCACACTAGACCCTTTTTTTTAAATTTTCGGAATTGAATGTCTAATAAATATATTTTTTAAAGCTAGGCGTCAAATTTGACGACCGAGAATAATTTTGTAGACGTCAAATTCAATTTTTTAGTTGCATTTGACGACTAACGACCGCTAATTTCTAACACTGACTGAATTTAATACGTATAACAGTATCAAATTTTGTATTCATGCATTTTTGCATCAGAGTGCAACAGTTATTTCATCGAGATCTGAATATTTATAAAACTAGTTATGGTACAATCATACCTTATTTGATGACCTTCTTTGATACCTTATACATTTGATGTATAATTTCCAACTTGTTGTTTCAAGTGCCACTGCATCCTATCCTTTTTAGACATAGAAAATGCACTCTGCCCCCTTTCCATATTTCTTTTTTATGTCCTGCATTAAAAAATAGTTTGCAATTTATTTTATTTATTTATTTTTGTGGAAAAACATGCAATATTTTATTTAGGTAAAATACATATACATATATGCAGTTTCTTTCTGTGTAGTGAAATACATTATCTATTTGAAGTAGATGATCTGTTAACACCCAACTTCTGACTTAGTGGAGTTGAATAAATAAAAACCCAGATAGTTTCTACCATTTCTTTGCAGTTGTTTTATACTATGCTTTTGTCCTGGGTGCTCAGATTTTTTAATAATTTATTATATTCTAATAAAAATTTGCTACATACCCTAATTTACTTTTATTGCAACTTTTAAGACTAAAAGCTCTCAAAACAAATGGTTTGAAATTTAACATACACAATCATTGCGTAATTTTATCAAGTTATTCAAATTTTATGAAAATTGAATCAAACTTAAAATGATATAATATTAATTAAAGTTTTCTTTTTCAATCTTTTAAATCCTATCATACATAATTAATTCAATGATATACATTGATAGGTAATGATTCTAGGTTGCTATGGGGATTATTGTATTAAATTTTATCACATAATTAATTCAATAATATCCCATTATAGGTAATGATTGGTTGTCATATTGATTAGATTATATTTAAGATGGGATTACATTATTTCTGTATACACAGTCTGTATTTCTGTTTGTATATTTTCAGTTCAATAGATATAAATGTAATAAATTTTGTATTCATGCATTTTTGCATAAGAGTGCAACAGCTATTGCACCAAGATATATCTGATATACATTATCAGACTTGTTTTTAACAGTATGGAAATAAAGGGTTTTGCTTTTTGATAATTTTTTTTTATTTTTTATTTTTTTTTTTTTTTTGTGTGTGTGTGTGTGTGTGTGTGTATTTTTGCTGCTTAATAATTTATTTTAACACACTCAGACTATCATGGAGTCCTTTGAGCATGTGAAAAAGTAGAATATGGATAGTTTTTCATTTTGTAAAGAGGAAGGATTATTTAATTATATTTTGCTTATTTAAAAAAAATTAAAACTTTCTTACAAGGAGAGGGCCCAAGGCTTGTGTCACTGAATTGAATGAACATTTGTGTATCTATAGAGTATAGTTAAAACATAAATATATGACAGCCATAAAGCGCAACCCCCAGGGGTTTTTGAGAAAATAAGCCTTAAAGTTCATGCTATTGTTTAACTTCTGATAAACTTCTGCCAGTGGCAAGCGCCTCTGTGGTGTGTTTGATAACGCACTAGATTTGAGTTTTTTCTACCTGAGATCGAACTCCGCTTGGGCCTTTTTTTTTGGAACAAAAATTTTCACCGATTATTTTTGAACAGCAATTGAAAAAATAAGCGTAATAAAGGAAATTTATGAAAAATATAAATTTACTTTTTGTACCATATAAATGCATTTTTAACAATAAAATTTTGCATGTTTAAATATTTTATGTAAAAATAAATAATAATAATAAATAGTAGTTCAATTTATTTGTTTATAGACCACAATTTTTTTATTATTTAGGCTGTGTACAGTTATTTCTATGAATAATTCTAATAATCATACAGAGAAAGAAAATAAAATTCACAATATAAATGCGTACATAATCATTATTTTAATTTGTTTCATTATGAAAACATTTCAAATATTTGATGTTTTTTGTAACTCTTAATATGACTTTTTTAAATATTGGTTTATGTTTTGTAATTATTGCCTACTCAGCAATTCAATATCTTTTTATATATTTTTTTTCAAAAGCAGATAGTCAATTTTTATAACTATAATAAGAATAGAAGATTTAAAAAATTTAAAAGTTTAAATGCTATTTGTTAAAAAGCAATACATTTATACATTAGTATGATAATTGAAAAATTACAATTAAAAAAAAATGAAGCAGCATATTATAATTTTATTTAAAGTATTTTAATTTATTTCACAGTGAAAAATAGTAGCTTAATAACGTAAATAAATTTTATGGTCTATAAAAGTTTCAATTGACTTTTTTTAGGCTCATTATTATCATTATTTATCTTTACTTTTCATTAAATATATAAACATGCAAAGAATCAGAGTTAAAATTGAATTTATATAATTAAACGACATTATGCAAACATTTTAAGCAAGGAAAAAATTTCGAAAAAAATTACTACATAGATGCTTATTCAAATTAAAATATAGAAGCATATTTCAAATAAACCTGGAGATATTTGAAGTATTTGCACACGGAAACAGAATGAAAATAACGTATTTTATCACGTGTTTTAATTTATTTCTCTGTTAAAAATAGTAGCAAATCATAGAAAATAATTTTTAAAATTTAAAATCATTTATAGAAAAAAAATTTCTGGTCTATAGACATATAAACATGCTTACTTTTTAAGAATATATAGACATTTAAATATGCAAAATTTTGCAGTCAAAAGTACACTTGCATGCTACAAAAAATATGTTTAATTTATATTTTTCTGAAATTTCACTTGTTATACATATTTTTTCAATTGCGGTTTGAAAATAAAGAAAATATTTATTCCAGAAAAAGAGTCCAAGCAGGGTTAGATCTCAGGAAGAAAAATCTCAAACCCAGCATGCTTCCCGATCAGGCTATTTAGGTGCTTGTCACCGAAGGAAATTTATTGGATTATAAACTATAGCATAAACTTTAAGACTTATTTTTTGAAGACCCCCTGAGAGTTGTGTTATATGGCTGTCATATATTTATATACTAACTGTATTCTATCGATACACAAGTTTATCCAGTTTCGACACACAACCCTTTAACCCTCTCTTTATTAGATTCTCTTCATTTTACTTTAAATGTTTATAGAATAGGAGCTTATGTAACAAGAGTTCAGCAAACTTCAAGAAAATACAGAGTACACTATTTAGTCATTAGTCACTGGACATTTTCAATTTGACATTCAGTCAAATATTTAAAAATATACTTATCAGATTCTTCTGGAACTTAGCGATTATAAAGAAAACATTTTATCTCATATTTTTCAACATCAAATCAATAAGGAGGATAATTAGGAAGCTAACAAAAAACCAATATTTTGAATCACCCAGTAAATTAAATTGCACTAAATTATATACTGCTGCAGAATACAAATATGTGGATACTGTACACTTTGTTTTATCATTTTTGGAAGAATAGCACATTTATTCATGAAGGTATAGTAATTGTTTTTTATAAAAGTTCTTGCATGTTTTTGTTTATACCGTGCAGGGTTTTCAGCCAAATTTAACACATATTTCAGAAAAATTAGCAAAATGTAGTAGATACAATGGATATAAATCTATTAAATATATTAAGAAATATCAGCAGCTGTAAGAAACTATTTTTATCTGCACAAGAGCAAATTATAAAGCTTTTTTAACAAATTACTAGTCAATTTAGTGGAGTAACTCATTAAAAAAAAAAATCCAGCAGAATATTAGTGATAGAGTGAGTTCATTTTTAATTGTTTTTTAAAAGCAGCTCTATGATAACAAATTTTCAACAAATTGTCAAAAAAATTTTCAATTAACATTTTTTATTGATGTTTTAGATCATCTTGGATAAACACCAGTTAGCCTATTTCATGAAAAGAAATTTCAAAATGCAAGCATTTGTTCCAACTCTACTATTAAATATTCACTAAATACAGACTTTCCTGCATGATATAGGATAAAATATAAAAGAATTTTTTTAACATTAAAAAAATCATTGTATCCTTATGACCATATATTCTAGTCTTACGAAAATCAATAAACATGCTGTACACTATCTATATACTTGTACTCTGCAGTGATAAATCCTTCCATGCAGTTTAATTTACAGAATGACCACTTTTCTTTCATTTATTGTTCACCCCCTAGTTGTTCTTATTGTCAAATTGACATTGATAAGTATCGAGGTCAAACATAGTTTTTATAATCCTGTTCCAGAAGAATCTGGCAAATGTATTTTTAAATATTTGAACAAAATGTCTAAAATTAAAAGTGCCTGGTGATTAATGCCCATATAGCATACACTATATGACCAAAGGAGACCAGCCACTTGTGATTTCTGACATTTTATTAAATATCTAAAAAAATACATGAGGAATTATCCTAAAACACTAAGTGTGTAAACATAATAGTACAGGTCATACATTTCTGAAAAGATCCCCCCCAAAACTCCATAGGAGACCATCAACAAATTGAAAAAGAATTAATATCTTTGGGATCACCCTGTCAAAATTAATGTAACAAAAGCATTCAAACTGTAGGTTATGATTAAATGGCTTATAGTAATAAACTGCATTCATTTTTATGTGCATAGCATGTCATAGAGAAATTAAGGTTTTTATAGAAACAGTCCCAAATTTTTCCAAGTTTCTTGCTTATAATTTTCAGAGTTCTTAATATAAAATAATGTTCTTTTCCAAAAATATGACAAACAACAATATACACAAAAAATAATAAAAAATTGTATGAAAAATAAGCAGCTTTACTAAATAATTTTTCATTGTGCATGCTTAATGCTGTCAAAATTTCAGTTGCATATTCTGTTAGCTAAATGTATAGAGCAACTTCCGTGAAAGTCTCAAAAACAGCTTGAAAATTCTGAAAGTGATCCTCTATAGAATAAGCTCAGAATCTATTATTCCCAAAATGAAGCAAAAAGAAAATGGGCTGTATCCATTTACCCATTGATTAGTGTCAATAGAGAATACAGAATACGGTATATTCTACCATATTTGGATACAATCCCTGATTTTTTTTTTTTTTGCTTCATTTTGAGAACAACAGATTTTGAGATCATTCTATCGAATATCACTTTAAGATTTTTCAAGCTAAGTTTTAGAGACTTTCACAAACGTTGTTCTATACAATTAGCTAACACAACATGCAACTGAAATTTTGATAATGTTAATGCACAAAGAAAAATTATTTAATAAACCTGCTCATTTTTCAAACAATTTTGATTATAGGGTATTGTGTACAATGCTGTTTGTCATATTTTTGGAAAAGAACATTATTTTTCATTTTTAAGATGTTTCTATGTAGTCTAAGGAATCTGTATAAACCCTGAATAACATAATTTAACAATTAACAACAAATTAATCTTTCAAAAATAATTTTACCATTATTTTGAAGTCTGGATTCCATATTTCTGTACCAACTCTTTCTGTTTCTTATTACTCTCTCTCTCTTAATTACACTTCAAACAAAAAAAGAAATTTGTAATAAGTAATAAAACACACAATAATTAAAAAAAAAAAAAACTCGAAATCAATAAAAAATTATACTTTTTTTTTATTTGAAATAAAATATATATATATTTTAGATACAAGTTGTACAGTTAACAAGGCAAACAGTGCTTTAAAATACCTGAACAATCAAAGCAGTCCTGATGAGGATTAAGGTCTGATTGAAAGAAGTCAGCCTGATATTGTGGAAGTTTTAAAAAACTATATTTATTATGCAGTAAAATCTTTTATATTTGTGACATATTAAATGAAACTTTCAAGCACACTTTTTAAAAATTTTATTTCAATATAGTTCAAGGTGAAAATGACATTCCAAAAATGTTTTTTTAATTTGGGGAATCTGTGTTAAATTTTAACATATGACCCTCATTTCTAAACTTAAAAAAGAAAAAAGTTTTTAGAGATATTTATTAGACAAAAGAGACAATCTACATAATATTGTTAAAAAAAAAAAAAAAAAAAAAAAAAAAAAAAAAAAACAAGATAGTGAATTACATATATTTAAATATGATAGTTGAACATATGTAACAAAGTTAATTTTTTTACTTGATCATAGACAACTTAAAAATTAGCCAAATATAGAACGGAAATTCCAAAAGTTATAATGTTAGCTTACACAGTAATTTCAACAGAATCATATTTTTAAGAGAGAATACATGTGGTAAATTTTAGTTTACATACAATTTTTTTATCATCATTTTTGCCTAATATTTAAGTTATATTTAAATTATTATCATTTAAGTTCTATATACAGATATTCCAAAAATTTAAAACATACAGAATTAGACACATTTATAATGAGAAAAGGGGACTGGTTATTAGTACAATGAACTCTCATTATTTCACAGACCTATAATCAATTTAAAACATATATATTTAAACATAAACAATGAAAAAAAAAAGGAAATGAGGATTGATTTTTGCCCCCTCCTCCCCCCAATAAAGTAAAAACAAATCTAGACTTTCAAAAGTTTCAAATCTAATTGGGAATATTATTAAACTTTTCACAAATAAGAATAATATTACTACTTCTAATTATGGTAACTTTGAAAAATTACAAAACTAGTTGGCAAATACTGAAATTTTACTTGGCAATTCAAAATCCTTAAATAAGGATTGACCAAAACAGAAACCAAAAGGAAATTTTAGTAATTATTTATTTTATAATACCATTTTGAGGTATAAACAAAAACTGTATCCAGGTTGACTCCTTGTGCCTCTGACCAATTTTTTTAATATACATAAAATTTTTGTATGCAGAATAACGTAATTATATTATTAATATAATAAACAAGAATATTAATATTAATAAAATATACAAAATATTAATTATAAATTTTAATTATAAAATACTGAATATAAAATGCAATTCATCATTGACACAAAATAATTTTCTAATTATATGATTTTTTTCTAATTAAAATTGTTTTAGGTATAAATATCCCAATTTATCATTTTAAATGATATTTGTAAATGATCATCAGTTATACTAAATCATTCTCAAAGAATATTTTTTTTAAATAAGCAAATTCAAAAATTCTATTGGTGGTAACTTTGTAGCTTTTAATGAACATATGAAAAATGCCATTAAATTTATGCATTTTTTTTTTTTCCTTTATAATTTGCACTAACATCTTGAGCCTGTCATGACATGTAATTATAACCGAATCAGATAAGTACAGATACCAATTTCTTCAATCTGTGGATGTATTGCATTTTTAAAGTGATTCTTTAATGCATTATAAAACACTCACCAATAAGATTATAAAATAAGTTACATACAGGGTGTTTCTAAATTCTTGGTACAAACTTTACAAAAATTCAAATGATTATAAAATACAGAAAAATTGGTCGATTCGTTTGTGGTTTTCACTAAAACTATTCTTTATCTCAGTATTGTCTTGAAAATAAACTATAAAGATAAATTTCAAAAAATGCCGATAGAGGACGCTTTAGACTGTGGAGTAACGAACAACTATTTTTTACCGTTATTTTGTAATCTCATTACTTTTTTATAGAAGAATAGGCGTTAAACTTAAATTTTGAGTTCAAAATCTAAATCGTTGGGAGTGGTTAAGTAATGCAAACTGAACTGTGGGGGGAGGTTCAAATTTTAAATAATTATAAAATACGGAAAAATTGGTCAATTGATTTGTGATTTTAACTAAAAATTATTCTTTACGTCAGTATTATCTTAAAAATAAATTAAAAAATAGTTGTACGTTACTCCAAAATCTTAAGCGCCCTCTATCGGCAATTTTTGAATTTTATCTTTATAATTTATTTTTAAGATAATACTGACGTAAAGAATAATTTTTAGTTAAAATCGCAAATCTATCAGTTCTTAAGAAGCACCCCATGCTTTTTTCCACGATAATTTTATTTATTGCTTATTAATTGATTTCTATAATAACAATGATTTTATAGTAATAAAGTATTTTTCATCTATTTTCGTTTTCAGCTTATAATACAAATTATTTTTCACTTTTTAGTTTGATATACTTAAAAAGCGCGTTTTTTAGTTTTTTTAAACTATATTTATTTTTCACTTTTTAATTTGATTACTTTAAAAGCGTGGTTTTTAGTTTTTTTTAACTATATTTATATTTAATACAAAAACCAAATTAATCGGTTAGATAGTTTCAGAGTAATTGGTGAACATACATAGAAAAAAAATACATACGCGTCGAATTGATAACTTCCTCTTCCTTTCCTGAAGCCGGTTAAAAATAAAAATTGTAATACGGAATTTTTTGTTTTAATTTTACATAGATGTAAATTATGTCAGGAGTGGGGTTCGAACTAGAGGTCTGCACGGGCCCGAGCCTGGCCCGTGGCCCGTACCCAGCCCGGCGGAATCGTTTCAAATTCTCTAACGGGTCGGCAAAAAAATTGAACGGGCCAGACAGGCCGGGCTGGGCTGATAAAAAATTTTTTCGGGAATGATAAAATATAAGCTATTTTCAACGAAAATGGTTTTAACGAGAATAAGTATAAATGTGGCCATACTAGTTTGACAGCATCAATATAAAAATGCACAGTGTATCGGCATCGGAAAATTACATTATGTGTAACCCGTTTTAACATTTTTTTAGCTGACTCATGCCGGTCCCAGATCACGCTTGCATTATTTTTCTACATACAGGCTGGCTGGACCGGTCAGAAAACATGATTTGTAAAATTATTAACAGCGATAAAGAACTTATGTTAGCTTAGTCTTTGGATATATACTTCTTGATGATTTTTAAATTAATTTCTCAATAATGCGAAAGTTTGACACATTTTCTGTTTAATTTTTAATTGTAAAAGTATAAAAGTGATAAGCCTAACTATTGAAGGGATTTGGAATTGAATAGCATTTTTCATTTTTGGTAAATAAAATACTTGTATAACCTTGTTGAGATATAATAGTTTCTCAAATGATTGTAGGTTTTTCTCTCTTCCCTTGCTATTGCTTCCGGAAATTCTATTCAAAACGCTAATTATGGCAGTATTTTATTTGTTTGCAGTATTCTTAAATTGCTTGTATCAAAAAATGGATAACGCCATTCGATTATATAGTTTCTGAATAAAGATATCTGCTAATCTTATGTGTTTCTGAGAAAAATATGAATTTAGAAATGTATCAGAAAGGAGCTTCTTTGAGTTTAAGAATGAATTTGGATTTGAAATCTATGATAAAATGATATAGAAATATATTTATAAATCTTCTTTTATGAAACAGCTTCAAAATTAACGATGTTTTTTGCTTTCTTTTTTTTTTCTTTTATTCTAAGCCATATTAATATTTTAATGAATCTTTATGCGAATGTTGAAAGCCTAAGAATCTAAGTAATCATTAATGTTGTTAATGTGTATTTGCTGTAAAATATACTATAAAATCATTCCATAGATATGTATGCAGTATTCTTTAAAGGAATCTTAGTTATATGATAAAAATCTGAATTTTTTAGAAATCGTAGAAATTGTAACGGGCCAAAACGGGCCGGGCCTGTTTTCGCTCATTTTTGTATGGGCCGGGCCTAAAATATAAAAATTTAAATGAACCAGGCCCGGGCCAAACTTTTGAGTTTTACAACAGGCCAGGCCCGGGCCTGGAAATTCCGGCCCGTGCAGACCTCTAGTTCGAACCCACAATCTCTTTCGAAAAACAGAGCTTCAATCCGGCGCCTTAGACTGCTCGGCCATGCTGTCTACACTTCATTCAGTGAATGTATTCAACACTTTTAATTAGCGAAAAATCACTAATTTTATTAGTAATCCCAATTACTAAAAAGGAACTGAATCAGTTTCGATGAAACTCAAGTGATACCAATTCGAGAGCATAGTCTTTCATTTAACACCAAAACCAAGTTAATCGGTTGCATGGTTTCAGAATAATCTGTGAACATACATAAAATAAGGAGAGTTACAAACTCACAAACATACAGGTGAAGTTAATAAAAGTGTGGTAAAAAGAAAAAATCACATGCATAAGGAAGGCAAGGACTACAAATGGAAATGGCTTAACTTTCAATTCTTTATGGTAACATGAATAAAATCCTTTGAAAAAAAAAAAAAAAAAGAATATAATCTTTTGACAAAATACAAAAATCAGCTTACCCAGGAACCGGAACATGTCGCTGAGGTTTCAAATTAGCCAGATATTGCCTACATTCATACATATCATTTTCTATACCCTCTTGAAATCCAGACATATTTTCGTCCCTATCTAAAACTGCTTTTACGAGCTCTGGCAACATAGGATTTCTACGTACAAGTTTTTTATCAGACATTGGAGAGAGTTCTGAGTGTTTATGCTCACCAGAATTTATAAATTTTTTACAACTATTTTCACTGTCTTTCACAGGAGTCACACAACGTATAAGCGAAGTCTCATGAATTGAAGCATTAGGATTACAGTTTTCAACACTTTCTTCAGAAAGTTCAGCTTTAATAATAGGATTGGATTGTTTGATACACTTAGATTTTTTCTTATTAGCAACGTATCTGGCTCTTTTTCTCCTGATCATTTTTCGACTCCACATATTGCACGGTTTATTGCAATCACGGCTAGAATCTTCAGAGTTTTCAATGAGGTGAGCTTCACTCACATCGACAATGGGCTCTTCTGAACAATCTCCAGCATCTGTGTCACTATGAAGGCTCGTCTGTCACACTGCTCAGCTCACTTTCCTCCCTGCTAGAACTGTTTTCCACAAATTGAGCTTTGTTTTCAACAAAAACTGCAAGCCCTACCCATCCAGCAAATGTATGTTGCCACTTTCGACCATTCTGGTGTCGCTGTGATGTGGTTCGCTTGCGATGAGATTGTTTTAGCAGCTGCTTGCGTTGCTCTACATCTCAGTGACTACTCGAAGGGCTTCCGTCCGTATACTCACTTCCTTCAATGCTGCTTCTAGGACGGTCACTTATTTGAGAACTATCCAGCTGTAAAAACAGGGAGAAAATTTAAATGATACTTGTACATAACATAAATTATTATATTTTACATAGCTATGCTCAACAAGCAGTTTATGGAAAGGATGTGGTCTGCTAACCTGAGAAACAATTCATATTTACAAAAAATTGAGGTAAGAAATAAAAAAAAAAGTGCTTTATTAAGTAAGACCAGTGTTATCACTGTCGCTCGCCATTGTGCCAAATTGCGACTAAATTCTTCATTTAGCGAGTAAACAAGCGATTACATTCGCCAAATTGCTAGTGTTCAATTTTTGCTTTTTTTTCTTTTCTTTTACCTTTTCTTTTCTTTTTTTCTTCTACCTTTACAAGAAGAAAGTATTGGATTCATGAAAATTTTTGACTTCCGGTTTTCGACGGATTTATACGTTTTAGAAGGTCCTGAACACGTTTTGACTATTTTTAGAAAATGTCTATCTGTGAGTCTGTCCGTCTGTCTGTCTGTCTGTATGTGACAAAAAAATTGTGGGCGCTCTATCTCAAGAACTAATGTTCGAAATTTAATAAAATTTTATATTCAGTTAGACCTTGATATGAATTAGTGTCCATTGGTTTTTGGTGAAAATTGGCCTGCAGGTGGCGCTGCTATACTACGTTTTTCATGATTTTTAAGATTGCTGTATCTCAAGAACTAATGCACAGAATTTCACCAAACTTCAGATTCTGTGACCCCTTGATATACATAGACGCTGATTAAGTTTTGGTGTAAATTGTCCAGCAGGTGGCGCTGCTATGCCACGTTTTTCATGATTTTCATGATAGCTATATCTCAAGAATTAATGGACAGAATTTCACCAAACTTCAGATTCCGCGATATCTTGAGATACATAGCCGCTGATAAGGTTTTGGTGTGAACTGCCCTATAGGTGGCGCTGCTATGCTACATTTTGCACGATTTTTGCGATAGCTATATCTCAAGAACTAATGCAGAGAACTTCATCAAATATTAGATTCTGTTACACCAGAATATATAACATATTTAGACGCTGATTACATTCTGGTATTAACCTTGCAACAGGTGGTGCAGCTATGCTGCATTTTGCACTATTTTTCCGATAGCTATATCTCAACAGCCAATGCACAGAATTTCATCAAACTTCAGATTTTGTTACAAAATGACATATAACATAATTACACGATGATTACGTTTTGTTATAAATCTGTCAACTGATGGTGCTGCTGTGCTATATTTTACACGGTTTTTTTTTAACTAGCTATATCTCACAAACTAATGCACAGAATTTCATCAAACTTCAGATTCTTTAACACCATAACATAATTAGACGCTTTTTTTACGTTTTGGCATAAATTGTCCAAGATATGGTGTTGCTGTGCTACATTTTGCAAATATTTTGTTATAACTATATCTCAAGAACTAATGGATGAAATTCCATCAAATTTCAGATTCTGTTAGGTCTTGACATAAATAGATGCTTATTAGGTTTTAGTATAAATTACCCAAAATGAGGCACTACTAAGCTCATTTTCTCAGAATATTAATTAAATTTCAAATTATTTTAAAAAACGGAAAAATTGGTCGATTCGTCTGCCGTTTTCGCTAAAACTATTCTTTATGTCAATATTTCCTTGAAAATAAATTTTAAAGATTAATTTTAAAAAATACCGATAGAGGGCGCCTTAAACTTTAGAGTAACCGACAACTATTTTTAACCGTTATTTTTTGTATCTAATTAAATGCTTGTAAAAGTTCAAACTTAAATTTTGAGCTCAAAATCTGCATCGTTTTGAGTAATTAAGTGCGGAAATTTGAAATGTGTTCTAGGGGTGGGGAGGGTAACATTTTAACTCCTGAACACTGTTCAGTTTCCGCTTTTTAACCCTTCCATCAATTTAGAATTTGAGCTCAAAATTTAAATCTAAGCATTTGCAAGCATTTAATTAGATACAAAAAATAACGCTTAAAAATAGTTGTTGGTAACTCTAAAGTTTAAGGCGCCCTCTATCGGTATTTTTTTTAATTAATCTTTAAAATTTATTTTCAAGGAAATATTGACATAAAGAATAGTTTTAGCGAAAACAGCAGACGAATCGATCAATTTTTCCGTTTTTTAAAATAATTTGAAATTTGAACCTCCCCACCCCCATTGAACACAGTTCAGTTTGCTCTACTTAACCACTCCCAACGATTCAGATTTTCATCTCAAAATTTAAGTTTATGTCTAAGCTTCTAAGAAAATTTTATGAGATGCGAAAAATAACGGTAAAATATAGTTGTACGTTACTCCAAAGTCTAAAGCGCCCTCTATCAGCATTTTTTGAAATTTATCTTTATAATTCATTTTCAATAAAATACCGACATAAAGAACAGTTTTAGTGAAAACCGCAAATCAATCGACCAATTTTTCCGTTTTTTATAATCATTTGAATTTAAAACCCTCTGAACACAGTAAAGTTTGTGCTACTTAACTGCTTCCAACTATTCAGATTTTGAGCTCAAAATTTAAGTTTAAGTCTAAGCTTACGAAACCTTTAATGAGATGCAAAAAATAATGGTAAAAAATAGTTGTTCGTTACTCTAAAGTCTAAAGCGCCCTCTATCGTCATTTTTTGAAATTTATCTTTATAATTTATTTTCAAGACAATACTGACATAAAGAATAATTTTAGTGAAAACCGCAAACGAATCGACCAATTTTTCTGTTTTTCATAATCATTTGAACTTTTGGACCCTAAACTTTAATGGCGCCTATCTCCTTCAGAAGACTTTGGGACCCTTGGTTTCCTATTTAAATATTGTTTGTCTTGATGTGTACTATCACCCCTTAAAGTTTCGACCATGAATTTAGAAACACCCTGTATATATAATACATATTTTTAATAATTGTAGCAGACAGTTGAAATTAGATTAATAACAATTGCTGTCGCAGTTATAAAACTTAGGTTATTTTAGAGCATATTGGAAAAAAAAAGAGGTACATTAAATTAAAAAGGTTTTTTTTTTTTTTTTTTTTTTTTTTTTTTTGGTGCTACATGGCGAATTTATTTTACTAATATTTGATTCATTTGACGAATGTTTTTTATTTTTAATTAGCCAAATTACTAATGCTGGTCAAATGTCATCGAGAACACTGAGTAAGACCTTGATTTTTGTTTTAAATATTTTTATCGAAAGACAAAATTTGGCCAGTTACAGATAGTTAATTTAAAATTATAGTTAAACTAAACACAGGTACAAAGAGATCACAGTTAAACAAAATGTTAAAAATGATTCATCATTAAAATTTTTAACATCTGCAAAAGCAATATTCTGACTAATGTGAGCACAACTAATTTTAATTTATTTTTATGATTTGATCATTAATAGGTTCCATTTCAATATGATTTTTGACGAAGTTTTTTTTAAATCAAATATTGATAGATTGATTGATTGATCAAAAAAATTTTTAGTCAAAGAACTCTAGAAACAACTACTATTTCTACATTACAACTATCTGTCAAAATGTAGTATTTTGTTAATTTTATCAACAGAATTTAACCTTGTAGGAGGTTCCCTCCCTCGTCCCAAGAATACGCAAAAAAATGCCCCAAGGTTTTAAAAGAATTAAGACAAGTGAGTAAAAGTGTGATCAAAGGTTACATTGAGAGTTTTGTTAAATATTCCTTTCAAAATACTTTACCCTTTAATTAATAAATCTAAATGGTTAATTCATAATTGAAATCCTTAACTTTTTAAGTAAGAACATAGATGGCAGCATTATTAAATTCAATTTTAAAATTATTACATTTGGAAGATATTCTTTTGATCAAATTAAAAATTTTCAAGAATTGCTTTTCAGACAATTGTAGCATCTATGTTAGTATATATGAAAAGCAAATTTAATAACATGAATTAAAAAACTCTTAAAATGAAAAAAATATGTTTATACATAATATTCTTTACATTAAATGCACCGATCGGGTAATGAAATATAATCAATTTAAAAATTTTCCAATTTCTCCCAGGGAACAAAAAATAAAGTCTAGTCATGAAAAAATTATACATATCCATATAATGCAAAGTGAACAAAGAAAAATTTCTAGAAAATAGGAATTCTGCTTTTTCAGAATTTAGTGCTGTCCTGGATGAAAAAAAGATGTATATAATATATGTAGATAGTGCAAAACATATTTCAGTTTTAAGAATTAAAATACACACTTTTATTTTACATAAAATGACATCATTTGCAACCACTGAAGAATTCCACATTTATTTATAATTCAGTCTTTAAACAACATCTACAGAAAAATATGCATATGATATCACTATCGTGAAATACACAAATTCAACAAAAAGAGAAAAGAAATTTTACAAATTAAATTGGCTATTTAATTATTCATATGTCTTCATTTGCCTGTAACATTAATACAGATATTTAAAAATAAATATAGTTTATAATAACTTCAACTCCATGTTTTATCAGAAACCATTCATTTATAATTTTTCAAAATGGCATTAATTTTTATTACATTTTTTTTTCAGTTGTTATGGGAAAATGGCGACAGAACTATATAGATGTAGAAAAATATAATAATCTATTTCCTAACATTTTTACTTTATTTTCTACAAAAATGAAAGACTACAGTTGCCAATTAAAAAGAGTTAAAAACTACAAAAAAAATATTTCAAAAATAGAGAGGCAGTTTTCAAGCAAATCACAAATTAAAAGAATTTTTTTCGCCCATACGTTGATATAAAAATTAAAAATGTGTGATGCTTAGAAATTGAAGAAAATCACATTAGAGATTATTCGCAAGTAACTGTTATTTTATGGCTGGTTAAAGTAACAGAACATAAATTTTGAGATATGACACTTTAACAGCTGGCTGAAAGAAATAACATATTGGGAGTTAGTAATAAAACCTAATTTTTTAATTTAAAATAATAAAATATTTAACATTTTTTTACCAAACAATGGGAAAAAAAATTACAAAAAAATTGTAAAACAACCTAGTAGACAATGAAATCTATTCTGGGAAAAAAATTTCTAAACTGAAATTGAGCTTTGAACCAGGAAAATTGGGATCAGCACGTAAATGTGCTATCACACAATTATCTAGGATGCACAAATCTAAATTGCAAAAACAGTTGGATGTCAATAAATGTATTAATTTAATTAAAATAACATAAGATTCTTTGAAAATTTTATAATTTTTCATGCGATCAGAGCTATTACTTACCTATGGAGCTGTGGGTAACGCTATCATTTTAGGGGGGGAGGGAGAGGTGATCTGGCACATATTATAAGACATATCTAAAGGAAAGGGGGGAGGTTGCCTTTTGATATTTATGTCATTTTTGACCCAATCAAAATTCTCTTTTTATTTGTAACATCTCTCATTTGGTCTAAGTAGCTGACTACGAAATTCTGAAATAAAAATTTTGGACTTTCATACATTTGCAAGAAGTCCATCGAAGCCAAGAATGAAAACTTTTTTTAATATCAGGAAAAAACAAATTGAAATGAGAAGATTTCTATGCCTTACAATATGGCTAAAAATTGATTGCTTACAATAAAAGGAAGTAATTAAAAGTTCTTGAAGTCAAAAATCTCTCCAAGACTAAAATCAGTCCTGAAATTGAAGGTCTTGCACCCATGTATATACAGTAGACTCCCTCAAACCCGCACAGCTTGGGACCAGAGGTTGTGCGGATTTTAGAATTTTGCAGATTTCTGGTCATTGCTTTGTTTACATTTTTTAAACAGTAATTTGAGTGCAAGTAATGGTGCAATCAGAACTATAATGAATGCTTATAATATAATAAAACATTAAAATAAGTAATAAACTAAAATAATAAAAATTTAAATAATTTTTAAAATGATTAAAGTATTAATAGCAAAGGACAGGTTAATAATCAATAGTGTATGATTAAATATACATTATAAATATTAACAGTATTTTTCCAAAATTATTCAATAAAACTTGCTTCATAAAAGTACATTACCAATTCACATCAAAATCATAAAAGGAGGATTTTTTTTTTCAAGTTTAGCCAGGCTTAATAACCAAAAAATCTTGATTATTGCATAAATATATTTGGTAAAAAGATTGTGATTACCAGTGATACCTGAAATGTCTTGAATTTTTTCCAAAAAAAAAAAAAAAAAAATTATTTTTCCTTCATGAAAGAAGCATGAATAGAGTATTATTAAGAAAATTACAATTAAAAAAATATATGGAATTGATAGAGAACTAAAAAAAATTAAATTTTGTCCCAATATCCAAACTGAAAGTTTCATTGTTTACATCCTTAAAATATGTGCGGATTTTAGAGAGTTGCGGATTTGAGGGAGTCTACTGTATAGTTAAAACAGTACTACTGTGTTATCCCATCGACCAAAATACTATCACCAAATTATAAGATTAAATGAAAATAACGGATGATCATGAGTGTCAATTCAATAACATTAAATATGATACATGTGTTTAAAATGTCATTAAGTGATTTTTATTTGTATTTGTTGTTGCTGTCTTTTCACTGATGTTAAATATACCAGCTCTTATTAAAAATTAGCAATGTATGAAGAGAAATACAATTAAATGAAATAGTGATAATGAAATATAGTGTACTCACAATAAGTAGGCATGAGGTTTCCTTGGAAAACAGCTTTATTGCAGACCTTTGAAATTCTTGAAACAATAAATTTAATATTTCCAGCAATTTACCATGTCATCTTTAGCAAAACTAAAAAAACTTCATTCTTGATAATATTTTGATCTCAACTTAACACTAACAAAAATCATTACATAAGCTTTCACCATCACATATCTAAAAAATTTATCCTACTAAACTGAGGAAACTTGTAGTATTCATTAGGGATGCAATGGATATTGATTTTGCCGGATATCGGATATCTGATATCCGATTTGCCTGCCGGATTCGGATATCCGGCCAGATATCCGATCGGATATCCGGTACTAAATATGTTTTTAGTTATGGTGAATGCTCGTTTATTTCTTTATACAATGCCATCTCATATAATAAATTGCAAACATGTTTCACACACCATTACAACATTTTAAACATATTGCAATATATTTTACAGAAACTATATATCTTTGACTATCAGGGCTTGAAATTCAGGTTTTCCCAGGAGGAGAGAGTTTCCCTTATAACATTTGTAAATGCAGGGGAGTTAAACTATATGAGAGGGGGGAAAATATTTTTTAAACCCAATTATTTTTTACATGCCACTTAAATATTTACAAATTATACCGACAGGACAAAATTCCACTGAAATAAATTAAATCAACAACTCAAGATAATTATCCAAAATGTTTATTTTAATTAAAACAAAGGAAAATAATCAAACCTTATATATATTATATCATTTTTCAATTTTCACTCAATGTTATGGGCAATTAATAACTGAGTTGCTAAATGAATTTTTCAATTCATGTTTATTCGATTTTGTGCGGCTTAGAATCTTTTATAGGTTACACTTTTGACAAACAGAACAGAGCAACTTTTCTAACACATTAAATTATCGAAAATACTTGGTTATGCTTTTTTCATCTTATTATTTTTTCTTAATTCTTTTTCTTAATTTTCTTAAAATCTGATTGGCATTCATTTTTAATTTACTTTCAAGAATAAATCATGTAGGTGATTGTATTGTCAATATCCTTCGGTGATTGTACATCACTTAGTGGAATTATCGTCAATACTGTAATGTGTAATCCCTGACATTTTAGCTAATTGAATTATGTTCATGTTCTACTATTAATTAGAATTTAAACCCATATGAAATTCTGAAAAGGACATAGTCAATAGGTTTCTTCTATTACATAAGAAATGGATCATTTAAAAAAGTCATGTCCTAATTTCTGTGAACTATGCACATCAAGTATTTATTGTTTCTAAATGTGTTTCCTTAAAATTCATCTTTTTTTTTTTTTTTTTTTTAATCATTTGGAAAACGGCTGTTGTTTTCGGTTGAGAATGGGCCTTGTGATGTCTGCATTTTATTTTGTTTATGATTCGTCCAGGAATATTAACGTTTAATCCATGATATACATAATATATGACTTATTATATAAATCATGTTTTGAACATCATAAAAATGTTTTTACTGATTTTCAATAACTCAATGGGAAACATTTAAACATCTTGCTTTGGGCAATGGATGTCCACATTTTATTTATTTATTTTACGAAATTCTTTAAATTTAGAAGAATTTTTATTTGAATAGGAAATCAAAATGTCAATGTTAATAAAGAAGAGAGTAGAAAAGTTACAAAATGGGAAGGTGCAAATTATCAGATATGGAAAAAAATGAATCCGAACAGAAACGTTGTATGAAAGATCGCCTTTTAAATAAAAAAAGGAGGTATGATTATTGAGCCCATTGATGACAAAATGTGCGATGACTTTGAAAAATGAAAAAATCTAATGTTGATCCACTGATTGTAAACAAAAAATGTTTATTTATTTATTTATTTATTTATTTTTTATTTTTTTCAAATGTGCAACACAGGATTTAATCTCATTTTGTTCAGAGCTAATTCCAGACTCATGTGATAGAGCTCAGACTCTAGTGACCAATACTGCCCTATTAGTTATTTCTTGTTTTGGCACAGGAAAAAAAATTCGCAAAATATATAAATCTGTCATAGAAAAAATGTAGCTGATTTCGTCCATCATGGCAAAAATAAATTTTCAAAAATTGTCGACCTGCCTGAAAAAATTTGAACTTTGAGAGAACTTGAGTAGTGGGAAAATATATCGAAATTCGTCAATCAATTACAATAAAATATCGTAAAATTTGTTAAGCTGTCACAAGGAAATATGAAATTCGTCAGCCAATAACAAAGGACAAAACACAAATTTTTCAGCTGGACACAGGAAAATAATTGTTAATTTCATCAGAATGTCACAAAAATAAAAAGGGAAATTTGCCAATCAGTCGCAGAATAAAATAGCTAAATTTGTCAATTAGTTGAGAGAAATAAATTATGAATTTTGCCTGTTGGTCTCCAGAAAGAAAAAGTTGTAAAATTTTGTAAGACCAGCAAACGGGAAATTTTGTGAGAAAAATTACAAAACATTTCAGTCAAATGCAGAAAAACAATCATGAATTTTGTATAATTGTCGTAAGAGCAAACTGTGAGATTTGTCAATCGATAGAGGAAAATATCAAGAAAATAGTCAGTCGGTCCTGAGACTTGACCCTCACTTCACAAAGAAAAAAATTTCAAAAAGTGACTTTTTTGGGAAACAGGAATGACACAAGATTCTTTAGTGCATGAATCCTGCCATCCCGTCCAGAAATTCAAACCCTGTATGTGTATAATAATAATATTGAATAAAAAATGCAATTCTAATATTTAAATATTCTGCTTATTTGTCATTGAACCGCTGAAAATTGCTTATAATATGTACAATGAAATGGCTGATAATTTTTAGAACAAATTTTACATGTTTATTAATATGTCTATAATTGTAAAGAATTTTCACAAAGAAATACATAGCATCCTTTTATAATGTAAACATAAAAGTCTTACTAATATACCAATGGTTGAAGAGTTATATCCAAATACAGGTTTAATTGATGATTTTTTTTTTTTCATGTTTTAATTATTCAAAAATGTCTTACCTTAAGCTATATTTAATTTTATTTTAAGGTAAATCACTTTGAAATTTATGAAAAGAAAAAATTACTTTTAATTTTAAATATTTATAATGAAGTCACAAAAATAACTAGTTGGATGCACCAATCCTAAGACTTTCTTCTATTTCATAGATCTCAATTTTCAAAAAATATTTACAAATATTAATACTACATCAATATTGTTAGTTCAATATCATACCAACTTTGATTTTCATCTCGAATTTTTGCTGCAGTCAATTAGATTAAGAATGAGTTAATCTCGATCATGTTATTTATTAAAATTAATATTTTTTTGTTATTCCGCTATACATCAGCTGTTTGCGAATAGCCAGTTTTAGCAAGATGCAAAATTCCCATTGCTGCATGAACTGCCAATTCAAAAACATTCGAAAAAAAAAATTAAGGGAGGAAATAGCTCCCCCCCCCATTTCCCCTTTTTATACTTAATCATTGAATCCCCTAAACTAACCAAGGATATGCTTTATCACATAAAAAAACCTATATCCAAAATTCATAGCAAATTGAATAATTCTTCATAAAAACCCATTTATATAATTTAAGAAGAGTTATTCCCGTTCTTTATACTTAAACATTAAACTTCCAAAACTACTCAGAGATTCGCCTTATCAAAAAGAATGTACATCCAAAATTTAAAGCAAATAGGATATTTCTGCATAAAAACTTATTTATCAAATTTAAGGGGGTTTGAGGTAATCTCCGGTATCCCTTTTATGCTTAACAAAAGGACCCCACAGCTAATTAGGGAAGCATCTTATCACTATAAACCTGTATCCAAATATTAAAACAAATTGGTTAATTCTGCAAGAAAAATCATTTACCTAAATTAAGAGGGGTAGTCCCACCAATCCCCCATTTATACTTATCCAATGAACTCTCAAAACAAATCAGGGAAGTGCCTTATCCAAATGAACCTATATCCAAATTTTGAAGCAAATCGGTAAATTTTATGTGAAAAACCCATTAAACTAAATTCAAGATGGGGGAGTTACCTCCCATTCCCCCCTCTTAGACTTATGCAATGAACTCGCAAAACTAATCATGGAGGTGTCCTCATCAGAATGATCCTATGTCTAAAACTACAGCCAAAAACATGTACAAAATGTTTGGTTCATTCTATGTATAACTTCATACAATTTTTGATGATATGATGGTGACACTGGGACAGACAGGTTTTGAATAAACATGTTTTTAGGGATATTGGATCCCTAAAACATATAAATTTGTCGAAAAAAAATGATTACATTACTTTCTACTATCAAGGATAGAAGAAAGTAAAAAATGTTTGTTTGGTTGTTTAACTTATAAACCAATTAACCCATTATTTAAACTAAGCGAAAGAAAGAAAATTAATAAAATCATAGTTTATTAAACAATTTCAAATTTTATAAAGACTAAAGACAGAAACCAATATTTAGAAATGCATAAATAATGCATGTAAGGTAGCAAAAAGCCATTTAGAATCTACTATCATTCGCTCCTGTAATCTATATATATAAAAGAAAGTCTGGATTTCGTATTAATCACAGAACAAAAAAATCTACCGAACCAAAAATCTTGAAAATTGGGATAAAAATACTTCCCATAATACTGAGTGCCACTAAGAAGAGATTTTTAAAAATTCCACCCCTAAGGGGGGTGGTGAAAAAAAGAACGAGTTAAAAAAAATTCCTTAAAAATCGGCTTTAGCAGTTATTTTTCAATTGATAACATATTTTAGTGTATTTTTTCATGCTGAATCGAATGGTACCAAGCAAAATCTTTTAAATCCAGTAGTTCGTGAGATACTTCACATTTTTCTAATTTGGCAATGTCTTCGGCACAAAAACCAGACATTTTCAATCCTTATCTATATATATAAAAGAAAGTCTGGATTTCGTATTATTCACAACACAAAAAAAATCTGCCGAACCAAAAATCTTGAAAATTGGGATATAAACACTTCTCATAATACTGAGTGCCGCTAAGAAGAAATTTTCGAGAATTCCACCCCCAAGGGAGGTGAAAAAAGAACGAATTTAAAAAAAAAAATCCTTAAAAATCGGCTTTTGTAGTTATTTTTCAACTGATAACATATTTTAGTGTATTTTTTTATGCTGAATCGAATGGTACCAAGCAAAATCTTTTAAATCCAGTAGTTCGTGAAATACTTTGCATTTTCCTAATTTGGCGATGCCTTCTGCGCAAAAACTTGAAATTTTCAATCTATCTATATAAAAGGAAGTCTGAATTTTGTATTAATCATTGTACAAAAAAATCTGTTGTACCTACAATTTTGAAAGAGAGTTCTATAATCAGGTTAACATGATTATGTAAGATATATTTAATTATATCAATATATATAAAACGCAAAGTGAAATTTCATTCCGGCCGCTTATAACTTAAGTTCTACTAGATAGATTTTAATGGAACTTACATTGTTACTTGGATAATTTTTCTGAAATTTTGTAGCATATGAAATATAGCATTCTACGTTGCTTAATTGAATACTTATGGAGAGATGTTTTAAATCAGATGAACCCAATTACAATAGGTTGGCTTTATTTTAAAGGCTCAGCTGAATGAATTTTTATGTGATTAAAACTGTTAACATGTTGAGCGCTACGTCATTCATTGGTGACTAACATTGAACTTTTCGTTTAGATGATGGACTTTTCACCGATGACAGACAGTCTAAAGTATGATATAAAACTAAAAATTACTATGATATAAAAATTTCGTTTGATTCAAAGTTTCTTTAAAAAATACTGACCAGCGTAGCGGGTGAAGGCTGCTAGATGGTATATAAGCCTGCGCTTCTCTGTCGCTTTGCTCAGCTTAGCTTTTTCTACATGCTGAGTCTTGTACTGATGAAGAATCTCGACAATAGATTCAAAACAGCTGTTTGCAACGTTTTCTTTCATTATTTGAGCATTTCTAAATGTTGGTTTTCTATCTTTATACACTTTTACAAAAAGGCTTTATTTGCTATTTTGACTTCAAATTTTGTTTTACAATCCGAAAGTAAAGATACAATTTTCTAAAAGATATAAATGTAAAATCTTGAATTTATTACAGAATTTTAATATAAATAGTAAGGAAAGCTGGCAATTTTTTAAGCTTTTGAGAATTATCTTTTACTCATATTGATAGGGAACTTATTATTTCATCTTTTGCATTATAAACAAAAGTTTTTCAGTATTATTTGGGATCAAAGGATTACTGTTATTCATCTATATTTGCTTTGCTGCATTCTCTGGATATCCGACAGAGAAGTCGGATATCCGGTGATTGTGATCCGGATATCCGACGATATTTCGGATATTGAAAAATCAGCCGGATATGCCGGATATCCGTTGCATCCCTAGTATTCATAATTATTCCCACTCAAGTGACACTTAACACATAACATATCCCTACCAAAAAGTAAATACTATTTAAATGCCCACTGAAACCTTCCAGCCAATCACGGCAAAGAATCACGAATCATTCACGAAAAACTCTTGACATATGCAAAACAGATGTTTTGCATAAAATAAATTTGCCTACAAAAAGATTTTATTATAATTTACTTTTAAAAATAGTTAGAATAATTTAATTTAAACATTTAAAACTTAAATCAATCAAAAATAAACTTAATAAATTAATACCTACAAAAAACTCATTTCACAACTCGTGAGAACTAGATGAATCGCGATGTCTTATGAAGTGAAGTGAAGCAATCAAATGTTTTGATCTAAAAACATGGCTGCTCTCACAAAATTAGCGGTGTATTGCTCTTGAAAGCGAAGTAAGAAAAAAAAAAAAGGGAAAAATAGATGACATGGAATATCCCCAGAAATAAATAAGAAATGAGCAGGAAACAACAAAAACAGGCTCTACAGTATTTTTATTAATATTCTATTAATTATTATTTTTTTTTATTAATTAAAATAAAAATTACATCAATATGTATAATTTGACTATTAGTTTGGCAATTTGTATAATTTGGTGAAATCGGTCAATGGGATAACAGAGTAGTACCGTTAAAATTTATAGTTAAACACATATAGTTAAAACTCATTTCATACAAATGCAAATATCTCATTGAATAACCAATCTATTTTTATTTTAATTGCACCATAGTGCTTCAAATATTATACATATATATTTTTTTTCAGAATGTGGCATTGAAATCGATTGAAAACTCTACATTCTAGAGACATTTGAATTTTTCACAGAAATATTATCGCTTTCACAGACATAGTGTTATGTTTACACAAATGGACATACTGTATATACTTGCACGCAAGTCAACTTCGCATATAAGTCATTAAAAATAAGAAAGAATTCAAAACTTGCGTATAAGTCGATACCCCTAAAAGTCTAGTATTTTTTTTCTCATTTTTTTGTGCGAGAAAAATAATTTAAACATATAAACAAGAAACAGAATTTTTGCATAACAAGTGCTGCCACTGAAAAAGAAAAACTTATGTAAAATGCCATTGGCTGAAAAGTAGTTAATGCATGTTGAACTCCATGACGTCAAACTTCCAACTGACTGCCATGAATAGTGAAATAACCGGCGATTTGATGATCACAGTTCAGGAATACTACGAAGTCGCATACCATATTTACTCGTGTATAAGGCGCACTTTTTTTCAAAAAATTAGGGCAAAACTCCTAGGTGCGCCTTATACACGGAATAATTTTTTAATGTTGGATGCAGTCAAACGGTATACATATGAAACATTCAAAGAAGATATTAAAACTTGGAAAATGTTACTTAATTGAAGTATTACTGCATATTTATTTCACTCCTTGCAGTTTTTTATACAACAGAGCTAGTGACATTATTTAAATGCTAATTAACAATTCTCTTTACCGCCACCCATTCCTATTTCCCATCATTCTCTTACAACCCCAAGTCAAAAAATGCATTTTCGTCTTGTTTTCTGGTCTGGTGTAATGTTTGTTTCAACTTTTTTTTTTTAAACTGAAATTCATTTGGTCATTCTTCATTAGCGTATCAAATTTATGGTGTACGTTATACACGAGATTTTTAGAAATCGTCATTTTTTCTTGTAAAGTAGGGGTATGCCTTATACACGCGTGTGCCTTATACATGCGTAAATATGGTATTTTGAAGTATCGGCATGCTTCAACGTAATTTGCTGTTGATTTGGAGAGGATAAAAACAATTATGTCATGTTACCTATTTTAAATTTATTTTAATCAACCTTTTAAGTCAACATTGTCATCAGTTTGTTAGCAACGGAAATGTGTTCTTGATATTAATCATGTACTTTTTTTTTAATTATTGTTTTTTGCAAGGGGGTAGGGTAGATTATTTTTTCAAAAAATAAACTGAAAATGATCCAAAATTCAGAATCATCAAGGTTCGGAGGATTTCTGATTTTGTTCTGTAATAAAGCAATGGAAATTACTGCAGCACCATTTGCCAGCAAACTATTTTCCGATATTTTATGTATATATATACATAAAATATCCGATAGATCGGATACATACATAAAACATCAGGTCTTGCATATAAGTCGATCTCCCACTTTAAAGTTCTTTTTTTGTCAAATTTCTCGATTTATATGCAAATATATACGGTAAATGTTAAACAACATACAGTCATTTCCTAGAGTGACAATCCATTTTAAACATTTTCTGTTACATAGGTGATTGTAAATATTTTATTATTTTATTTATAATAAAATAAATTGTGCCCTACTTGTTCCTGTGACTAAATCTTCACTGAAAAAGATGAAGTTAAACATGTTCTTTAGATCCTCAGAGTTCAAGAACAATTCCTCAGGCATTTGGGTATATATTTCACAAACTATGTAAAGGGTGTTTTTTTTAGATGTATGGTTTTGAAATTAACAACACTGCTTCTAGTTACAATTTTGAAGGTTGACAGATGATTTGTGCTCAATACCTTTTGCCATTTCACCATGAAAAGGCACAACAGCACTTGCAAATTGTGCAAAACACATCTTTTATTGCAAGTGATATTCTGTGAGTGCATAATTTCATGAATCTGTGAACTAGCCCTAACCATGTGATCTCACGTCAATGGATTATTTTCTATGGGGATATATGAAGTTGCTGGTCTACATTGATAAACCACAGAAAACAAACCACTTGAAAATAAAACATTTGCCATGTTATAGCTGATATACAGCGCTGCTTAATATAGTAGCAAAAAATGGACTTCTAAATTACCTTTCATTCAAACCAGTCATGGTACCCATATGTCTGAAAATGTTTTTAAACACTAACGGTTAAAAAATAAATTCTTTAATAAAACCAATTTTATGGTCATTATCATTATTTTTACATGATTTAATTCATTTTTAAATTTTTATACTTAAAGAAAAAAAAAATCTGGCCATTGTCCCTTAATTTTAAAAGCCAGCAATTTTAACGAAATTGTTTTAAAAAAGGGAAGGGGATGTTAAAATGTATTTCATCTTAAAATAGCTTTAAACTATTTTTAAATAATATTGCTAGTTTACATTTTAATTTTTATCACATTTCTAATCAATTAAACAGCTTAAATCAGAAGGAAAATTCAGACTCTCAGTATAACAATTCAGTTATTCAATAACACGCAGCTTTTTCTTTTCTTTTCTTTTTTTTTTTTTTTTTTTTTTTTTTTTGGGGGGGGGGGGGTAAGGGGAAAGCGGGGAGCAGTGAGAAGATAAAAAATATTTAAAAAAATTGTATATTTTTCACAAATTTTTAAATATTTTTGCAATTGAAGCTACATTTTCGAAATTAAAAATAAGGAGTTAGCTTTTAAAAATGTTAAGAAAGAGCATTCTGTATAAGATAAGACAAAAAACAATTAGCCAAATATGAAGTTAGAAGAAAAATGAATAAAAGAGAGGGAGAGTGATATGTTGTAATTTCTTGCATAATGAATAAAAATTATAACTACTTCAAAAACTTAAATAAGTATTTTTTTTTCCCTTTGTCTACGTTAATAAATAATGCTTAAAGAAAGCAAATGTCACCTCGCTAGCAGTGTGAACATGTCGGACATCACTTCTTTCATCTTCACTATTGCTTGCTTCGATACTGACACTCCTTTCGCTACTGCTGGGCTCTCGCTTACGTATCAAACCTGAAATCTCACTGCCACTAACACCTAAGGGCAAAAAAAGATTCAACATTATTATGAAAGTACATTACAATTATGTCAATACACATAACACAGTAAAACCAGGATTGATTTAAAATTTCTTCTCCTCATCTTAAAAAAATTCCAAGTAACTCTGCATCAAAATGTGACAAAGATTTTTTTAGACAGATATTCACAAAGCAGCTTTTAGTGTTTATTGACACAGTTTACAATTCTTTGAGGTTAAAATGTCAGAAATTGTACATTAAATATGGCAAAGAGTGTTTCATAGTAAAATTATAGTAAGAACTTCAATTCAAATGAAGCTATGTACATACATTAAGCTTAAAATAGGCAAATATCATGGATGCATAAACAACGGCATAATTTTCATTTAAAAACAGTAAGATTTTCATGCTTTTGAATATTGAAAAATTTATCGTACAGCATGGTAGCAGCAATTGTCTTAAAATAAATTGTTCACAGCATAATTTAAATTATTCTTGTTACTTTCATTTTGATAAAGAGTAGTTAAACAATAGTGAATAATAAAAAAGCTCCGTCCCTTTTTTAGGTGCGTTCGTAATTATGTAAATACGTAGCATTTACGTAGTTGCCGTTCTGTTTGACAGTCCGCATATAACATCGCAAAAACTACCCAACCGAATCCTTTGAAATTTAAAATATATAATTATCCTGTATATTTACATGAACACAAACAAGATTTCGACCACTAATACTACATCTGAGATATTGTCTATTATAACAGCAAGTTCTGAATATATTTTAAACTTCGTTATCGTATGAACGCACCTCATTTGCTATGCTTTACATGCAATTTCCAACTTGTTATTATAATTTTCATCTTAACTTTTGTAATCTTTACAAATTATGAAAAATATAATATATGCATGTACATCCCCCCCCCCTAATAGATAATTGACAGTTTTAAGTCAAATTTATGATAAAAGGTGGTTTAATGATTTGGAGGAGGGAAAATTTCTTAAATATTCACCAAATAAGATTCCATAAAAATCTAATTTGCATTTATGTCTAAAAGAATATGAAATTTCACAGAATTTTTAGTGCATTAAATCTTGGATTGGAGCAGTTAATGTCTGTTGCACAAAGACAGAAATTTTTCAAAAACAATCATATCTTATTCAAGCCATCCTTAAAATACATATTTATGAAAAAGGCAAAAGTTGAAAATTTTTATGAAAATAGTTTTTTACTTATGAATACAGGAGAAAGTAAATAAACTTTTAGTTGCACTTGGGTAAGTAGATTCACAAGAAAAAAATTAGCATACACAAGCTATGTTATTTAGGTCCTCTTTATCAAGCTTTAAGATACATTACTTAGAACTTATCTACACTCTCATCATTTGAGAACACTTTCACCAATTTAAAGAAACTAATAAATGTATTAAAAATACTTACTTTTAGAAAATTTTTTAAGCCAAGAATTCACACAAACACCCCAAATGTTCATAATATCTAGATATTTTTCATTTATCTTTTCACATTTATTGTATTATGATTAAAAGGCCACCCAGATTAACCCTTTGGATCTGCTGTACCATTGATAGCTGATGTCTTTTAATTGAGTGTTATTTTGCTTTAACAAATACTTTTGTTAGTGTTGACATGTAATAATGTTAATATGTGTCTATGCATTTACTAACAATAATAATAAATATTTGTTCTGTTCTTATTGCGCCGTTTGAGATTCTTTAATTTTAAACTTATATTTCACTCTTTAAATTTAAAATACAAGTTTTTTTTCCAGAAAGAATCAAGTGTAATAAAGAGCAAAAAGTATTAGAATGTTATTATAATATCAGTTAAATCATGTTATAATATATTTTCTAAGCATCTCCATAAAGTCGTCCTTAGCCTATTGTCATATGAATATGAATTGAATAGTACACAAAACAGCATTTAAGTTTCAGATAATCAAATATTCGTTTAACTCTAATTAATCTATTTGGATAGCTAGTGTTAGTACTATTAATGTAAAAGTAATTTTTTCTAAAAATTGAAAATAAATAAAATAAATTGGATCCGAAAGGGTAAAACAAAATTTGCCTGAATGTAGTTTGGATTAATGGTTTTTCTATAATTATAGATATTCAGCAAGCAAAATATTTTAAGGTGGCACAGTGAAAATTGAACTTTTTTAACAGCTTAAAATCAACTACATTAACTATAAATTCATTTCATTAAACAACTAAAAAAATTAAGCATACCCATATGTAAAGAGCCTTTCATTAAAGCAGAGAATGGACTGTGTGCGGTAGAACGATCTCCCATTTCAGACACTATCATGCCAGATGAGGTGTTCCCGTTAGACCATATAAATTTGATTAATGCAGATGCGAGAAGCAATGTCTGGAAAAAAATAAGAAATTCATTCCATCAAAATACATAAGGTTCATCCTTTTTTTTTTTTTTTTAGGGGACAGAGTACCTTTAAATTAGACAAAATATTGATTGTCTTTTTTTAATATTAACTGAAAGTTTCTTTAATAGTCAATATTTTAACACCTCATTTTTGCCAATACAACAATTATGTCGCAAGATATTGTACATTTTGTTAATAGATAGAGCGCAAATAAGCCATACAAATGAAAACTTTAAACCAATCTTTCTCCCTGTTCATATTTTTATAACTTGCTTGTTAGTTAAATATTAAGACTTTTTTGCTAATTTAGATTGAGGTTTGAATTTTTTTATTATTATTTTATCTCCAAGGTGTATTTCATATTTGTGAGAAAAAAAAATCTTATTAAATAATAAATCCCATACATCTAAAAATCCATACACAGTTTTATGTAGTACATTCTAATGAACGTAGAAAAAAAAAATCCAACCTGAAATATTCATATTTATCAAAGTACAGTAGACTCTCTCAAATCCGCACTCCTAAAATCTGCAACTCTCTAAAATTTGCACATAATTTATGGATGTAAATAATGAAACATTCAGTTCAGATGTCGGTGAAAAATTTGACTTTTTTAGTTTTATATCAATTCCATAAATTTTTTAATTTGTAATTTTTGTTAAGGTTATTGAACTCATGTTTTCATGAAGAAAAAATAATTTATTTCTGAAAAAAAAAAAAAAAAAAATATTGCTGATATCATTGGTAATCATACTCTTATCTTTAAAGATATTTATGTATTAATCAAGCTTTTTTAGCTCACAGGCTATCATAGCCTGAGAGCTTATGTGGCCGTCCGTTCTGTATGTATGTTCGTACGTTCGTAACGCGATAACTCATGATGAGAGCTTATGTGGCCGTCCGTTCTGTATGTATGTTCGTACGTTCGTAACGCGATAACTCATGATAAAAATATCGGATCCACTTGAAATTTTGTATATAGGTATATCCTGATAAGGCGCTTCCCTGATTAGTTTTTGGAGTTCATTCGATATGTATAAGAGGGGGAACGGGGGGCTCATGCCAATCCCCTTAACTGATATAAACAGGATTTTCATGCAGAATTAATAGCTTTCGTTCAAAATTTAGATATAGGATCATTCTGATGAGGCGATTCCGTGACTGTTGTTAGGTGTTCATTGAATAAGTATAAACAGGGGGAACGAATTGATATAAACTGGATTTTCATACAGAATTAACAGTTTTCGTTCAAAATTTAGATATAGGATCATTCTGATGAGGCGATTCCGTGGCTGTTATTAGGTGTTCATTGAATAAGTATAAACAAGGGGAACGGGGGTTCTAATGCCCCTCCCCTTAACTTGTATAAATGGATTTTTCAAGCAGAATTGTCAGATTTCATTCAAATCTCTGAATAGCTTTGGAAGTTTAATGGTTAAGTATAAAAGAGAGGAATAACTCCTCTTAAATTATATAAATGCTAAATGGGTTTTTATTAAGAATTATCCAATTTGCTCTGAATTTTGGATATAGATTTTTTTTATGATAAATCATGTCCTTGATAGTTTAGGAGGTTAAATGATTAAGTATAAAAAGGAGAAAGGGAAGGCTGTTTCCCCTTCTTAATTTTTTTTCAAACGGAATTAACGAAAATACAAGGCTGTAATGTACAATTAGTATGCGTAGCCTGTGAGCTCAATGCCATCAGTTTAACTGGGCAATATTCTTTTTATTAGTTATTAAGTCAGGCTAAACCTGAGAAAAAGCATCTTTATTTTATTATCCTGATGTGAATTAGTATTTAACTTCATGAGGGAAATATCATTGAATAACTTAGGAAAAACACATTTCATCTTTATAATGAATATTTAATTGAACATTATTGATTATTAACTTGACTTTTGCTTTTAGTATTTTATTCATTTTAAAAATTAAATTTTTATTATTTTAGTTTATTACTTATTTTAATATTTTAGTATATTGTAAGCATTTATTATACTTTTGATTACATTATTCATTACATTCAACTTGCTTTTTAAGAAATATAAACAAAGCAATGACCAGAAATCTGCACAACCTCTGGTCCCAAACTGTGCGGATTTGAGGGAGTCTACTGTATGTAGAATTTAAAAAGTTATTTGAAAGAAAAATATATATTTTAGTAAAATAAGCTGTTTTATTTATTTATTTATTTATTTATTTAATTTTTAGTATGAAGTAGAGTGTTAGCACATACATTACAATGTTATTCAAAATTGAAGATGTGAATAAATAAATGAACCATTTTTATTTGTACAAAAGCACACATCAAACAGTCAAAAGAAATGAAAATAAAAGTACCCAGTTAAATTAACAGCATTGAGTTCACAGGTTATTCAAATTAATTGTATATTATGCTCTTACGTCAATGAATAATAACCTTGAAAAGATAAAGAAAAAAAATTCATTTAGCAAAATGAAACAAGGGGGATGAGTCTTCCTTATTTCTCCCCTTTATACTTAACCTATGAGTTCCAAAACTAACCAGAAAAGTGCCTTATTAGAATGATCTGGCATACCAAATTTCAAGCAAATCGAATGTCCTGCATGAAAAGACCAATTTATCCAAATTGGGGAGGGTGGAGGGAAGAGAATTAGCTGCCATCCTTTGTAGGTTTAACCAATGATCCTAAAATTAATCAGGGAAGTACCTTATCAGGATGAGCTTGGATCTAAAATATGAAGCAAATCTGATAATTCAGCAAGAATAACCCATTTATCTAAATTAAGAGGGGCAAGATAAATGTCTTTGTTGCCTTCCCTCCCCTTTATCTTAACCCATGAACCCATCATGGGTTATTTAATCATGGTTTATTTTTTTAAATAGTAATAAAAAGATTTCTTTTTTGTAATTTAAGTGTTAAGTTGTTTCAAATTACTGGATATAAATAATTTTGCGTGTAACATTATGTTAGCAATCAATATAAGACTTGGTAAATATGTCATTTTTTATACGTATATGATGAAAATTCGATTAAACATATACAACACTCTAAAAAACTATTTTAAGGTTGTTAGATTAAGAAGAAAATATTAAAATTAAAAGTTCAATTAGTATTCAACGAACAAAGTTCCTACAAGTGAAGCAGGATTTTCTACAGAATAAACACTTACCATACATATCTGTGCATAAGTCAAAGAATTTTAGGTAAAACTTGGAGTTGGAAATGAGAGGTCAATTAATACAAGAGTTAATTAAAAATATACATACTGCAGATAATCAAGGAACAAGAAAGTATTTTAGTAATCGCATATGGGATAGGTTGGAGAGAGGGATAAAAGTGGACAATGTAAAAAAAATCCTTGTAAATGAAAAAATTCTCAACAAGTCCCTGTAATTGTTCTGCATCATTTTCTCTTGGGATAGAATTCCCCTCAATACAAGGGCATTCTTTACAATATTTTATTTTCCTTTTTCAAAAGAGTTCAACTTGAGAATGCTTCTATATATATCTTTTAAAAATCCTATGATACAAAGAAGTACTGTATTTTAGAAGTATAAGAAATTGTTTACCCTTGTAAAATAATGCTTGAATAGATTTTTGAAAGAACTTTTTTAAGTACCATTAAATTGACGTGAATAGGTTTCAAAATAGTTAACTTTGTAGGTTTTATATATACAGTTTTTAAAAAGTTGAACAAAAAAAAAAAAAAAAAAAAAAAAAAAAAAAAAGGAGGATTAGAAATGTGGAAAAAAAACGTTTATTAATATAATGAAAGTTTATTAATTTTTTTTATTCTTGGTTACAAATCATTTTTTAACATACTACCAGAAATGTTGTATATACATAAAAATTGACATATACACGAAAATTCAATTTTTTTCAAAATTTTGCTTAAGAGTTAGAGGGAGATCAACTTATACACGAGTTTATACAGTATTTATTTTTAAATGCGTAAAAAAAGTGTATAATAATGTAACTTAGAAAAAAAAATTTAAATCAGTCTGATCAGTCTTTAAATCTTTTAATGACTGTTTAAATTGAACAACTTTTTATAAAGTTACTGTGTATTTCAAGAACAATATTTTTAGGAAAAAATATAAAGTTCTTCCCCCCCCCCCCCCCCCCCCGCTGTATTATGCTGTTTTTTTTTTAAGGAACTTTACAGTTTTGGAGAAGTATCAAGTGACAATACACAAAACTTAAAAACAGAAGGTGTAAAGACTCAACTGTTAAATAAATCACTAGTTTTTTTTTTTTTTTTTTTTTTTTTTTTTCCCAGTAAATATCTGAATTTAATCAGCAGAGATAATTGCTCATTTAATGCTCTAATGGGGGGAGGGGGAGAAAAAAGGATACTTCAGATAGCGAGGATTTTTACAAAATCTTTTGAATAACTGTGTATCAATTTTATTTATAAAAATACATCGGATACTTATATATTTTAATTATTAAAGAATTTTTTATTTTCAAGGTATAACTATGTCTAGCGGTTTATTATTTGAAAATAACAGTTATTACTAATAACAATTAAATGATAAATGATTGTAATTTTCAACATAACTGACCAGTGTTTTAATTTTCAGATGAAACATCACTTGATGTCAGACATTCATTTTTATCAAGAAATATGCATGTACAGCAAACAGGGTTGTTTGTTTTAAACCATATGTTCTACCATTTTTTTCCCTTTGTATTTGCGTTTATTTTACATATTACTAAAAATGCAAAATCCAGGTTATGAGAAGCAACAAGGCTTTAGAAAAATGATGGATTAATAAATCTGTAAAGTGACAAAACATTTTTAATCAATTCAACTTTTCATATTAGCTATAAATAAATTTACAAGGCAGAGTAAGTAATGTTTCTAAAATTATCTGGAGAGAGAGAGAAAAAAAAAGTAATTAGTTTTTTTTTCTTAATTTTAAAGCTTTTATTTATAAAAATAGCCAAAATGACAGATACAAACTAAAACTACTCTTTGCTAATGATCACTGGATTTGATTTTTTTTTGGTCTACGGCTATTGAATTTAGTACGCCTTTGTTTCTCACATTCTTACATTAGGATTGGGTTTTTGTATTATGATTTTATTCTGTTGCCAGCTTTTATTTATTTATTTATTTATTTATTTATTTATTTTTTCCTCTCTCAAAAATGCCAATTGGTTTTTAGAACAAATCTAATATAATATTTTTTCATTTTTGTAATGTAAGTGTTTCAAATTATTTAATATAAATATTTTCTATTTTCAACAATCTTATCTCAGCCATTACTTAACAGACTTGGAGAGTCTAGGTCAGCGGTTCCCAAACTATGGGTCGTGGAGAGTGTTTTAGCGGGACATGGAACAATCTAGATTTCTCACAAAAGTATAACTTTTATCTTCTTTGTTTAAAAAAAAATAACAATTTTAAAAGAAAATTATATTTCAAAGTAAAATCCTTAATTTTCATTTTGATAAATATAGCAATGGAATATCCACACATATCTAAATTAACTTTGAATTCCTGGATGAGATTCTACATGTAATGTGTGAATATGATTTTTCTACTTTGCTTTTTTTGGAAAAACTAAGTACAGAAACAAACTGAATGTTAGTTAAAATTAGTCAGTTTTAACCTTGCTATAAATGCCCTCACTGGTAAACACCAGGGTCACAAATTTCACTGATTTAATTTTACTCTTTTTGATAAGAAATAAATGTCTGTCTATTTACCTTTGTGTGTTGTTTTAATTATTATGCAATTTCCACACATTGACATTATTATGTCTTGATTTTTTTTATAGTGACTCCGTAAACTATTTCAAAATTTCCTTTTTTCGAACGATAGAATGGCCGGTAGCTTAAACAGGTAATGAAACAATATCCATATGGGATATACATCCTTTTATTAGGTGGGCTGCAAAAATTACTTTAGCTTAAAGGTGGATCGGGAACCATTAAAGTTTAGGAACCACTGGTCTAGGTCATGTTTCTATGCATGTGGGATGCAAATTGTATGTGTTAACGAACATCTCTGAAACTCTAAAAAGAAAACTTAAAACATGTAAATTTAACAAAGATAAAAATTAAAATATTCAATATTTAGAATAAAATATTTTCCTTTGAGAAAATGCAGATTTACAATTAATAACAAAAAATATCTTTAAGGTCAAGCTTTAAAAGTAATTTCTTGATTGCAGAGATTATCTTTTAAGAAAAAAAAAAAAAAAAGTAACTCAAAATATGAAGTTAAATAAAAAAACTGAAAAATGAGATGCTAGTAAAACACTTGTTTACTTTTAACTAAAATATATGTAATAAGATATATTTTAAATCCTCCATTGCATATCTGAAAAGAAAATGGGTTAAAAACGAGATAAGGTTCGCATGAGACGTAATAGAAAAAAGTAAAGTCTCATATGCCTAAAAAGATATTTTATTTTAGAAATTTAAAAGTAATACCTATTATAACAAAGCTTAGAAAAAAAAGCCTGTGTATCAAGGGTGGCGCCAGAGGGGGGTCTGTGGGGGCATATGCCCCCCCGTCGGGCATACCTGGCCCCCCCATCGGGGTCAAAATTCAATTTCGTCGGGGAAAATATTTTGACTTTTGAATTTCAGCCCATTCAAGTTGGGTCGAAATATAAAGCTTTTTTTTTTTTTTTTTTAAGTCGGATTGACTAAACTAATTCTTTTTTGTACATCGGTTTCTGACTGAAGTTTGATTCTTGCAATTTGAGTTCAGATAAACCCGAATTGTCGAAAAATATCTGAATTTTTAAAATAAAAATCTACATGGGTGACAGCATAGGATGATGCCTGAATGACTCTATACATGTTTATTTTTCAACAAAAAGATAAAATTTATACTAAAAATTAATTTTATACTTTTTTTTTAAACTACATTAAATTTGTGGATCAGTTTTCGCTTATTTTGGATTTACGATCGGCTTGGTAATGAAGAATTTTTAGTTCAGTTAAAATACGGAAACGAAAATTATTTTGTCGGGATTGTCTTGGATAACAAGTAAAATGCTTCATCGTGTCGGGCAAACTGCACCTGACATGACTCGCAGTCTGGAACGGATTGGGTTGAGCCTAAATTTTTGTCGTTGAGTGTCGGATTAAAGTCGGATTAACTTTGTTTCAGGTTCGGGTTGGATGTTGATACTTATGGTTCTTGATTCGAGATAAATCGATCTCTCAAAAGAATTTACAAAACTTATTTTAAGATAAAAAACTGTATTTGAATGTAAATGAATTTATGTATACTGATTTTTTTTTACTTAAAATCTAAAATTGTTACTGAATATATAATTGTAAACATATTCTTACGTAACTGCATTACAGCATGGATATATTTTTTCATCAGTTACAATTAGGGTTTGATTGGGTTGAAATATTTCGGGTTCAGGTCGAAATGTAGAATGTCGAGCTCAAATCGGGTTTCGGGTAGAAACCCGATCCTGCATCTCCTCCGAAAATTAAACTCAACTCGACTGGTGGTTTTAGTCGGACCTGGCTAAAGTTAATTTTTTTTCGGAGAGTTAAGGATTGACTTCTATTTTTCGAGTTGGGTAATTTTAATTGTTTTAGCGTATGGACTCGATTCTATCAGATTCCTCAAAAGTATACCCAAAATATATTTTAAAATGAAAAATTATATTATTTGAATGTCAATGAGTCAATATACAGATATATCGATTTTTCTACAAAAAAAATATAATTGATACTACTTTTCCATTATTGCTTTACAAGATGAAATTTTGTTTTTTCATACTGAGTTGGGATTGCGTTCGGAATGAATACTATTGATTTTAGATAGAAGTTTTGTCAAGTTCGGGTTATCTATTTTTTAAAAACTGGTTCAGGTTGAATGGATATATAATTAATCAGCTCAGGCCAGGTATAACCCATTCCGCGGAGGATTCAGTGCTCGGTAAACAGACCGTGAATTGAACTACCCCCCCCCCCCCCCCATTGATTAGATTCCGTAAAAACAGAAAAAATTGCACTTTAATTTTGCCATTTCTACTCCACCTCCTGCAAAAAAATACAGAAAAAACACCAAATACCTGAAATACTCACACCTAAAGCAGCATGTTCATCAAATTACATGGGTATTCTGGCATCTGTGTTGCTTAGTACTATTCATGTTAGAAACGGAATTTAAATCCCTTTTATCTATAAATATGTAAAAATGAAAAATTTAAGATCAAAAATTAAAAAAAAAAAAAATCTTATGTCAGAAGGCAGAAATTAATTAAAATAATAGAAAAGATGAAAATCAAAGGAATGCTTCGGCAATGTTGACCTCTAACCCGCAGCTAGATCTCATGCATAACCCGCAGTTCGAATCAGCGATATATTTATAATTGCAGATCGCTTTTCGCTGATATTAAAATAATTCACTTTTAGATTCCCAACTATTTTACAATTTTTCACTTCATTTACATTCCTCTTGGAAATTTTGTGTTAAAGTTTTTGTTTCAGATTTAAATTTTGATCTTATCAAAATTTCGAACATCACACTTTGTGCATTTGATCAATATACACTCTAAAACAAAATGAAAATTGAAGATATTTCCCCCATTGTTTTTATTATTATTTCTATAGCTTAAAAAGACTGCTTTAATTTGAACATTTTTTCGAAAATAAAGAAAATTAATCAATTTAATGCTAAAACTACCTGAAATCCTCCAATATCTACAGATGCATTTTTTTAATTAAAGTACTGTTTAATTAACTGTGCAACAACGCTGTGTACTAGGATTTTCTATTATAAACTGATTTTTTACTTATCTCTATTTTCTCTCAAAATATGAAAAATTCATGAATCAAATCTCATTTTTTAAAAAAATTCTACAATCAAAAGACAGAAAATTCTTCAAGTAATAGAAAAATCCGTTCCAACCACACATGCGTTCCAGCAACTTACTGTATGTTTTATTTTTTGCGAAATGTTTTTTGAGAGTTTATAAAATAATTACATTTTCTCAAAAATGACTAAATTAGAAAATGATGAAAAAAGTAAAACGCGGTACTTATAAACTCTTAAAATTTACATATTTCAAAAATTCTAGTTTGATTAATTACTTTCACATTCATTTCAAGGAAATTAGTATTTAAAACAGCAATGTGTTCAGATTTAACGAAAAAGGATATGGAAGAAATTTCAATTTTATACAGGTTTTGTTCTAGCCAAGTATGTTGTTTCTTTATACTCATATTCTTATTTAGATTTCAATCTAACGATGTTTAAACTGCAAAGAACAGCTGCGGTTCACCAAAAGGAAATGCATGCCTATCTGTTTTGAGTAGTTTTCAAATTCTGTTCTGCAAGTTAAAATAAAACAAACTTTTCGACTGCTAGAATGATAAAGAGATCGATGAATATGTTGTTTAGCTTCAGCAAACGTATTCTTGCTGATTGGTTGTAAAAAGAACCTTTATACATCTCAATGTTGCTGTGGGAATTACTAGAAAAACATCTGCTCTGATAGGCTTGAAGGATATTTCAGAGTTACATAAGGTGCAGTACCCTATTATCAACATTTGTCCATTGACCACAGATATAAGGAGTTAATTTTTTTTTCTTAATCTAGTATTTTTATTTAAAAATATCGAAATCGTCTATTTAATGCTTTTTTTTTTTTTACAAAAATTATATAATTAATCATACAGTAACTGTAAGAACAATGCTACAATGACCTTTTTAGAACGAATCTGACTATAAAACAATGAAATTTATGACTTTGCAAATTTTGCATTTGAATTATTATTTCTACTAATTATAAATACTTTATGAGTTCAATATTTTTACGAATGTGTGAACTATAATATTTTTCTGCAGTACATAAAAAGTTTCAAGTCTTTCATACGAGTAAGTTCAAATGATTTCTTATTTCTTTGCATTTGTATGTAATTTGATATTTTTACCCGAGTGCTTTAATTTTAAAACTTCTTTATACGCAGAATTCGTAATTTTGTTGATAATAACAATTAAACTTTTAAAAAAAATTATGTAAGTTTTTCATTTGTATTTTTGCATTCAGTAATACATACAGTAGAGCACCGATTATTACGCCTCATATATTACGTACAACATGGATTAAACATTAATATTCCTGGGCCCAACATAAACAAGGTTTAAATGAAATTTCAGTTTTACAATTTTCGGAACTGCGAATTTTTAAACTTCTAAATATCGCACATTTTAAATTTTTACACAGTGACATAGAGTAAAAAATGCTCTTTTAAATAAAATTTGTTTGCAAACTTTATCACAATTTGTTTTATTAATATTTTTAAAGTTTTTATTACTTTTTTTGTCATCGTGTCAACAGAAGAATTCCATTTTTGGACATTAAATATGGACCAATCACAAAGCGAATAAAATAAAGTAAGTTCCGGAATTCAACCAATAAAAAGATTCAGATCTGCTTCAGATTTTCCAGTTCTCCACCTATATCAACAACTATTTTCCAAATAGTTAAAAAAAAAAAAAAAAAAAAAAAAAAAATTAATTCTTTTTGATCAGAACTCTTTGTGTAAAACAGTTTATAACCATATCGAAGTAAAAATTCATGTTTTGTAGAAATAGAGTCAAGTCGGGTCGAGATTTTAACTTTTTTGTGGGGGAGGGGGAAGGAGCTAATATATATAATACTTGCTAGATCATATAAGCAGGACAACTTTTTAAATTTTACGCCGACCGGAACATTAATTTATTTTGTACGAACTGGGTTCTTGAAATTTTTGCCCATGCAATTTTTAGGACCTGGCCCAGCACGCGGGGACCTCTAATATATGTTATGAACTTGGCCCCCCTGTCGGGGATACAGTGCCCCCACGTCAGGCAAATGCTGGCACCGCCCTTGCTGTGTATTAAGTCTGATGGCTGTTTAAATGTTTTTGTGGAAGTTAATTTTTATAAAACTATTTTTCATTTTAAGATGAATGCTTTCAATTTCTTAAAAATCTGGTAAATAAGTATTTCTAATTATTTTACTGATGTCTCTCTCTCTTTTTTTTTTAACCTGGCAGTTTCAGAAGAAAAGCATCAAATGAGAAACTTCTCAAAACATGTTAAGACTCTACTGCTAAATTCAAATCATTCTAGGATTTTTTTTTATAAAAAGCTTTTTTTTTTCAATAAAAGATCATTGTTCTGGTGTTCTAATAGAAAAATTAGATATCTCACATTACAAGTATTTCAAAGAAATTATTTTGAACAGCCATGTGAAAGTATATTATTTTATCAAACTGCATCATATATTTATAGTACTAATAATCAAAAGATTGTTTATTAAAATTTTCAAAATATCAATGTTTCACTATGTATTTTATTCATGGAACATAAGACATAGCTTTTCTAAAAATATTTAAATTTTAAATAATTTCAATTTTCTACATAACTGATTGTAATTATTTGATTTAATTTTTTTTAAATGAAATGAAATTATTTATTATTATTTGCAACACCTTTCATGTAATTATTTGTATAATTTGATTTAATAACGAAGTGTAAATTTCCATCAAAGACACTAATATAAATACAGTGGTTTTGACTCATTGTTTATTTTTATCAATAAATTTGCATGCATATAAAAAAATCTGTGAAAAAAATATCCGGTTTAAACAAAAACACAGAATTTACAAGGTAACAAATATCAAAAGAATACACTAAGGAAGAGCTAAGCTAGTTTCATTTTATATTTAGTAAATTTTATAAAATTAAAATATAATGTAAAAAAAAAAAAAAATGCAAATATTTATAGAGAAAATTTTTCATTGACAAATATTGAAAAACATTCAAAACTGAATGAGCGAAAAACATTTTACTTGTTCTGTTAATTCCTTGCTTTCCACATTGCACAATAATTTGTATAGGTGTAAAACTGGAGTCACTTCTAAATTTTTGATGAGGGGTGGCAACAGATCTAATACTTGCCGACTACAATGCTTTAGCTGGGCGGCAGACCAAACAGCATCAATATGCTCATTTGTAATACGTCCTTCCATTGCAAGGAAATTCAGGATAATGTGACTTTGCTTTATTAACTAGAAGGAAAAGTAAAAGTAATAAGATACAATGTAATGAATTTGTAGTAATTGCATGACATAAAAAAAAACTAAATTGATGAATAAAATAAAAATGCATCACAAAAGGAATGAAAAGTGAAAACTTTACGTTTATTCTTTATATGATTTTAACTTTGATAATAATTATCTACCGTTTATTTTACTTTTGTATGACAACAAATATTTCTATGCTTGAGTGGCTTGAAAACTTTTCGTTTCAAATCTATTTTAATACTTATCTTCCAAAATATGACATATTTGAAGAAACACTATTTCTTAATAACTTTCATTTGCATTACAAAAAAAATTAAGTGTCACAACCCTTATACAGCAAAATAAAGAAAATTTCATTGAAAAAACACAGCTAAAGAATTTTATTATTTGTAAAAAATTCTACACAAAAAAGGAGTGAATTTTTCCTAATCTTGTTTGATACTCACACCTGATTAATGTATTGTAAAGGAGATTGTAGGGGAAAAACATGAATTATAATCAAAACTAGTCATTGGAGTCCACCTTAACACTTACTCCATCATGGATATGCATAATATAAAATATGGAAATAAAATGTGTAAACTATATTTATAAAATTTATATCTAGTGATAACTAAGGTTACTGAAATTCAATAGGCTTTGCAGCACTGTTACACTTTTTCAAGCTTCTATCTCAATTTGTTTAGTAGATAGAATGTTTAAAACTGTAGCTTGATGAAATTAAACTTTAAATGCTCTATTACTGAATAGCATAAAAGAAAAATCCTTATAACTCCAAAAATGACAATCATATTAACTATTTACTACATTAGATTAAACATTTTAAAATGAGATTTTTTTTTTGGGGGGGGGGGGGAGGGGGACATCCTATTACAGGCAAAAATCTGTAAAAGTCACTATTTTCATTCTTATAAAATGTCATTATGACAGAGAGACATAACTTCAGTTTTCCTATAAACAAGACTTCAAACAGATGGTTTCTTTGTGTTATTAATACTGACTGCAGAAATGCTTTAAAATCAGACAAAATATTTCTCTTTATATCAAAGTTCAGTTTACTTCCAATTTTCAAAAGATTATAAAACATTAAGACATTTAGGTCACATTCATGTTCCTCAAATGAGTTTTTTCTTTTCATCTTTTTAAATTTTTTAATAAATAAAATTTTCACCATGAACTTGTAAAAATAGAGTTCAAGCTGGTTTTGGGCATGGATTGAGCACGAGAGCTGAGATTACTCTTATTTTCCCCCTTCCAGATTACTGCAATCATTATGGAAATTAGCATTTATTTCAATGAATTTCTAGATTTAGTTTGAATTTCTCACATATTTCTAGGTCAGCAAAATTCCCTGATACTTCTAGGTTTTCCAGCGACCACTCTGATATTAATGTAACACTTAAAATTTCATTGACAATTAGCAAACTTGATTTATCAAAACCTCTCCCCTTTCCTCTCCATTTTTAGTTAATTAAAAGCATAACTTTTTTGCCCCTTCTCCACCCTCAAATGAAAGCAGAAATTGTCTTTAACCTCTTCAGATAAATAGCTAGCTGCATCAAATTTCAAATTTAGGATTTTAGAGAATAAGAAAGATAAAAATAAAAGTCATGGCAGCTTTGAATGGTCGCGTAAATATTGTTACTTGAGAGGGGGGGGGGGGGGCAGAAAGAAAATAGGCCGTAGTACGCAAAAATAAACACCTTACACAGTATTTTTAGTTAAATTTTTGATAAAATACAAACATAATTAGTTGTAAATTATAAACTTAAAACTATTTCACTTCATCGAATAGATTAGACCATCTAGCGTCTTAAAAATAAAAAATAATAAAAAATAATTAGAAATCACTTATGTAATATAGTAATTCATCACAATTTGAATAGACAAATGTAAAAGCAACTAATTAAAAATTCAAGAATTTTTCTGATGAAACATTCAAGTTATTTACCATCAAATCTTGATGGGCATTATCTAGTTACAGTTAAATTTGCTAGACAGTTAAATTTGAATAGACAAATGTAAAAGCAACTAATTAAAAATTCAAGAATTTTTCTGATGAAACATTCAAGTTATTTACCATCAAATCTTGATGGGCATTATCTAGTTACAGTTAAATTTGCTAGAACAGAATAACTTAAGACAAAAAAAAGAAAAAAATAGTTTCAGGTTGTAGCAGGCATGAAAACTTTTCATTTAAAATACAAGTTCATTATAGATTGATTTTGTTTTCAGAAATCTGTCACAGTTACACTGCAGTAATGAGATTGAAATGATTGCTCAATAGATAGCACAGTTTTTATCAACATTTTTATTTTAGAAGACACTGTAAAAGCATGATATGTCCGAATGCATGAAATAACAAAGCTATAGTGAAATTAATCATTTCGACATGATCCAGATTTTTAAAATATGATTAGTGAGATAACCATCAAATTAAAATTTTCTCTAAAATTATTTTTGTTTAACAACAAGTGAGTCTCATGTATTTCATCAACATTTCAATAGAAATATTTTTACTACAAACAATTTAAAGCAAAAGGCATACATCTTTTCCTTAAATGTAACTTTTTATTTCCAATATTGATCCAGATAGGTGGCAATCTAGATGACTGAAATTAAAATTTTTATTGTATTACAATAAACAAAAAAAGAAAAAAAAAACTTACTTCCACATGCAGATTTGGACCAAATATACATTCGATGATTTTGTTATTGATTAACCAATTTGCCAAATCATTCCCGACATTTTCAGCTTCCACCAGGCTTTCGTTATGACACAGTTCATTATACATGTTTATATGGCTCTAGAAATATTAAAAGAGCACAATAAGAAAACTTTATGAATGAAAATATAATTTTGCTAGCAGAATAAACTTATTTAATCTCGATTCTTCAAAGTAGCATATGTATAACATATTACCTTGTTATAAACCAAAAGGATATTTAACTTTAAAAAGTTTTTAAAATGTTTTAAATGTAAGTAAAACAATATAAAGATCTTTAGCAGACGCAATATAAAGTTGCAGCACACCAAGGATTCTTTTTAGTGTCAAAACGGTTATTTTTTACCTGTGTTCTTATAATAACAATAAGATGAAATGAATGTGTTAATAATATAAAAATAAATAAAATTAAATGAGTGTTAAATAAAAATAAATAGGTGTAATAAATGTAATTAACTGTGTGTGTTTTATAACAAAATTAGAATGCAATTTCATAATAAAATAAAACTTGCATACTGTTTTCAGACACTAACTGTAACAGGTATTTGAAAAGAAGATTTTCTCACTAAAGAAGCAAAAAAAAAAAAAGTAAAAAGAAGAAAAAAAAAGGGGGGAAACCAACTTGTTTCAAATCTTTTTATTTTGTATTGATATGTTCCAGGCATATTTGAAGATGTTTACAAGATCAGTTTAATGATGCAAGAAATGAGACTTTATATACACAGAACATCCTATCAACCCTTTATCTACAGAATAATTTATCAAGAAATTGCCTCACCTCTATAATTAGCTTTTTTAATATCTGATGATGTACTGAGATTATTAAATAGTAAAATTTAAGATGTGTTTTGTTTTAAATCGAAACTGGTTAAATATATATTGGTAGTTGTAAATTTTTTATGAAATATTTACAAAAATAATGAGAATAATTAACCAAAAATATTCTTATGGAAATATCACAAACAATATAAAAGAAATGCATTTAAACATATTATGACCCTGTCTGTAAATGAAACAACTTTTGCAATTAAAAAAATTACCACTTTTTAAAAATATTTAGCATAGACTGTTTCTCTACACTTTCTAAAAATGATCGATCAGAGAATATTGTAAGGAAAAAATAAACTTTTATTAATAGACAGAATAAATTTTAAATTTAATTTTCTTCAATGACACTTAGTACCATCAGTGCATAAAGGGAATGCACTGATGGTACTAAGTGTCATTGTAGCCAGTAATTACTGAAATCTGGTTCCATTTTTTCTAACTGTGAATATAGGTGCAAATTAACAGTCGCCACTCATCATATGGTGGTTAAATTTGTAAAAGTGGCGATTAAAAATCGGCCATCGATCGCCACCCTAGTCGCCACTTAGCAATTAAAAAATCATTAATTTGCTTTGTGAAATACAGCTTTTTACATGGATAGATGCATCTCTACTTTGTTTACATCTAATTGGTGAATTGGTTAATTCTTTATTTCTATCGGATGTAAGCAGATTTAGCTATTTTGCTGCATTTTCTATATTTTGGCTTTTTACCATGAACTCTTTATTTGGATTATTTTTTCAAGAAATAGTTTTTTCCTACAAAAAAAGTCATCAATTTTAATTCCACATGCATTTCAAATACCATTTTACCTCTTGATGCAAGGAGATTTTAAGGACATTGCTGTATCTTATATTTTTCACTTTTGCCATATGCTCACTAATTGTACCAGTAATAGTTGGCTGGTACATTTTTTTTTTTAAATTTATGATTAAAGTCTATGTAGCTGTCAAGAAAGACAAACATTATAGCCAATTACTTTTAAAATATAGGATAAAATTAGCACTTGCCACTAGGTGAGTAATACTGCAAATTTAGCATCTGACTTTACAACCACGAAGCAGACTTCCTCTACCTCACCAACACATTGGCAGTCTCTGATTGCCTTAATAAGACATCTGAGATTTTGAATTCTTAGCCAAAGCAAAGAATATTTATATTTATCTGTATACTCGCCAAACTTAATAATTACCACTTGCCAATCATGATGATAAATCATGATCTTACTAAGTTTTAAGTAAAAATAAAATATCTAAGAAAGATGTGAAATTATTTTTAAATCTAAAATATTTAAAATTTAAAATACAATTTCCTTGTTTGTTTTATACAAAGCATTAATATATATTTAAATATAGTTTATGACTTATAATTTTATCTGCAGTATTAATTACTAATTCATATTTTTCCATTCAGTGGAATGCCAGTTTTACTTTTAACCAAATATGTGTAACTTTGTTACTCATTAGCCGCTAAATAAAGAAAAAAAAATCATTTTTACCTAAATTTAAAAAGTAGCCACTAGTGAAACTGGGTCTACCGGTTACTGGCTACTAATAGAATTTCCCAGTTTTCACCTATAACTGTGAAGTTCCATTGCAGTATACTAGAAAAATTTTATAATCTATGCTTCACATATATTTTTTTCCTTTTGTTAAAAAAAAAAAAAAAAAAAAATGAAAATATTTTGAAAGTGGGACACAAAGGCTTTAAAAATAAATAAAATTAAAATTAATAATAGTAGCTTTTATTTTTATTGAAATCATGCAATAGAACAATTGATGCATTGAAGAAATTCAATTTGGATTAACATTACACATGAAAAATTGTTTTTTAAATGTACTGTCCTCTTAAATAAAATTTTTAAAAAAAGTTTCAGCTTATATCCATTTTATACAAATCCTTTTAACTGCAATTTTAATCATCTTGACATTATTCTGCCAACACAAATAAAATAAGATTTTAATGACATTGCCATGAATTGAATATGAACACACTACATTTGTCCAGTACAGGATCTAACATTACATCAAGCAACACATTAATATTTATTCCACTTATAAGCAATTAATAAGGTGGGATTATTTATGAGTTATGACTGTCAATTATCTGCACGAGAGCCAAAGGTGGGAGTGCCTAAGGTGGGAGTGCCTTACGTGAAAGTCTTTCTGAGAAAACCTAATCCACATTTATGCAAGGTTACCCACGGTTCAAAGAAAACACCTCCCATTTACCATTTTTCAACCTCTCAGCCACTAATGAGACCAATTAAGTAATAAAATAAAATTTAAAGTATGCATATTTATACATTAAATAAAACAGTAAAAAATGAATTACATTATTTTGAGAGATTCCAGCCAAGCGCATGGTTAGAGTAGCACTGTTAAAGTACTTGAAAGCCAAATCAAGACCTTCCTTGTCAAATGTAGCATGAGCATCCAAGGGATCTTTCACAGCTGTCCACATGAATTCAAACATATTGCGATTTGCCACGGCCCTTAAATGACTATCTTTCACTTGACACAGATACCTGTACAAACAGAAAGGAAAAAACATTCATTATTCATGTATGTCACTCTTTTCAAAAAGTTTTATTTATTTATTTTTATTGTTTATTTACTGCACTTTTTAACTATATTGCTTTCTGAGGATGAATCACCAAGCAACTGAATTATATCACCAAGTTAGGTTCTAACTTATCAATGCTTGCAATCTTATGAAAAACTGCATGCATTTATTTTATGGTATTGCTTTTCCATGAACAGTTCAGAACACATCCCACGTTTAATATTTATTTTAACCGTTTGTTACATTGTTTTTATACTATTTACTTTTTTTTTTTTTAAATAGGGTGTTTACAAAGATCAACTAATGCTAGTATCCATCATGAAATAGTTTACCCATGATCAAAGAGAACCCAAACTAAATAAATACAGTCAAAGATCGATAATCTGTGCACCCATAATCTGCAATTTTCTATAATCCACGTTACTTTACGAATGTAAACAGTAAAATAAGCACTTTAAAAAATTTACAAATTTGTGATCCAAAAATGATTTTTTAAAACAAATAATAAAAAAATTGAAAAAAAAAAAAAAAAAAAACCATAATAAAACATCTACTTTTTTTAAATTTAACTCTTATTTTATTAACAGTAAAAAATAAACTGTATTACGGAACATAATTATTTTTGTTTAAATGCACATATATATTAATTCTTTAATAACTTTAAAAAGACATTTTTGAGATATGAAATCTAATAATCAATTTATTATTCTATTTATCTTTCAGTATTATACTGATTATAGGGCTAAAATGCTGTCTATAGGAATAATAAAATCATGTATAATCCATAATACTCTATAATACACAATATTCCAATATCCACACAACCTTTGGCTTTGGCTGTATTATACAATAATTTGAAGAAATATAATTAAAACTGATTTTGATGAATTTTTTAAACTAGTCCATAATGTACAGCTTTATATAAATCAGGGTTGGTAAGTTATTTCCACAGTGGAAAAAAGTCTGGAAGAAATAGGTTCCTTCCGTAGTAAAAGACATAGAAGAAATGTTATTTATAAATTTGAAATATAACTTAAAACTTTGTAAGATTGAATAAATGTCTTCTTGCTATAACCTTAAGTAAATTAATTCCATCAGATCTATACAAATTTAATTAATTATATACTAAATTAATAGTTACATCAGTTTTTTTTTTTTTTTTTTTTTTTTTTTTTTTTTTTGTTTGTTTAAGCCAAGATCACATGACAAGTCTAAAGATCTACCATTGGCTAAATAAAAAGAAATTTTATCTAAAATGCAGAAAATTAAATGTTATCCATTTTAATTCAACTAGAATATTTTTCAGCTATTAAAACTTATGAAACTAGTAGTAAATAGCAAAGATCACTTACAAACAGTAGAATGAAACTCATTTAAATAAAAGACAATGCTTTGAACTTAGGTCAATTTTATTAAGGTAAGTAATCAGGGTTCATACAGAGTTGGAGAGAAAAAATCCAAGGAGTCCAAAAAATTTTAAGGACTTACCACTTTTGTTGTTATTTATATGGCATGCACTTGCACAGCCCCAATTCCGCAAGTTATCCCCTGTGAGAGAAAGGGGGGGGGGGGAATTAGCCGCGATCTTCAGACAAAATCGGCGCTTTCCCGTGATCTTCAGATGAAATCAGCGATTTATCTGTGATATTTTAACAAAATTGGCGATTTATCTGTGGTATTTTAACAAAATTGGCGATTTATCGCAATCTTTTGTCGAAATCGGCGGTTTTTCTGCGGTCTTTTGTTGAAATCGGCGGTTTTTCTGCGATCTTTTGACGAAATCAGCATTTTCCTGTGTTTTTTTTTTTTTTTTTTTTTTTTTTTAATGAAATCGGCGTTTTTTCGGCGATTTTTAGACAAAAGTTGCATTTTTACACAATCTTTTCTCGAAAATGTTTTATCCCCGCAATCTTTTAACAAAATCAGCGTTTTTTCCGTGATCTTTTGATGAAATTGGCATTTTTTTTTTCAATCATCTTTTGACAAAATATTTGCAAGAGATCTTTTATCGAAAACAGTGTTTTAGACGAAATCGAAGTTTTCCCACGGTCTTCAGATGAAATTAGCATTTTATATGCGATATTTGGTGAAATTGCCGTTTTAACCGTGATCTGCGCAGGAAATTCCGAGGGAAATTCGCATTTTTCAGCGATCTTTTGACAAAGTTCGTTCACAAAAACATAGACGAAATCATCTTATTCCACGAAATATTGACAAAATGTATACTTTTTTCGGCAATCCTTTCTAAAATTTGCATTTCTCTGCGATTGTCTTTTTCCGCGCACAAAACCGTACAAGTTGGCAAATATGCAGAACTGATAACCCAATTTCAAATTTTCAGAAAAGGATGCCTTAAATTTTCGGACAAGAATCACCCCTGAATCCAACGTTATCAGCAAAATTGAGGATGATGAATAGTATTATGAAGAAGAAATCAATCTGTGATATAGCAAGATATATCTAGCTGTGAAGGAATTAAACAGTGTAATCACTTTTTGAAATTGGAAGCTTAGAGGTGTGACTGGATTATTCTTTTCACTTTTCTTTCCCTTATGGCCGTGAAAAGTAAATCACTTTGATGGACATTAGAGATCATTCCATGAGATTTTGTAACATGAGTTACCAAGATTATAACTGGGAAATTCTTGTCCACCGTTATTTTCAAAAAGTTTTCTTGGCTTTCTTCAATTAATGAGGTATCCATGATAAAATAAATCTCATTTTTCAAAACGAAAATATTGGTAGAAATAAATCGTAGCTGGTAACTAACGTTACAGACATGCATGGGATTACCCTTAGTATGATCCCAACCAACCAATCACTGCTGTGCTTCTGATGAATGACGTCGAGAATGACGTGCATAAAGTGCTTACCATGCGTTTTACAATCGCGATTTTTTTTTTTTCTTTGGGGAGCATTATTGATCGCGTGAAAAACTGCAATACAATTTAAGGAGTTTCTAAGGAGTGTTTTGTTTATCTAAGTAGTTCTAAGTACTACTTGGGAACATTTTCAATTCTAAGTAGTTTCTAAGGAGTCCAAGGAGTCTGTACGAACCCTGGTAATATAGTGCAATAATAACTGTATTAAAAAAAAACCCACTAAAATCCTCATTTTCATTACTACAGTAAAATATAAATATAGCAAAAAAAAAAAAAAAAAAAAATAGCAGTTGAATGCTGCAATTAGTTTCTCAACTTAGAGGTGATGAATGCAAATGATAAATTAAAAACTAAAAACTCTCAAGTCTTACAGAAAACTTGGAGAGTTTTTACATACTCATAGACATGGGTATAAAAATCTAGGCACCAGCAGCAGTCTTTTATCATTAAATTTTATTTGCTTTCTTCACTTAAATTTTATTAGAATTCTAGCAAAAAACTTAAATGAAAAATAAAGAATAAAATTTTGTGGTGAAAAACTGCCCATTGGTGCTTAGATTTTTGTGCCCTTGCCCATAGATATTTTCAGAAAAATAGTCTTTTTACATCAGCATTCAGACATGCATACTAGATGCTAAGATAAATAATTGCAAATTTGAATTTTTACTGTGTTGCAGTTTTCAGTAATGCATTTTTATATGAAAATAACATACTTTTATATGAAAAATAAACGTTTTGATGGTAGTTTCTCTTTTTACATAAATGGAATGTTAATAAATAAAAAACATCCCTCTGCCTGTAAAGTTTTAAAATCCATCACAAGTCTGCTGAGCCTGAAGTTTGTCACTAAAAAATTAACTTATTTTCCAAAAATAATTTTTCCAATTTAGATTTCATATAATTACTTCTACTTTAACTATTTTACATAGTTAATATACTTTAATGTTAAGCATGTTTTCTGTTGGTTTCTTCTGTTTTTTTCGACTGTCCTGAAAGAAATAGGTTTTTTTTCCAGAAGAAACCGAATCCTGATATAAAAATTATTTAAAAATATTCAATACTTTTTGGTTAGCCAAGTGCCAGTTTTATATATACAGATATATGCTTATACATGTACATATATTACATATATTTGCACATATACAAGTGTAAATGTATATACATGGGTCATTCCATGCCAAATCAACCGACGACTCAACCTGACCCTTTCCAATTTCAATGAAACTGCTAGGGATCATTCTCTATGATGATATAAATTAGAACATATTTTTATTTTTTTGTTTATCTGTTTATTTTTTTATACAATTATTTAAATTTTGAAAAATCATCATTTTTTGACCTGCATAAATATTTTCAATTTTGAATTTCTCAAGTTCTATCAAACATAGAAAATTTTATGACCACTCATTTCAAAAAGGAGTTACGGGCATACTCAGAAAAATCTGAAAAAATTACAGAATGTTCTTCTCATATAGTTATATATATTTATAAAAAAAATTTCGGCGGAACCTCTTTATAACGTCCGTAAAAAAATAATAAAACTTTCGTTTATTTGGCGATTTATCTCCGGTTGGCGAAAAAACGAAATTTTGAAAAATACGCTTTTACGCTTCGAATACTTTTTTTTTAAAAAAAAACTTTCTATGTTCAATTTATTTAAATAAGTTTAGTTTAAGTAATTTTAGTTTTTCATTTTTAAAACACAATTTAAATTGATTAAAATTGTTCCAAATTGAAAAATACACTGTTAAAAATCTGCTGCATTTTGTTGCAACGCACTCCCTCGCTTGTATAGAAAACGGTTACTTGGCCGTGAAATGGAGCTTTCTCATTGGTTGGAATAGAGATATTATATACAAGCGGTGGAGTGCGTTGCAACAAAATGCAGTAGATTTTTAACAGTGGTCCACACGGTCAATTCACCGTACTATGGAGCATTCTCATTGGTCAGAAGAGAGATATTCTATAAAAGTAGTGGAGTGACGTTGCAGTAAATGTTGCAGATTTTTAACAGTGAAGTCAATTAAAATAAATTTTCAGATTAATTAAAATTGTCTGCCTTTGGCGAGGAAATGCACTGCTCGCCAAATCCCGCGTCGCTTTCAGCTTTTCACGCCAATTATTCCAAACTATTTTATTTTTTTACATATGTAATAATGTAATTCCGCCGCTAATTTTCACTGATCCTTTATTACCTACATGAGTAGTTTAATTCGTATTTTTTTCAAAAAATTCTGAGTATGCCCCCAATGGAGACCTTCCTTGTCAGCTTTCTTATTACTTCTGCGAAAATTTTTACACAACCAACCAACCGTAAACAAACGAAAGAGAAGAAAATTGGAAAAAGATGATTTTTTTTATGAGAGTGACCTCTCGATTTTAATTAATTACTCAGTTAATAATTGGAATTTCAAAATTCTGAAGCTCAGGTGCATCAGGCGAGATTTAGGGCTACTCTCAAAAAAATTTTGAGCTTCGTACATGCTGTAGATTTTGCTAGCCATCGCAGACACACACACACACACACATGAGTAAGACAGCTAGATAGAAATATAAAGCTGCTCACCGGGGCCACTTTGTGTGGTTAATACAACAACAACAACAACACACACACATAGACACACAGACAGAGCGTTTTGTTCTTTTATTAGTATAGATTTGTGTGTACAACGCGGTGCGCATAAATTCCATAAATCACAGGCTCCATTGAATAATTCGCACACAATACTGATGTGTAGAGAAATTATTAAAAATGGATATTTTGAATATTATGTCTTTTTTTAATAGCGAATAATAATTTTTTATTTTTTTTCTTAATTAAATTATAAGAAAATCATGTGATGATAGAAATAAATGGATTTTCTTATAATATTCTGTTAGTGTTTAGTGTTGTTTCATCATTTAGGACAGACTGGATAAGGTAGACACATTTTTTTCTTGATATTGAACCTAGAATAAAGTTTCATATATATTTTCTTCGCTATGTAATCACTTACCAAAATAATATTGCGAAATAGTACATATATAACCAATGACATTATATGAGGACCCCAGAAGCCAAGGGGTATAAGTGACAAAATTGAAAAAAATAAACTAAATACACAGACGACCTAAAAATATGCTTTTTTCATTTCAGGTAAAGAAATATAAGTGATTTTCTTATTATTTGCTGAGTTATAGAGGCAAACCACTTTTTTCGAAAAACAAACAATATTGATTAATTTTACATTTAAAGAAAATTGTACTTTATTTTTTAACAGTTATTGAAATAAGAGTTTAAAGACCAGAATGCAACAAGCAGAAATTTCCTATTTCAGATCACTCAATTGTTATTGATGTTCCACTTTAACATCAGTTATCTTTAAACTCAATTTACTCCAAATCGAAATTTTGTCACTTGTACCCTAGTCTTCTGAGGTCGTCATATATATTATAAGATAAAATTAAGTCTATGCCATTTGGTAATCTACTTTCTATAATACTTTTAACTTCAAAAGTTTTTTTTTTAATTAATTAATTAATTTATTTATTTTTTGAATAGGAATTTCGTTTTCATGTTCATTATACATACAGACAGTATAAATACAGATTTCAATGAATTTTTGTTTTGGTAATATCTCAGTTATTTTGGATTTATTTATATATAAATAATATATGATATATATCTATTGGTAGACACGCATCCCGAACCGACGTTAAAGAATTTGTTAGAAAAAACCCTAAATATGACGCTGACGAAATCTGAACCCGACAAAAATATTCCAAAGAACCATAACGCGATCCGAGTAAGACAAAATAATTTCTGTAGACATGAACCCGATTAGAACCGAAAAATCTCATTTGAAAAGAAAAAAATCTAAATCTGATTTGAACAAAATTTGAACCCGACAAAAATATTTCAAATAACCATAATTTGATCCGAGCAATACAAAATAATTTCCGTGGACGTGAACAAGGCCAGAACCTAAGATTTCAATTTGAAAAAGAAAATCCGAAATATGACTTGAATAAAATCTGAAACTGATAAAAATATTCTAAAGAACCATAACCAGATCCGAGCAAGACAAAATAATTCCTATGGACATGAAACCAACCTGAACCTGAAAAATTTGTTTGAAAAAAATCCGAAACAAGACCCGAACGAAAACTTAAACCTACAAAAATATTCCAAAGAACCATAAGTCGATCGGAGCAAGACAAAATAATTTCCGTAGACCTGACCCGAAACAGAACCTAAATATTCCATTTGAAATAACCCCGAAATATGACCCGAACGAAAGTTGAGAACGAGAAAAATATTCCAAATATGCATAATTCGATCCTTTTAATCAACAAAAATTTCTGATTAAAAAAGATTTCTAACATAAAAAGAATTTTCTTTATTCATAAAAATGTACATCACACATCTAAAACACATTTCCTCTATTAGAGTTGATAATTTTAATTTGCTACCATTTGTATAAATTTAGGTCATATTTTTAGCATAAATTATTATTTTATGTTAAAAAACAAAAGAGAAAGGTCGTTTTTATAACTAACAGTTAAAATAGACACCAGATGGTGGAAGTTAAAGTTAATTTTGAAATAGAACGCTTTACTTTTCACACATTCATGAGTTAAATTGTATTGGTAAACTCATAAGGTTAACAGATGCTCTTATTCAAACATTGAATAGCTTTTTATTTTTTAGCACTTTCCAACAAAGTTGGAAAGTGCTTATGCATTCGGTTTGTCTGGCCGGATGGCCGTCTGGCCGTCTGTCCGTCTGGCCATCTGTCCGCGCTCTAACTCCCGTAAATATACTCGGATTGCTATGAAATTTTTATACGTTATTGAGGTTTACACTAGCACGGACCCTATTGAAAATGAAGTATATACCATGATTAGTTTATCTACAGAGAGAATGAAAAGTTTCCCATTACATTACGGCCTATGGGGAAAAATCGTTAATATACTCGGATTGCCATGAAATTTTAGGGCGTTATTGAGGTTTACCCTAGCACGAACCCTACTGAAAATGAAGTATCTACCATGATTAGTTTATCTACAGGGCGAATCAAACGTTTCCCATTACATTACGACCTATGGGGGAAAAATCGTTTCAAAGGATTTTTTAAGATGTTATACAGTGTCAAACATATTAAAATATGCATTCTATAAAATATAAGGTGAAAATGTAGCTATTATTAATTTACAGGGCCACACAAAAGAATTCCATTAGATAATGGTAAAAGGGGAAATTGTGTGTGACATATTTTAAATATATTAATCTTTTTCATGTATAATAAAATTGATATATGTCACTGAAGCTTAATATAAAATATACGCTACTGTCTTGCATAATATGAAGTACATAGTATTTACAGGGCTATACAAAAGATTTCAAATAGTATATTCTTTCCGAAGTACCATATATGTGTCCGATGATGGTTGATGGAGGGATGAAATGCATTTTAATTATGATATTCGCGTTTATATTTCGCTAAATATATGCACATTATATGGTGTGTATAAATGTTATAGTTGATATACAGGGCTACCCAAAAGAGCTCACCAACGTTACTGAATATGAGCGTAAATTATTTAAACGTGGTTCTTAAATAAGCTATGCATTTTTACGCCGAGCTGCATTCAATTTACTGAGAAATGTTTGCAGAATATAGATAAAGGGATATACAGGGCCACGCAAAGAATTCGGTACATGGACGCCTACGAATGATGTTTTGTGAGAATGTGATTTCAGTTGATTTAAAAGTGTTTTAGTTTACAATAAATTTTAGCCTAATGCTGACGTGTAATAAAGGTAAAATGTAAACTACAGGGCTGAACAAAAGTATTCAAGTATGTTTCCATCTAATAGTATGAATTGCTGAAAAAGAAATTTCAAGCTACTGTATATTTTCTTACTAAGCTAAATTTTCCCATTATATGAACTGACATATGAAATATAGGGCTGTTCTAATTTATTGGAATACATATTTGGGTATATTTGGCTATACACTATTATTTCCCTAAATAACAAAGTTTTGTTAAAGATTTCATTAAGTGTTGGAAAGTGCTCCATAATCTATGCTTAACGCTTGATTTTTCTTACTTGTTGATAAAAGCAGAGGATCTTTAAAGTGATGTTTTTCAAACTTTGCCTCTTGAACAAAATTTAGTGGACGCGATAGTCCAATATAAAAGGCCATGAAACAGCAGCATATATATATATATATATATATATATATATATATATATATATATATATTTTTTTTTTTTTTTTTTAATGAAATTTTTAGGTTCAGATAAAGTTTATGTCCATTGAAATTTTTTTTTTGTTCGGATCCGGTTATGGCTCCGGATTATTGAAATTATTTTGTCTTGTTCGGATCCGGTTATGGCTCCGGTTTATTGGAATAACTAGTTGACCCGCCCGGCGTTGCCCGGGTCCGTATTAACAATATCAAACGAACTTGAAATTTGTATGATTTTATCATTAACTGGAAGCATGCAGAAATGCATTGTCTAAAATACGTCGCATCTGACTTTGTGAAAAATCGGTTTTAAAAACAACTAATATTAAGCTCTAAAAATAATGAAAATGAGCAATAAGAAACACGGGAGGGAACATGTATCCAGCGATTGCGTTAGTTTCGTGTTAAAGTGTTGATATTTACCCGTAAAAATCACTGTTAAATCACGTAACTAATTATTTTTTTCGCATAGAAATTCCAAGTGAGATATTTTGAATTTCAAACTAATTATATCACTCTTAAATCCGACTATACCGTGAATGAAATCGATACGCGATGATAAAAGATTGGTATATAGTATTATAATTTCAGTGCCATTTAACAAAAGTGTATATTTTTAATCAAAGCATGTGTAATGTTGACTCTGTGGACAAATTCCTAACCTTAAACTTTTGTACCGTAACCATAATCTGTCTGTAACCTAATTGCGACTTAACAGTACCCTACCGTAGCTTAAATATAACACAAATGTAACCTAGCCGTCACTTTGAAATATCAATATAGAAGCATCATTTAAGATTTTGCTTGAAAAGTTAATATTCTTTCGTTAATGTCTTAAAATCGTCTGCACTCTGAAATCTAGATTTTAGACTAATATTTGTTATTTAAGTTTTCGCGCATGATTTTAAAAGAATGTTTTCATAAATATATTTTATATATTGACATAGAGTTATTAATATATTGTTAAATCATAAACATTTTTTCATCTACGTTATAAAGTATTAAAAAGATCTGAAAAAAAAAGAAAACTTTTAGTAATACAATTTTTAGTTCAAATCAAATGTTTTCAATATTTTATTTAATTTTATTTTGACATTTAATTATTTCGAATTTATCAATTTTAATTATTTTAAAAGCAAACATTTTTTTAAAATAAATAATATAATAGAAAAAAGACCATTTTAAAAAATTACTATTTCTTCGTAGAATATTCTTCAGCTGTAATTCATTTCTTTCAATTCGTCTTATTAATACAAAATCCCTTCCACATGATTTTGTTTGGGACATTAAAATTTGAGCGATAAATGGTTTGATATTGCAACCCTTTTTTCGGTTTACTTCACCATCACTTATCTTTTTCCTCCATGGTTTACAACCCGCTGTGATAAAAAATCATCATTTAAACTGACAGTTTGCCAATCTATAAATTTTTAAGGTCTGTTTCAGCTTTTTTAATTATTTATGCGAAAATTTTATGCAACCAACCAACCATAACTAAATGAAGGGAAAAAAAGAAGAAAAAAGGCGATTTTTTATGAGAGTGATTTTTGGAATTTAATTAATTACTCAGTTAATAAATAGAATTTCGAAATTCTGAAGCTCAGGTGCATCAGGAGAGATTTGGGGCTACTCTCAAAAAAATTTTGAGCCTCCTACATGCTGTAGATTTTGCTAGCCATCGCAGACACACACACACACACACATACACGCAGACAGACAGAGCGTTTTGTTCTTTTATTAATATAGATTATAGTATATTTTCCAAACATACCTGGATTTAGTGAGTACTTGAAGGAATTTGAAGATTTTAAAAAATGATCTCATACATCCACCTTTTTCATAATTTTCTTCTCTGAAGAGGATTTAATATCAATCATAGCGAAACGCACAATAAAAGAAAAAATACCTTAGCATTACAGCAACCAACAGAATGTTTGAGGAATTAAATTTGCCCTTCAGAGCATGCGAGCATGTGTTTTTCCTGGTATTTGAGTGTCCACCCCTTTTCCAAAAAAAAAAAACAAGAAATAGATGTAACTAATTAAGTCCCCGATGGTGCAGTATTGAAAAACCCGAGACAGTGACAGGAAACGACCATTCCTTTTAGCCTGCGGCTGATTTCCAATAGTACAAATGAATTCCGTCCTCTTTCAAAAGGAGTGACCGGTTTCTTTAACAGCTGATGCTGTTACCATGTGCTGTTGGGGGCGATCGATGAGTAAGAAATAATTGTAAAAATGCGAGAAAAGAGACTAAATCTGAAAAATATAGACTTAAAAATAATGAAAAAAACAAAACAGTTTAGCGTCCCACTTTGAGTTACGCTAAAAGTGTAACCGTCAGTTTTCCGTCAACAAACGGAAAAAAAGTGACCGGAAAAAAAGTTATCGGAAAAAAAGTGACCTAAACTACAAAAGCGGAAAAAAAGTGACACGGAAAAAAGTGACAAGGAAAAAAAGTGACATGGAAAAAAAGTGACACGGAAAAAAAGTGACAAGGATTGGTTTTGGGGATTTATTATTGAATTTTGGGGATTCATTGGTTAAGTATGAAAGTGGGATCGGGGGGGGGGGGGGGCTCATAATTTAGATAAATGGGTTTTTCATGCTGAATTAACTATTTTGGTTCAATTTTTGGATATTCGTTCATACTGAAAAGACGCTTGCCTGATTAGTTTTGGGAAGGGACGATTACCCCCCCCCCCATCCGTCCTCAATTAGATGAATGGGTTTTTATGCAGAATTATCCAACTTGTGTCAAATTTGCATATAGATTCTTTTCGATAAGGCTTATATATAGCATAAAGTGCCTGAAGAGTTTTAGGAGTTTAATGGTTAAGTATAGAAGGGGAGCGGGGGATAACCTTTCTTAAATTAACGGCTTTTTACGGATAATTATCCGATTTGCTTCGAATTTTGGACATGGGTTAATTATGATAAGACGTATTTCTGATTATTTATGGGGTTCTCTTGCTAATTAAAAAGGGGGCGGGTGATTACTACCCACGGCCTTAAATTAGATTTTAAAAAAATTATGCACACTTATCCGATTTATTTCAAATTTTGGATGTAGGATCTTTCTCATAAAGTAAATTCCTGAATAGTTTTAAGGGTTTAATGGCTATGTATAGAGGGAGAACGGGGGATAAACCCCCTTAAGGGTGTATTCAAAAAAACGCTTTTTCACCTTCAACAGCTCGAAATTTTCCGATACAATTTCAGACACATTTTCAAAAGTAGAAACATGAAACTTGCTGAGGATATTTTTGAAGAGATGTACAAGGTGCCATGTGCTGTATTTTTACGCTCAATTCATTAGAATTTGATTTATAAACAATTTTCTTCTCAGTATGACCCTTTTTTTCGTTCACAGATCTCCCGCCAGGGGAAAATCTGTTCAAAATGCCGTTTTTGATTGCTTTTTTCGCAATATTTTCTGCATTTATCAAAGAATTGACAATTACGGCACCTTGTGTACTTTCTAAATAAGACAATTTGCCAGTTTGATGCATATGAGAGTAAAAAAGAAGTTAAAATAAATCGGAAAATATGCAGTTTGAATCGAAATACACCCTTAAATTAAATAAATGGCTTTTTGCGCAGAATTATCCGATTTGCTTCAAATTTTCGATGTATATTCATTATAAGAAGGCGTATCTCTGATTAATTATGGGGTTCTTTTGCTAATTAAATAAGGGAAAGCGGGCGATTAATCCCCCACTCTTTAAATAAGATTTTTTTTTCACAATTATCCAACGTATTTCAACTTTTGGATATAGGTTTTACCTGATAAAGTGAATCCCTGAATAGTTTTAAGGGTTTAATGGATAAGTATAGAGGGATGAACGGGGGATAACCTACAAATAATCCGGAGTTCGCCTTATCATAATGAACGCACATTCAAAGTTTGAATCAAATAAGATAGTTCTGCGTAAAAAGCCATTTATTAATTTAAGGGGGGTTATCCTCCGTTGCTCCACTGTATATGTCGGACGTTCCTCTCAGCCCGCACAACTTTGAAGAACGTCCGTGGTAGTTATAGCTGCCACCACCGATATTACTAGGTGATATCGGTCACCCACTGTGAGGATTGTGTAAATGAACACTGACGCTGTCAATTAACTGAATTAACAGTTTATTTCGAATATATAAATACTTTTATAAATACATCCAAAGTACACACTAAATATGCTATTTACCATTATATGCAATTACAACTCGGATATAGGTGATCCGGTTCAACATTAAATTAAATAAAGTAAAGGTTTGCTGTGTACTATTCGAATTACACCTTCCACCTCACACTCAATGCACGTTAGATTAACTTTATAGGAGATCACTTTCGAATCTCCCAACACATGGATACTCGGCCCAGAGCACTAAACACCAGGACGTCTGTGTCCCTTGCTCTCCAGATACGCACTGCCTCCGCTCTACAACGCAGAGCACACCCTATCAGGACCTCTGTCCTACACTACTCTCTAGGTATGAATCCAGTTACGAACTGAACTAATCTGAGATAAGTCTTGCTCTTCTCAAATCACGGTGTTTCCCCAATGTCAACCCCCTTTGGGGCTTACTTTCTTGATTAGTGACATGTTGCTTGTCAGCTCATCAATCACATACCTCACTGACGGATGAACACGCCTCTCCGCAATCTAGTCTTTCTCACTCACCACCTGTAGAGGATTACCTATCAATCCTCCCTTCAACAAAGAAAGAATGTCACCTTGAAAATTCTATATCACAGCCGGTATAATATAAAAGATATTAAGATAGAGAAATAACGGAAATTCCAATCTTTAGCAGAGGTGGTCTCAGAACCTGACAGTATACTTAGCCATTAAACCCTTAAAATTATTCTGGGACTAACTTTGTGAGAAAAAACATATATCCAAAATATGAAATATACCGGATAAGTGAACATAAAAAACAATTTATATAATTTAAGGGGATTGGAAAATCACCCGCCTTAATTTTTAATTAGAAAAATAACCCCATATGTAATCAGGGATACGCCTTATCATAATGAATCTATAATCCAAAATTTGTAGCAAATCCTATAATTCTGCGTAAAAAGTAATTTAATTTAAGATAGGTTATATTCTATTCCCCTTCAATACTTAGATATCAAATCCTTAAAACTATTCAGGGATCCACCTTATCAGTAAGAACCTATATTTAAAATTTGAAATACATTTGGTAATTCTGCATAAAAACCTATTTATCTAGTTTAAGGGGGAGATAATTGCTCGCCCCTCACCCTTTATAATAAGCAGAAGAAGCCCATAACTAATCAGAGATACGTCTTATCATAATGAATCTATGTCCAAAATTCTAAGCAAATCGGATAATTATGCGTAAAAAGTTATTAATTTAATTTAAGAAAGGTTATCCCCCGTTCTCCCTCTATATATAACCATTAAAACTCTTCATGCACTATATACTATATATAAGCCTTATCGAAAAGAACCTATATTCACAGGGCCCGACTTAGACAATGGGGGGGGGGGGGCTGGGGCAAACATTATTAGAGTGGCCCCCTTTTATCTTAAAAATGTTTGTGAATTATACTCAAGTGACTTAAATTAAAATTCAAACTTATTGTATGTATGCATAAATTTTGTACCAAGTACTGATTTCAGTATTTGTATTTCACATCTTTATACATAATAACAGATGATAAATAATTTTAACTATTAATTTTCTTATGATGTAACTATTACTTTAAGGGAACGTGGGGCAAAGAAGCAAAGGGGGTAGGAGAAAAAAGACCCCTTAAAATTGAAAAAAAAGAATTTTGGTAATATTTTAGTATTATATATCATTTGGCCCTCTTTTAACAATAAACTTTTCTCTCCTTGGGGGCCCCCCTCAAACCGGGGGCCCGGGGCAATTGCCCCGCATGCACCTGCCTTCGTCAGGCCCTGTATATTCAAATTTGACACACGTTGGATAATTCTGCATAAAAACCCATTCATCTAACTGAGGAAGGATGGGGGGGGGTAGTCGTCCCTTCCCAAAACTAATCAAGCAAGCGTCTTTTCAGTATGAACGTATATCCAAAAAATGAACCAAAACAGTTAATTCAGCATGAAAAACCCATTTACCTAAATTATGAGCCCCCCCTCCCCCATACTCCTTTCATACTTAACCAATGAATCCCCAAAATCAATAATAATTCACCAAAATCAATCCTTGTCACTTTTTTTCCGTGTCCCTTTTTTTCCGTGTCACTTTTTTTCCTTGTCACTTTTTTTCCGTGTCACTTTTTTTCCGCTTTTGTAATTTAGGTCACTTTTTTTCCGATAACTTTTTTTCCGGTCACTTTTTTTCCTAGATTCCTTTGAGACATGTGTAATCTCTCGAAAAAATAAATTTTTTACCTTCTAACATTACCACAAGAGTTTAAAATTCTAGGGGGGGCACTGGGTTGTCTGGTGTGCCCCCCCCCCCCCCCCCGCTAGTTACGCCTATGTCTACGGCATATACACTTAACACGGTTGAAAATGAAAAGTTTTATTATTTTTGCAAATCCAATCTTCTATTCTTTTTTAACTTCAATGTTACTTTTTTTTCAAGTTTTAGAATACTGAACTCTAAAACAACTTGCCACCATATAAAGCCGTTTTCAAATTCCAAGAGGCTACTTTCTGGCACAGTTTTTATTTCGGAAATGCAGGTATTATATTAGAAGCTATGCCATCGAAGACGTTTTCTACCTTTTGTGGTAAAAGCAAAAAATCTTTCAGAAAAAACTGTCACAGTCAGTTTTTGGAACCAAATATACCCATCCCACATTCTTTAACCAGGGGGAAAACCTGTTTCCACGTGACCAGAATCACTTCGTGATAAGGGATTTACTTTTTAAAAAATGGAAAACTCATTTTAAATCCAAACAGCTTCCATAGTGAAGCTTATCAATTTTATACCTTTCCGTTGAAAAATCATATAAAAACTGACAAAATGTATTGTAAAGTTTTACATTGTTGAGCATTGGATTTGAAAAACATTTTAAGTTTTTTTCTTTCTTTCTTTCTTTCAAGTACATGTTGCAGTTTACATATCATACCCAAAAGTCAATGTTTTTTAACTATTTTTACTATGCCAATCTGCGGAAAAAAGATTGTTTTTCTGTTCAAATTTAAATAAAGAACCGAACTGGAAAGGAAAATCGAAGTAAATAATTACTCTATTATATTAAGAATTGTGGTTAAAGAAAAAAAAAAAAAAAGTCGTGCTATGTGCATTTTAGCAAATTATGTGGTTCTAATCCTCTTTCTCACTTATGAGAAAAATTAAAGGTAAAAAATAAGTTTTTGAAGTGTCATAGTTACAATGCTACTTTAAATTGCGTACAATATTACTTGTCCCTGTGAAAGCTTTAACAGTTCTTGGTGTAATTATTTACATAGTGAATCGATCTACTTTCATTTTTAGCAATAGTAGACAAATTCGCCACATTTATTTTATTTATTTACTAGCGGCCTTCGCCCGCTACGCTGGTCGGTTTATCTAAAGAAATCTTGAAGAAGTAGTTAGATAAGGTTCAGACATACATTAAAAAAAAAAAAAAAAAGCAAGTCGATCATTCAAAAAACGTTGGGAAATATCAAATATTTACTGTAATTTTTTAAGAAAAACAAAGTTTCGAAAAAAAAATTAAATCGAAAAAAAAATTACACTGACATATTAATGCAAGGAAATTTTCCCAGAGAGAAAATTCGCCTTGAATACAATATTTCAAATTATTTTAATTGCTTATAGGCGTTAATGCCAACATAGTGAAAAAAAATTCCATGCTGGGAATCGAACCCGGGCCATCAGTATGGCGCACTGACGTTCTACCGACTAAACCACATGGAACGACAGCCAGCTTGAAACTTTCTCATACTTAAGTAGACTGGCGAAAACATAACGATAGCGCGTTTTAAAATCGCACAGTGACATCTATTGTATTTTATATGTACTAAAAAACGTTATGTACTAAAAAACGTGAGCAGCGCACCTAATAGTTTCTTTTGTTTCTTTTTGTTACTTTTTTGTCTGTTGTCCGATTTTGATGAAACAAAGCCTATACACTGCCCGGGAGTGTGCATTCTTCATTAGTGAAAACCGCATAAAAATCCATTCAGTAGTTACGAAGATAACCTCGAACAAACAGACAGACAGACAGACAGACAGACAGACAGACAAAAAATTCAAAAAATTTTTTTTTGTGTTTCATTGGTTTTCTTTTATCGCCCTGACTCCATTTTTGTCAATTATCTTCAATGTACAGACACACCGGGTCCTACTGTTTTATTATATGTATAGATTTTCTCTAGTTCAGAATTGATTCGAGTCAGATTTTGAGTTTTTTTCAAATTGAATTTTTAAGTTCGGTTCAGGTTGCATGTACACAGAAATTATTTTGATTTACTCGAATCGGATTATGGTTCACTGGAATATTTTTGTCGGGTTCAGATCTGTTTCGGGTCAGATTTCGGGTTTTTTTTTTATATAAGTTAAACATTGAGGAAAGTGGGGGCTAATAGGGCGCAGGGCTAATGGGGTAAGGGATTTTTTTTTTTTTTACACGAAAAATATCTTAACGAGGATTTATGTACCACAGCATGGCAGTAAGTTTAGTACACATTTTTAGCATGGGAGATCAGCCATCACAGTTGATTGCTGTTTAGAAAAAATCGCATTTTATTTCGAACAAGCCAAAGTAAATTTTAACTTTTGTGATTGATTCTACTTTGTAAACAATTCAGAATACTTCTATCTTATTTAAATACAGTTATAGATATTACAAATATTAGTAAATAAGAAAATATTACAGAAATATAATGATTCAAAAATTCAAATAATTATTTCTCAAGTTATAAATTTGTGCATAGTGGGGTCTTATGAGACATTTTTTGTGGGGGCTAATGGGACAACTTAATGATAACCTCCATGACTCAATATACCTGTAAAACCTCAATATACCTGTGTGTGTTTGTCTTCATTTTGAGTATCATTTAATTAAAGTCAATTAGATTAAATGTAAGCAGAAAGTATACGAAAAATTAAAAAAATCAATTTTGATTTTCATTATTGGCCAGATTTTACTATCGCAGAGTAACGAATATTAAAAATCCTGCAAGAAATATTTTTTAAATGGTATTTACAATAGGTAGGCAATTCCTATTTACATTTATCCCTTTATTTTGAGGTAATCTATACAAGTCAACAATTTATAACGGCCTCCCTGAAAAGGAAAGGGTAATTGAAGAATCTCTGAAAAGAAAGACAAATATATCTCTCCATGCCAAAAAGAAGACTAAAAAAGCAAAATTAGTAAAAAAAGATAGAATTTTCATCAAAGCAGCGAAGATACTCTTCATTTTATTTTAACCTCCTCAATCCTGATGTTGCCTAGAGGCAACATTTAAAAATACCTTTAAATTAATTTACATGCTTTCAGAATTGTTAAAATTACATCTAGACATTTTTAATAAATCTGTTCATATTAGAAGCATCGATATATAGAACTTATGCATTTTTAGAGATGTTTTTAATAATGTTTAACTGCTTTTTGTAAAATTTGTTTCAGGTTTGAGGAGGTTGTGAGATTAGGTTTAGTTTAGAGATTTAGTAAAACCTAAATCTATAAGAAAACTAAAGTTAAGCTATTTATGTTATGATAGCAGTAGCGAAGCAAATAATTTTGATTTCCAACAAAACCGTAAACCTGAATTTCCTGAATTCAAAGAAAAACTCGTAGAACTCGACTATGCTTTAGTTAATTTTTCTCGTAAATGATATGTCATTGCATTTGTGGGTCATCTTTTGACAGTGGTTGTGGATACAGAAGAATATGAAATGTAGTTCTTGAGGACACAGGACAAACATGAATGGTTATTATTTTATCTGGAGAAAAAAGACCGACTTTTTGTTATTGAGGAATGTTTATGATATTCTTTTGTAGCTAAAAATGTCAAAATATTTAGTAAAATTAAGATTTCCTTAGCATTTGATGCACAACAATTTTCACATGTACAGTACAGCGTTTGTCAATAAAAAATGCATTTGACATACATTAAAGGACTTTTTTTTCTAAATTACACTGCATGTCCCAATAGCCGTGCACTGTGAACCAATAGACGAGAAGTATGGGGGATAATGGGACAATTATATTAAAATAGAAAAGTGGATATAACACAAAAAAATGGTAAAGTTTTTTTTTTCTTTCTTAATAGTCCAAGATCCCAGAGTCCCCAGACGTTACTTATTTTCTCACAAGTAAAATGTATAGGATAAAGTAGTGTTAGTACGTGCTATGAGCGTAGTGATACCTGCTATCTTGGACAGACGGCCAATTTACAGGTACCAGGTACCAAAGGTAGGTAAAAAACTACAAAGTTTTCTTATATTCTCAGTCTTGATTTTTATATATGATGCTCAGGGAACTATTTCTATACTTTATGTAAGCAGCCAGACCAATTGTATGGGCCAAACATCCAGCCAGACATACATAAAGTGTCGCTATGTGTATGAGCGCGAGTGTGACAATTAGATAGTTTTATAACATAGCTTCATAAAACTTATGTTATTAATGGTCTAATGGAAGTCTTCAGTAATAATTAAGTAATATTTTAACTCTTAATTTAAAAAATAACTAAGCATAAAAAATGTGAATACATTTGAAATTGTAATCGAAATTATGAACAAATCATTATTAATTTATGAAGAGTGTTTTTGAAATATTGAGGAAACTGGTGATTCTCAACAGCAATCAATTTATGAAAATAATAGTTCATTGACGTCTTAAAATAGGCAAAAAACAATGAAATTTGTAAATAGAAAATTTCAAAAAAATATTTGAATTGAAAGTGAATGCCTGATTCTTCTTGAAGCGATTCACTTACAAAGCTTGGTAGTTGGTCCCTATCAAACCAGTTGAAATGATATTCATGATCTCCCAATGTCCACCCAGAATAGATATCGAATCAGTTTAAAGTTTATAATTCTTCTAAAAAATGTGCCAAAAGTTTATGCATGACAGACATTTGATAGAGTTAAAAATGGGTTGAAAAGTCGAAAAAAAAATTGGGTTTTGGGGAAGAAATTCGTCAATTCTCAAGAATCAAATACAATTTTTTTTTTTTAATGTTCTTAATTTTATCTAAAACTTTTGTACTTACAAGTTTTTGATAGGACCAATTCTTACTGCAGCCAAAAAAAAAAAAAAAAAAAAAAAAAAAAAAAAATTAAAAACGAAAACAAAAAGGGGGTGGAAGAAGAAAAAAATTATTCAACGATTTAACAATTATTTTGATTTATTCAACGACTTAGAGCTTCAGAAAAATGTATTTAACATAATATGGACGGAATAATTGACATAGATGCTGCTAGATTTCAACTGTTCATCAACACTTACATGGTTTCCGATGTTGATGAACAGTTCAATCACAAAAATTTAAAAACTTTGACGGGAGCAACTTACCACCGTGCAAGAGTGTGCTTTTGCAGGCATTTTCGATGAGCTAATTACATCGCTAGTTTCTAGAATAATGCTCATAATAAGAAACTAGATATTTTTAGTCCTGGTGGTGACAACGGTGGTGAAACAATGGGTGGACATTGGGAGATAATGAATATCATTTCAACTGGTTTGATAGGGACCAACTACCAGGCTTTGTAAGTGAATCGGTTCAAGAAGAATCAGGTATTCTACTTTCAATTTAAATATTTTTTTGAAATTTTCTATTTACAAATTTCATTGGTTTTTGCCTACTATAAGACGTCAATAAACTATTATTTTCATAAATTGATTGCTGTTGAGAATCATCAATTTCCTCAATATTTCCAAAAAGAAAAAAAAAAAAGAAAAGAAAACACTCTTCATAAATTAATAACAATTCGTTCATAATTTCTATTACGATTTCAAATGTATTCACATTTTTATATTCTATAATTTAAGGGTTAAAATATTACTTAATTATTACTAAAGACTTCCATTAGACCATTAATAACACAAGTTTTATGAAGCTATGTTATAAAACTATCTAATTATCACGCTCGCGCTCATATTCATTAGCGACACTTTATGTATGTCTGGCCGCTTACATAAAGTATTGAAATCGTTCTCTATGCATCATATACAAATATCAAAACAGAGAAAATAAGAAAAGTTTGTAGTAGTGATGGGCGATTTCGATTTTTTAAATCGATTTAATCGATACTACGGCCAACTCGATTTAATCGATACTTTAAAATTTTTAATCGATTTCTCTGAAGGTAATATAATTTTCATTTTCCTCCAAAAGTCGAAGATAAAATAGACGGATGTGCAATTCCGAAATTTCAGTGTATTAGTTTCTAAGATAGAAGAATTAAAGAAACCTCAGAACCCCCCCCCCCCTGCAAAATAGCGTTTTTTGTTGAGTGATGCACACCAAAAATTGATCAGGATCAATTTTTACTAGGTACCAGCTGAATCTGAATTTTGATGAAAATCCATGAAAACGCGAGATACAGCTATTGCGAAATCATAAAAAATGCAGCATATCAGCGCCACCTGTAGGGCAATTTACACCAAGAACTAAATAACACTAATTTATGTCAGAGAATTACTGAATCTCAATTTTGATGAAAATTCGTTCTTGAGATAGCGCTATTGCGTTGATCATGAATAATGCAGTATAACAGCGCCATCTCTTAAGCGATTTCCACCAAAATGTAATTAGCATCAAATAATATCAAGGACTAATTGACTCTAAATTTTTATGAAAGTCCATACATTAGTTCTTGAGATAAAGCTAAAATGGAAACAGGGGCGTGCGAAAAGAGAACTGCGTCCGGTTCAAAGTTCCAATTTAGCCCCCCTCCTATTAACCTTTTCTTGTGATAGGCTAGAAGTGATGTTAGTAGTAAAAATTTGGCGCCCCCTAAATTTCCGTGCTCAGAACGACCGCTTCCTTTCGCCCCCCCCCCCTTTCACATGGCGCTGAGTGGAAATTGTGAAAAATTCAGTATAGCAGCGCCATCTGGGAAGCTATATACATCAAAATGCAAAAAACATCAATTCATGTCAAGGACTAACTGAATCTAAAATGTGATGAAAATCCGTTCATTGGTTATTGAGATATAGCTGTTGGGCAAATCGCAAAAAATGCCGCATAGCAGCGCCACCTGTTAGGCTATATACACCAAAAATTAATTAGATTCAGTTTATATCAAGGTCAAACTAAATCTAAAGTTTTGTGGAATTCCGTGCATTTGTTCTTGAGATAGAACGGTCAGAAATTTTTGTCGTATACAGACTCACAGAGTGACAGACATACACACACAGACAGATATTTCTTAAAAACCATGAAATCGTGTTAAAGACCTTCTAAAATATATAAATCCGTCGAAAACGGGAAGTCAAAATTTTTCACGAATCTAATACTCTCTTCTTGTAAAGTTACAAAAGAAAGTAAAAATGTAAAATCGATTCTGCCCGTAAGATGGATCTTTAGATTCGATTTCGATCTTTAGATTCGATGTTGATCTTTAGATTCGATGTCGATCTTTAGATTCGATTTCGATCTTTAGATTCGATGTCGATCTCTAGATTCGATTTCGATCTTTAGATTCGATTTCGATCTTTAGATTCGATTTCGATTTTTTTTTTTCTTTTTCTAGGCTAAATCAGTGTTGAATGCAGGTATTTTTCTGCGAATCCGGAGAAAGGCATCATGTTTTACAGCTCTGTAAGAGAGGGGGAATCGCAATTTGTGCATTAAAAAGCATAAAATCTCATAACTTCTGGGCAGGGGGGGGGGGTAATCTCCTGCGGGCCACCCCATTAATTCGATACTAGGTTAAATCGTTATATTTATGTTTAGAAGTCCAGTTATTTGAAGTATTAGTTTATTATGTTTTATTTTTCACGCTCGTCTCTTCTAATCCCCCCCTTTCGCGTCAGTTTTAACTTACAGGGCAGTTCGAAATATGCATACAGTTTTTAAAATGTCTAATTCTCAGTCTATTTTGTTTTAGATCCACATTTTAAATCCTTGACAAAAGATAAATAAAGGGTCGCCCTTCCGCCCGTTTGGGGTTTATCTGCGCCCCGCCGGGGGGGCATATTTTTTTGTTTCTTCAAAAGAAACAAAAAAAAATTGAGGGGGGGGCTTGCACCCTCCCCCAACATACACCTTAAAATTTCGCTCATTTAATTCTCTACCATTTTTAACTTAAAAGTTTAAGTTACATGGCACCCCTAGAGCTGTGGACCCCCCCCCCCCCTGTCGATCACTCACCTAATTTTGCTTATTTCTTCACTTCATTTCAATCTTTAAAAGGCTATAACTTTGCTTCTATAGGAGTTACAGTGATGAGAAAAATCCTAGTATAGCTAACCATTTCTCGCCGTTCTTTTTGCTATTCCAGTTTCCCGGTTTCCCCAATAGGACCTTTTTTTGGAGGGGGGGGGAGGCAGAGGGTTTTTTTCTCATTTCTTGATACAATATGTCTATTGAAAGCTTATGCTTCATACATTACAAATCTAGCATAAGAAATTTTCTCCCATCATTTCAGGTCACATTACGGACCCATAATGTGTTAAAATTTTAATTTTTCAAACTTCTTCGGAAAAAAAAAAAAAAACATTGATACATATTAGCGAAACTGGGGTTCGAACCCGCAATCGTTTGATTGCACACGTAATCCCTAAGCTTATTGACCACCGAGTACTCAGCCGCGCTATTATTTCTTTAGATTGTTTTATCTTTAAATTCGTAATATCTTTTGAATGGAATGTCCGATTTGAACAATTCAATAAGTAATCTACAGATATTGTAACAGGCATTAATACAAAATGATTTATTTGGATAAGGATTAAGGTATCGATAGTATGGTCTAATTTTGGTTGGTGTATTTATCGCGTTTTAAAATGTAAGAAAGTAGTTATAGTGAGTTAACTACAATAGCTGGACATATGGTATCGCGCGGTTTTTTTTTTATATATAGATATTAATATATTCTTTAATATTATAGAAACTTTTTTTTATTCATTTAAAAGTATTTCCTGACGATTCAAAATTATATATTCTAACGATTCAAAAAATACACCCGTAATTGTTCAAGGTTTCACTTCTATCGGCACTTTCAGAGTGCCACTATTTTTTTTTTTTTTTTTTTCATGTTCGCCCGTCCTACCTCCCCCCCCCCCCATTCCTCACCAATCTTAACTTACAGGTTCGTTCAAATTATGACTGCGATTTTAAAAAAGTCTAATCTTCGTTCTATTTTGTTATAAATCCATATTTTGAAACCTCAACAAAAGATACATTTGAGCCGGGGTCGCTCTTCTGTCCGTTTGGGATTTACCTTGCCCCCCTGGGTGGGGGGCATATTTTTTGTTTCTTCCACACCATCTCATGTAACATATCGTTATAAAGCTTTTATCTCCTCGTTTTTTTCTGTTACTACCCCTCTCCTCCACCTAGTTACATACTCTTGGAACTTTTTATAGTTTCAAAGAGTGCATGTTCCCCGTAGGCCACCCCATGAATTCAACACTAACTTAAACACTATATTTCTGTTTAGGAGCTCAGTTATTTGGGTTATTAGTTAATTATGTTTTTTTTTTCAAGTTCGTCCGTTCTAATCCCTCGTCCCCCACCCCCTCCTTCCTCGCCAATCTTTACTAAATAGGCCGTTCAAAGTATGCATGCAATTTTTAAAATGTCCAATTCTCGTTCTATTTTATTGTAAATCCTCATTTTGAAACTTCGACAAAAGATACATTTGGGCTATGGTCGCCTTTCCGTCAAGAGTGGGGTTTACCTGCCCCCTTGGGAATGGGCATATTTTTTGTTCTTCCAAACTATCTCGTGTAACATTTGGTTGGCATTAGAAAAAAAAAAGTTTCTTTTTGTCTATACTCCTTGTTTCCCATCCTAGTTACACGCTCTTGGCACTCTTTATCCTCGGTTTAATGCCAAGTTACTCAATGTTGTTATTAGATGAGTTATGTCTCTCAAATTTTTCAAATTTTTTGTGTAAGTGACAACCATAAGTGACAATCATTTTAAAATTTAAAATTCTTATTATCCGACTCTAAAATCTGCAATAGCTTAATTCTATGCCTCCCTAAATGGTGATGGGGGGGGGGGAGGCGGTAATTACGATCCTGCTGATTGTCTAAGTTTTGGAATTAGTAATTTGGATCTTCTCTGTGTGAACCTGAATATCGAAATATCGATTCTAGTATCGATCGATTCTAGTATCGATTCTAGAACTGAGAAATCGATTCTTATTATGATCGATGTTGTTTTATACGATATCGATTTTAATCGATTCTCAAAATTTCCAGAATCGCCCATCACTAGTTTGTAGTGTTTTTATCTACCTTTGGTACCTGGTACCTGTAAATTGGCCGTCGGTCCAAGCTATAGCTTGGTACCTGCTATAGCAGGTATCACTATGCTCATAGCACGTACTAACACTACTTTATCCAATACATTTTACTTGTGAGAAAATAAGTAACGTCTGGGGGCCCTGGGATCTTGCTCTATAAGACTTTTTATTTGTGTAATTGTAAAAGAAACTAGAATTTAAAAAGTAATGATAAAATGAGCATTTTTGTTTAAACTAGCCTAAAATAAAAAAGAATGTTCCATTACCCCCACTTTTCCCTACATTTTTTGTTACTATTAATATTTTATCGAAATTCTCGTCAAAAGCTAACACTTCTATGTAAAAAAAAAAAAAAAAAAAAAAAAAAGATGTTAGGCATTTGACCACTTATGGTGAAATATGTTAAATTTTGCACTTAAACATAAGACAACTAAAAGAAAAAAGAAAATCTCGAAAATAGTATGAAGTTCACCGACGGACACTTATCTCAATCTATCATTATCTAAAGTTTAGATAATGATCTAAACCAAAATATTCTCACCATTTTTCGATATTTTTTTAAAATATTTTTTTTTATGTTCTAAATCTGAAGTTAAGGAATATGTTAAAGTGATTCGCTCCTTTTTTTTTCATATATTCCTCTATGTATACTATTTTTTCTCAAACTCGTTTTATTTTTGAAAAGAAGAACATCAACGAAGCTTATTTGTTCATTACCATTAATGCTTTTTTCATCCTATACCCTAGCCCTGTTGCTGCAAAACAGGGGATTAGCGCGCGCGCGCGGGGGGGGGGGGGGGGGGGTGACATCATATTACAGGATACTTGTCACAGGCCCCTGTGGTGAAAGGGCTCCAATATTTACGAGTTTGGTGTAGTATAAGAAACCCTATATGAGCAAATTTCTCCCTGCACGTGTTTATCTCCACTGTAGGACAGCAAATCAAGGAACCTAAAATGTAAAAAGATATGATAAAAAAAGAAAAAGCAGGAAAGCAATAAACATGCCAACTCGAAGTTGCCTGTTAATCGTTCTTTGAAACATAGTGATGGAGTTATGTTTCTTAGTTCGCGATCCAAAGGATATTTCTAGGTGGTCCCAGAATGTATATGAATTTCAAGACATAAGAAAGAGAAAAACCCGGTATTCTCCAGATTCCTTTTCCTGCGATGTAAATATCATTTACATTCCCTTAAAAGAAATAGTGATGTGTAACTATGTGGCAGATCTTAAATATTTGACTTTTAAACACCACACACTGCTCATTGTTCTTATAGAGATTTTAGTATATAGCTATAACACACACACACACACAAAAAAAAAAAAAAACTTAAATGTGAATGATGATACAAATGACTACATCGTTCCAAAGTGTCACATTTCTGAAGATGCCAGCTCAAGTAAATCAGTAGGGGGTGCCACTTGTGACTATATTTTATTTCTATTTCGCACAACTTTTTCAAAACAAAAACCTTTTATACATATTTTGAAAACATGTACAAGAGAAATATACTATAAAGTTTTAATTTTTTTAAATAGTAGTGCAAATAGAATTTAACAAAGGGGTAAGTATGATTGCAGATCACACAGAGGGTTTCGTTTAATATTTCTTTCAAAACAAATTATCCTTTTAATTAATAAATCTAAATTGTTAATTTATTATTATTACATTTTTACATAGATGGTAGTATCAACAAATTTAATTTTAGAATAATTATAAAAGGAAGTTATATATTTTAATAAAATTAAAAATGTTCGAATCGAATTATTTAAAAAAAATTCCAAAATTTGAAATGTTTTTAAATCTCCGAAATAAAAAAATTATGAGAGATATAAATAAAATTTTTAATTTCTAAAAACGAAAAAAAAAATTAACGAAATTTAAATGGATGAATCATTAATAAATCACAATAGCTTTTAAAACAGAAGAAAAATTCAATTATAAAATCTATTATGGATGTCAGAAGAACGAAGCCCTAATAATATAAATCCTTAAATTGTCAAAAAAGGAAATTCCTTTTAATTAAATCGAAATTAATGCGAAAATTTCATCTTGCAGCACCGGGGACAGAACTAAGAATCTTTTGTTTGCTACTAAGACTCTGTACTTTCAAGCTATGATGCCAACATGCAAAACGTTCAAATCAAGGTTCTCCTTTAAAATTTAGCTGCATTTCCAATGCCTTTTTAAACTAAACTGACTTTTTTATGGTGGGGTGATATGCGGCTTTCGTACCTGCTTTCATTTTGCACCCGTTTCCATACGCAAGTATAAAATCTATCCCCTCAAAAAATCCGGAAACTATACAACTTTTCGTTCTGACTTTTGATTGGCTAATTGGTGAAATGAGGCACGGACTTCTGGTATAAACACAAACAGAAGGAATTTTGTTACGTTTGGCGTGCTTATATCTCCTTTTCTTTTCCTTTTTTGTTTATATTAGCATTTGTTCTTATTATTGCAAACTTTTATTGACCTGGAAACAAAATGCTAATTTAACATTTAATGTGAAGTAGGTAAAACAAAAATGACAATGTAAGAAGTTTTAAAGACTTTAAATTTTATGGACTTAGTAAGAGAAAAGGGAATGTGGAGTTTTGGAAGAGGGGACTAAAGATGAAATTTTAATGAAATAAATGTGAATTCTTAGTGAAATTTATCATTAATCATTTATTGTTGTAATAAAGAAAAGATAGAACAGAAAAGTAAATAATAATAATAAAGTATTTTAAAGGTGTTTAATTTTATTACTGTGTGTGCGTGTGTGTAATGGGGGAGAGGGGATCAAGTAACGAAATAAAATTTCCGAAGAAGAGCAGGACAGAATTAGTTTAGATGATTTTTTTTCTTTTAACGCAAAAGAGTTCCAATATCTTTAAAAAAGCTCACTAACAACACAGCAAGGGCCAACGAACAGCTTTGTGTTACCCAGCCTTTTCAACGCCTTTACTAGGCCAGGAAGACGTCTCCGGCCCGACTTTCCTATGTGATTCAAAGTTGTCAAGATATACCCTATTTCCCCTCGAACTTTGTAACATTTTGTTTGGGATACTCTGTATATATAACAATTTTAATTCAAATATGCATGTTATTCAAATTAAATTTAACATTTATTATAAATGTAACAAATGTTCACTATAAAGAATTAATAATAAACTATTACACAGTACGTTTTGATTAAATATTTATGGCATACAATAACCAAACATAAAATATCTCCTCTATAGGCAATGACGAAGCCATTTTTATAAATAACAGATTACTTGTCGAATCCATACAGTGTTTTATATTATTCTCAATATTTGTTTAGTTTAGTACATATCTTTCACCTGTCTAATTTATTTTATAACATTAGTTTTGCATAAAAACTCATTAACTCTTCAAATTATGCTTGCAACTTCAATTTTTTCAAGGTAGTAAAGAGAAATATTTTTTTCTTCTTGATAATGATGTGTAAGAATTTATTTTTTATTAATTTTTTTTTTAAAGCGTGAAACCAATAGATATGAAAAATAAATAAATAAAAATAAAGGTCTTGAACCAATATTCATCTCTACCTTTCATTAAATCTTTACATAGTTCACATTTAAACATTACTTTTTTCCAATTTCTTCTACAAATAAATTGCGTTGGAAGTTGAAAATCTATTACTTACGCGTGAACGGCGACTAAAAAATTGTAATGAGAATTGTACATAAATGTTAATAAAAATACGTTTGATAAGCTTTTGTGCTTTTTTGAAAGTTTTCTACATCCTTGCGAAAAGTCTCCATGTTTTTTGTTATCATTTAAAAGTTCAGAAAAGATTTTGATAAAGGGCTGACAATAATCAGGGTAATTTCCCTGATTCATAAATACATGCAATAATTTTTTTAGCATTTTTATTTAAATAAAATTTTAAAAACATGGATTATGAATTTTTAGTCACTCACACTCCTACAATTTGCAATGCATTTTTCAGGGTTCCTACACCACTATGATAAAAAAAAAAAAAAAAAAAAAAAAAAAAAAAAAAAAAAAAAATTCCGACTTTTCCAGGTTTTTTCTGATTTTTTTCAAAAATTTCGCAGATCTTTCTTTTCTGAATGAAAATTCGACATGTATTGTTGTAAAACAGTCTACAATAGACAACTTTAATCTAGATAAATGCTAAAAAAAGAAAGAAAAAAAAACCCCACTGTATTAATTTCCAATTTTTAGTTATTTTTCATATTATTATATTGTAATGTAGTTTGCATAAATTTTATATAAAATTTTTAGAATGCATGAATAATTACTTCAAAATGTCTTCATTTAGAATAACTGAAATTCTGATGGAATATACACTGTAAAAAAAAATTCAAGAGGTTACTAAAAATTTCTTAGTAAATTTGTATTCCAAAGAATTTTTTAGTAACCATTACAAAGTTTTTTTTGCAAGTGAAACAAGCATTTCTTTTGTAAACTCAACAGAAGAATTTTTTGTATAACTAACTTAAAAATTTTTAGTATGAGCCACCAAGCAAATTTTAGTAATAGCTCTAAAACTATTTTTAATAACCATTACGTGCGCCCGAAGGGCTGGAGTTTTCTTCGAGCTGCATCAAGACTTCTGAAGCGGAAGATTTTTGGCAAAACTGCATTAGATGGCAGCACCAAACATTCCGACAGGATTTTCATAATCTCTGTCTTAACGAGACACTACATACATTCGGGACGTATTTGGCGGCGACAAGTTTCGAACCCGGGACCTTCTAGCCTGGAGTCCGTTACTATAACCACTATGCCATCCAGGCCATACCAACCGCGGTTTAGTAAGAGCTATTAAAATTAAGAATAAAAGTAATAGAGAATAAGAGTAGTAGAATAAGTAAGAGTTATTAACTCTATCCGTTGCTAACTTTTTTCTAGTAATTGTTACAGATTTTCTAGTAACCGACTAAGATTACTAAAAATTTTTTAGTAATTATAAGGATCACTAAAGTTTTTTTAGTAGATCGACCCTTTTTTTTTTACAGTGTAATACATCAAAAATTTCCTTACTTCTTCAAATGTCTAAAAAAAATTCTGAACATTTCCCTGACTTTTTGCCAATATTTTCTAATTCCCTGACCCGTAGGAATTAGTATATAATACCCTGTTTTAGGCAAAATAAAGTATTTATTACAAAATACATTGGCTTACATTTTATGTAAAAATGGTAGTTTGGTGAAATAAATATGCATCAATGACTTTTTAAAAAATAAAATACGATTAATCCAAATGATGAAAATAAAGCTGACTTTTAAATTAAAGAGCCGTGCATTAAAATATATATATATATATATATTTTTTTTTGACTTCAGAAACAAATCCAAATAAATACACTATTAATTTAACATGATTATTCTAATTGGTAACTAAATCATGAGTTTCGATTTCCCATCTGAGTGCAAGTAGGAATTTGAATCATGGGTTTTCTGGTGTAAGCTGGCTTTATTCAGTCAACTAACCTGGACAAATCTGGTGGATATAATTCATTCCGATAACATTTTTTGATTATAACGTCAGGATTGTGGTTCAAAACAGTTCAATTTCAAAACTCAAAACAAATTGCAGGTAATGGAACTCCAAGAAAATGTTAGATATATAATTAAAATTCATTAAATTAACACAATTATTCTAACTCTATTTAAGGGACAAAAGTTGCGGTCCCATAGATGTCCCTTATTTGGAGGTTTCACTGCATATATTAAACATTTACATCTGCTAAGAAGGAAACGTATTTTTTTTTTTTCCAATGTCTTAGAAGATTTTACTTTTACCATATACCATTTTTTAGATTTTTTTTTTATATATTAATAATAACAGTAATGAAACATTTACATATAACAAACAAAGGTTCATTAAAAGCGTTAATATCGCAGCCTATGCCATTTCTGCATAAATAGAGATTATAAACAAAAGAAAAAAAATAAGACTAAGGTAGGTTTTTTTGGTCTGAACTCTTCCGTTAGAGTAAAGATCATTGTTCTGCAGAAATTCACTAGAGTCGGGCCGGGTTCGGGCCGAAATTTTAACTCTCGGGCCGGGCCAATATTTTTTTCGTTTGGGCCGGGCCGGGCTCGAGTCGAAATTTTAACTTTCGGTCCGGGCCGGGTCGGGCCCGGGCCAAAATTTTAACTTTCGGGCCGGGCTCGAGCCTGGAAATTTCGGCCCGTGCAGACCTCTACATCAGGGTGCTGTAGTAATGCTACCGTTTCCTGTTTCTGACGTCAAACATGCTTTGTCCATCCGACATTCCGCATTCCGCTGACCTTACAGGAAGAAGGATTTATACTATTGACAGAATTATGTTCTATATGTGTCATAGGTCCCGGGAAGAGCGAGAAAGACGCTCACTAACTGGGTGTTCGAAACAAAACCGCAATTCTAGATCTGTTTTCCAGATTTCAACGTTCTCACTGAGGTCCAGTATCACAGATCAACCAACCAGTGGAATGTTCCGACGAGTATACGGTATGCTCATTATCCCATAAATCGGTCATGATGGGTTGGGAAGGGTCGTTGATTTATTTTCAACCAGTCATTGGAGTGCAAGGGTATCTCAAAATGTTTGTCATACCCATGAAGACAGTGAGTTTCCCTTTCCTGGCGGGGTAAAGAGGGGCAGTGACATATCGAAGGGGTGAACTGATGGGGCCTCCTCCGAAGATTATAGAAAACGTCAAGTTTAATGACGAAAGTTCCGAAAAATGTTATTGTTAAAGTACTACCGATGTGGAGATTAATCGCACATGCACACTTAGATGTGAATAACATTCCTTTTATTTAAATAATATAATGAGAATAAAGCATTTAAATTAGAAGAGATGGAGTCCATAGCGTATCTAAACTTACCCAGGGGTACCGTTCGAAGGCCGTAGTAAGGTAGTACAAAAATTAGAAGGATAGCAAAAATTTATACACGCGATTCACTTATCCAATCTGATCAATGTTCTGCTGTTTGTTGTTTCCTTCATATACAGGGTGTATCTAAACTCTTGGGCAAAACTTTAAGGTGTGATAGTACACATCAATACAAACAATATTAAATGAGAAATTTAGGGTTCCCAACGTCTTCCGAAGGAGATAGCCGCCATTAAAGTTTAGGGTCCAAAATTTCAAACAAACATAAAAAACGGAAAAATTGGTCGATTGATTTTCGATTTTCACTAAAACTATTCTTCATGTCAGCATTTTCTTAAAAATAAATTATAAAGATAAACTTAAAAAAATGCCGATAGAGAGTGCTTTAGACTTTGGAGTAACGAACAACTATTTTTTGCCGTTATTTTTTGCATCTCATTAAATGTTTTCGGAAGCTTAGACTTAAACATAAATTTTGAGCTCAAAATCTGAATCGTTGGGAGTGGTTAAGCAGCGCAAACTGAACTGTGTTCAAGGGGGGGGGGGGGGGTCAAATTTCAAATGACGATAAAAAACGGAAAAATTGGTCGATTCGTTTGCGATTTTCGGTAAAACTGTTCTTTATATCAGTATTCTCTTAAAAATATATTTTAAAAATAAATTAAAAAAAAATTGGTTAGAGGGAGCTTTAAACTTAAGAGTAACTAACAACTATTTTTAACCGTTATTATTATTTTTTTAATCTAATTAAATGCTTGCAAAAGCTTAGACTTAAATTTTGAGCTCAAATTCTGAATCGTTGGGAGGGGTTAAGAAGCGCAAATTGAACTGTGTTCAGGAGTTGAAATTTAACTCCCCCCCCCCCCCTCGAACACAGTTCAATTTTACGCTACTTAATTACTTCCAACGATTCAGATTTTGAGCTCAAAATTTAAATCTAAGCTTTTGCAAGCATTTAATGAGATTAAAGAAATAACGGTTAATAATAGTTGTACGTTACTCCAAATCTAAAGCGCCCTCTATCGGCATTTTTTGAAATTTAACTTTAAAATTTATTTTTAAAAAAATACTGATTTAAAGAGGGTTTTTCGAAAACCACAAACGAATCGACCAAATGTTTCGTTCTTTTATACCCATTTCAAATTTGAAACCCCCCCCCCCTCTCTCTCTCTCTGAACACAGTTCAGTTTGCGCTACTTAACCACTCCAAACTGTTCAGATTTTGAGCACAAAAATTAAGTATAAGCTTTTGCAAGTATTTATTTAGATTAAAAAAATAACTGCAAAAAATAGTTGTACGTTAATCCAAAGTCTAAGGCGCCCTCTATCGGCATTTTTAAAAATATATCTTTAAAATTTATTTTCTAGAAAATGCTGATTTAAAGAGTAGTTTTAGCGAAAACCGCAAATGAATCCACCAGTTTTTCCTTTCTTTATAATCATTTAAAATTTGAACCTCTGAACACAGTTCAGTTTGTGCTACTTAACCACTCCCAAATATTCAGATTTGGGTCTCAAAATTTAAGTTTAAGTCTAAGCTTCCGAAAACTTTTAATGAGATGCAAAAGATAACGGCAAAAAATAGCTGTTCGTAACTGCAAAGTCTACAGTGCCCTTTATAGGTATTTTTTGAAATTTATCTTTATAGTTTATTTTCTAGAAAATGCTGACATAACGAATACTTTTGGCAAAAACCGCAAATCAATCGGCCAATTTTTCCGTTTTTTATGTTTATTTGAAATTTAGGATCCTAATCTTTAATGGTGTCTATCTCCTTATGAAAATGTTTCGGACCCTTAGTTGCCCATTTAATATTTTTTGTCTTGATGTGTACTATCGCCCCTTAAAGTTTTGCCCAGGAGTTTAGATACACCCTGTATATCAGGCATGTCAAACACGTGGCCCGCGGGCCACAATTGGCCCGTGATGAACTTCTCTGTGGCCCGCCAGGACTTTAGCATTTTCGTATGTTTGATTCAGTTTTTAGTTGATGCAGAAAATACACTTTGCATTGCAAATCCTACAGCGTTGCAAAATTGAAGAATGATTTTATTCAAAATATCTACCATTATTTCAAAATATTAATCTGCATTATATTTAATGGCAGATATTGACATACATTAAATTTAATGATCCGCAATTAAATAAAGAAAAGTTTAAAATTTTTATTTAATGGTTGTTATTTTGGATGAAATATTTTTTACGGTTTGGCATACTAGATGAAAACAACATCGATTCAACACCAATGTGGCATAAATGATATAAACAAACTGTCTTCAATATGATCAAATCTAATTCATTTTAAAATTTTGTTTCCAGGAGATAGGGTAGAGGTCTGCACGGGCCGGAATTTCCAGGCCCGGGCCCGGCCCGTTCTAAAACTCAAAAGCTCGGCCCGAGCCCGGCCCGGCCCGTTCAAATTTTTATATTTTAGGCCCGGCCCGTAGAGAAATCGGGGAAAACAGGCCCGGCCCGTTTTGGCCCGTTACAATTTCTACGACTTCAAAAAAAATCAGATTTTTATCATATAATTAAGATTTTTTTAAAGAGTACTGCATACATATCTATGGAATGATTTTACAGTATATTTTACAGGAAATACACATTAGTAACATTAATGATTACTAAGATTCTTAGGCTTTCAACATTCAAATAAAGATTCATTAAAAAATTAATATGGCTTAGAATAAAAGAAAAAAAAAGAAATTTAAAAACATCGTAACTTTTGAAGCTGTTTAATAAAAGAAGATTTATAAAAATATTTCTATATCATTTTATTAAAGACTTTAAATCCAAATTCATACGTTAATTCAAAGAAGTTCCTTTCTGATACATTTCTAAATTCATTTTTTACTCAGAGATGCCTATGATTAGCAGGTGTCTTTATTCAGAAACTATATAATCGAATGGCGTTATCCATTTTTTGATACAAGCAATTTAAGAACACTGCAAGAAACTAAAATATTGTCATAGTTAGCGTTTTGAATAGAATTTCCGGAAGCGATAGCATGGGAAGGGAGAAAAATCTGCAACCATTTGAGAAATTATTGTATCTCAACAAGGTTATACAAGTATTTTATTTACCAAAAATGAAAAACGCTATTTGATTCCAAATCCCTTCAATAGTCAGGCTTATCACTTTTATATTTTTACAATTAAAAATTAATGTAATTAATGTAAAAAATGTGTCAAACTTTCGCTTTAGTGAAAAATTAATTTAAAAACCACCAAAAAGTATATATCCAAAGATTAAGCTAACATAAGTTCTTTATAGCTGTTCATAATTTTACAAATTATGTTGTCTGCCCTACAGATCTTGAGGATAATTGAGTCTTTTTTCGGTCCTGAAAGTCTATATGTAGAAAAATAATGCCTTGATCTCCAATTTTGATCTTGGCCCTGCACGAGTCAGTTTAAAAAATATTAAAACGGGTTACACACTATGTAACTGTCCGATGCCGATCTCTACACTGCACACGTTAGATTTTTATATTGATGCTGTCGAACTAGTATGGATCGTGACGCGACGGTTTTTATTCTCGTTAAAACCATTTTCGTTGAAAATAGGTTTCTATTTTATCGTTTATGTTTAAAACTATCAAAACGGGCCGGTAGGCCCGAAAATTTTTATATCGGCCCGGCCCGGCCCGTACGGACCGTTCAATTTTTTGAAAGCCCTGCTCGGCCCGTTATCAAATTCGAAACGATTCTGCCGGGCCAGGTACGGGCCACGGGTCAAGCCCGGGCCAGACCTCTAAGATAGGGTATGCAAAACTTATCAACAAGAAAGTCAAGAAAAGCAAATCTTAATCTGAAAAAAAAAAAATAAATAAATAAATAAATAAATAAATAAATAAAAATAAATTATAAAAGCTTTATATATTTTTTTCCAATAGTTTATTATGTGCTTTATGGTGAAACGAATATATTATTTACTGCGCTTTTTGATTCACTACAATATTACAAAGTAATGCTTGGCATTTGTTAGGTATTACAAATGTATGAAAAATCAATTAAAAAAAAAAAGATGCTAATTTCTAATTAAAAGTTTCTAAAAAATCAAAAGAAATAAATAGCTTTAAAAGGCAAAGGTGAACCAAATTCACATTTTGTGAAATATAAAAAGAAAATAATAATAACAAAAAACTGTTAATCTGTTTTTATTATTTGGCTGCATGCATAGTCGAAAGCGAGCATTTTGGACATAAGCTCATTAAATAATTTCATTCTTAAAGGTTAGTAAACGTATCATATAAATTATCCCTGTGAGATATTTATATTTCTTGATGATGAAGATATAACATCAGATTCATAAAAGTCAATTTGAAATATTTTTATACTCAAACAAAGACTGGAAAATTGTGTTTGATATGTAGAAACTTCGTTGAAGTTTGCTAAGAATTTACTCACAAATATATCGAAAAACCCACAAATATCTAGAAATAATTTGGATAAATAAATAGATTTTACATTGAAACTTTGTCTTTTAACTTTATAATTCTTGAAAATATAAGTGCAAGAAATTTTACTCTGTGGGCAGTTTTTTCTTTCTTTCGCAGACACAATATGTACTTAAAAATAAAGGAGGAGAGTCTGGAAATTATTCCTATGCCGGATCAATGCTCATAGCTAATATATTTTAATCAATTATGATTTTTTTTCATAATAATATATTGTAAATTATTGTGTTCTACCAATGATTGGTTTTATAAAAAGTAGCAATTACAACATAAAAGAAAATGCAAAAATTAGGATTGCAAAATTACGAACACATTTTTGTATAATTTTGATTGCGATTTAAATTTTAAAATGTTCAATATGTGTTTAAGCTTGTTTATATTTTTATTTTAACTTATTTTTCATTACATTTGACAGTGCTCTCTCGTAATATACTTTTTCTACAGATTTGTTTTTACTTAATAAATATTGAAAAAAATCATTGTGCGCGTTTTTAATTTTTCCAATGAATAGTTTAAAATTTTTTGTATGTATTTTTGTTTGCTTGTTTGTTATCTAAAACAATGCTGTATTTTTTACGAACATTTTCATTATGTGCGATTGTCATCAAATAATTATTCATCTTTTATTTCGATAATGTGGCCCGCGGCATTGTGTACATTGCTAAATTTGGCCCGCGGTGGTAGACGAGTTTGACATGCCTGCTGTATATGTATATGTTTTTATTTATCTCAAGAGTAATTATATTCGGTCGACTTTTGCCACATTGTTACTTACTGATTATCATTCGTGATTTCTTTAATCTTAATTAAACTCGCAGTATCAAGTAAGAAAAGGGTCATTTAGTTTATTCTTAAGATGAAAGGTAGCCTTTAAAACTTCAGATTAGATTTTTCACACGTCCAAAGGAATTCTATGCTTTATCTCAACAGTAATGTGAATTTAGTTACAATTCGATTATAACTGGAGAAACATAAAACTGATTAATTTTGTTATTTTCACTTTGTATTCCGATTTGCGTGACTTTGTCACATGATGAAACTTGCTAAGATAGAATTTAACCCCTTGATGGGTGGTGAGATAAAATATATGCCACTTAATTTTAATTGATAATGTGACATTGACACCAGAATTATGAAATGAATATTTTAATTTTATCAAGTATGTAAGGAAAGCATTTATCTATTTTGAAATAAATTTACTTTTAAACTCTGGTGTCATTCAATCAGTTCAGCATTTAATGAATAGATGTATTTTGCCCCTCAAAGGGTAAAAAGGAACTAGAAAAATATTCCATTTTATAGGCATGTTTTGATCTTTAAAACTGTGTTATTTCATAGACATCAGTAAATTTTTCATTTCAGACACGTTTTCATACAGAGGTTTACTTCGGCTTTATTTACTTTTGATTGAGATATAACTAACAGATAATTTTTACTATATTGTTTTAAAATATAAATCCATATAATCATAGAGTTAACTTTTTCAAACAAAAACCTGCTTAAAACGAAATTTTTTACAGTCCCATGTTATTCTAACTTAACAAGCTTGTGTAATAGATGCATTACCACCTATGATAAAATCCTGTTTAAAGCGGAAAATTTCCTGTTTCTAGCATTCCGTCTTAAAATGTTTTACTATATCTCAGCACCCTCCCGTATAAGTCTAGATATACTACTGAAAGCAGGAGAGTTATCCCCTTGAATTATTGCAGGTTTTTATGAGAAATGAACAAATTATCTAAAGTTGTGGCTCCCCAATGTGAGTACACGCCATTTCAGTCCCCAGCCATTTCGGTCCCTTGACATGAATGCCCCCAGCCATTTTGGTCCCTTGCTATTTCTTTGAATTCCACCTTATAGTTTGGATTCTAATTGTTATTGACGCGCCAAATGCTGTAATTTCAACATTATTGGGGCTTTTTTAATTATTTTTATTTTTTCTCTCCCTTCCCCCTAAGTTTTACAAAAAGCTGAATATATCAGTCCGATAAATTTAAACCTTTATAATTCGTGATAATTAAATCGCAGCGAGCTGAAAATATTTTTGATTAAACAATGTGATATAATTTTACAGGGGACATTTGTCTTATTATTATTATTATTATTATTATTATTATTATTATTATTATTATTATTATTATTATTATTATTATTATTATTATTATTATTATTATTATTATTTGACAGAATGAATATTTAAAGATTTGTTATTTATTAGTAGCACTAGATATTTTATATATACTATAAACTACCATAAATATTTCTTTGTTGTTTTTGTACATTTTATTAGAGACTTTAAATAATTATTTTTAATTAAATAATAAAAAACTGTGCTTATTTTTTTTCCAATTAGTTTAATACTAACTGTCTTTAATAATTCAATTAGATATAAATTATTATCTGTCCATATTTCCTCAAACCACTCCTCTGCACCCTCTCCTTTAATAATTAGAAATGAGATAGATTTATTGAAGTACAAATATTTAAATTTTGTTATTATTTTTAAAATACAAAGTTGCATGTTATAAATTTGTTTTCATAAGTTTGTTTACCATTATAAACGTTGGGAAAACAATTAGTGATTTCGTAGCTAGGCGTGCTATGAGAAATTTTTGTTTTCAGAAAACTGCCCTCACCATCTTTTTTCTTTTTTTCGAATTATAATTATTGATTGATTATTAATAATAATTTTTAAGCAGTCTTTTCACCCAATGAAGACAATTTTTGTGAGCTAATTTTATTGAAAGTGGGCCTATTTCTTTGCAATAAGATGATTAATTGTTATTTTTATTTAATAATGTGATTATTATTTTAAATATTTAATTTTCAATTTTTAACTGCAAAACAAAACTTTTTTTATTTGTCGTTTATTTATTTACTTAATATATATATATGTGTGTGTGTACCAAACTTTTAATAAATTGGAGACCTATAATACTATTTCTAAATGTACAGGGCAAATATATTATCTATTTTAAAATCTTATTGAGTTTAGCTTTGCATAGTCAAATTAAATGATTTTGTTTTAAATCTTAATAGGGTAAACTATGGTGTATGTTTTGTTTTTTCGGTTATCACATTACTCCATTTTTAATTAATTAATTAATTTATTATTATCATGTTGACGATAATTTTTTTATTTTTTTTCCTTTTCATTTTGCTATCCAATTTAGTAATTTTGATGTATCTTGTTTTTTATGTTTTTTCTTCATTGAATTTTGGTTTGATGTGTGTTGGTAGCCTCAAATTCGTATTATTTTGCTTTTTCATCGCAAATACGAAGATGAAATCACATACTTCATTTGTAGCTCTAAAGCAGGGCTGTCCAACGCGGCGCCCGCGGGCGCCATGGCGCCCTTTGAAGGCTTTCTAGGCGCCCTTTTGAAGATTTCCTGTTATTAAACATTTTAGAAGTAAAATTCCATTATAAAGAATGTTTTCTTTAAAATCATTATTATTATTATTATTATTATTATTATTATTATTATTATTATTATTTTTTTTTTTTTTTGAGATATTTTTAAAATGTGTGTTTGGCATGCTGTTTGCTTGCCATTGTACACTAAAAACTAGAAACATATTTTGAAAATTTAAGCATACTTACTTTTGCAATTTTTAGTTATTGTTTGTGTAGTTTAATTACGATAGTTAAATTCTTTAATAGTTGGGAATAATTCATTTTAATACTTAAAAAGTAAGAGAAAAATAAGCGTTTTCACCAGCCCCATTCCCCTTTGAGATACGTGTGCATGAAAGCTCATTCTTTTTCTTTTTACTGCTTTCACACTGGCCCATTTGTTGTTTTGTATGAAGGATAAGAGTTTAATTTTTCTTTCTAGACTTTTGAAATTTTAGAGGGTTTTTTTTTTGCTTTAATTTCTTTAATTTTGTTTAAAAAATAATAAACAGTGCAGAATGATTCCCATCTTTGAAAGCACTTCCAGACTATCCCTCTGAAGACACCCACGTGGTTTGGTCACTATCATGCTTATCTGTTTTTTCTACTTTTCATAAAACTAATCCATGTCTTCAAAATAAATCAAATCGCATCTATACATTCTAAAAGAAACAAAGCAATACCTCTGATTTTCATATTTATTTATTTGTTATTATTGTTATTACAGACACGATTAAAGTTTCAGGCACCTTACCCTACAAACATTTTTGAAATGGACTTCTCATAAAAAAAAAAAAAAAAAAAAAAAAATGTATAATTTGAAATTCAATGCGTGTAACTTCAGAACTGTAGGGGCTTTTGCTTACCGCTGTACGATTCATTTTCATTATGTTAAGACGTGCTTATATACTAATACAATTACCACATGTTTTTAGTCACATAAATAATGGCGCCCTTCATGGAGGGCCAAGAGTCAAGCTGCGCCCCTGGTTACTGAAAGGTTGGACAGGCCTGCTCTAAAGTATTTGGGGCCTGTAGATTCTGCTTTGGTTCTACAGATTCCATTTGTATTCATTTTAATTATTTTTTTCCCTTCCATGTTGAATGTGGTATAAGTTATTAAATTCAATGGTTCATATATTGTAATACAATTAATGGTTAGGGGAGTGTAGCGATACTTGATCATAGGGGATACTTGAGCCACCCCTGTTATCTCTACAGTTAGTTTTTTTTTTCTAAAATTGGCAGCATTGTAACATATTTATAATTCTGAACATGTAAAAAAGAAATCACACACCTTGGTACCATTTTGAAAGTATAGTGATTAATAGTTGTTTTTTCCCTATCTGAAGTAAATATTTAGGTGCATGTTTTTTTTATTTTTTTTTTTTTTTTGTAATCAAAGTTTTGTTTAAATATAAATATATACATAAATTTAATAAGTATACTTTCAATTGTATTTTGAATATAAAATAGTTCTAGTAGCTGCATGCTTTATTTAGTAAAAACTCTGATAAACAGAAATAGCAGTAGTGGGGATACTAGAGCCAATGAGATTGGGGATACTTGAGCCATGACTCAACCATCCCCACTAGGAAATTAGACATGGGGAAACAAACAAAAATAAAATTACATCGTTATATTCACTAATAGATTTTTTTCTGGATAAAAGGGAGAATGATTTTTCATTTTATTTTTTTTTTTCTTAAGAAAATAACGACTCAACAAAATCGTTTAAAAATGTATATTTTTTTAATGAAAATATCCATTTTCTTTTTCTTTTTGACTAACAAAATAGCCTGTCAAGATAAATGTAAACATAGTTTTCAATTTAACTTTTATTAAATTGAAATAACTTTTTACAGGTTATAATCTCTAATACTTCAATTAGTTAGGTCCAACATATTAAAATATTTATTTTTTTAATATAATATATCAAGATTAATATTTTAGTTACCTTTTTTTTTTTTTTTTCTTTTTTTAACTAAGAAAATTGAAAAAGAATTGGCAAAAAGAGCGCACAATAAACAAGAAAAGCAACAAAAATCACAGTTCAAAGTTACCTGCATGGAGCCAAAGGGAAAGACAAAATCTTTTCCTGTGAAATTAAAAAAGTGTTTGAAATAGTAGAATGATACATCTGGCTTAGATTCTGACAGATACTCAATTAAAAGCATGAGTTCGACAATATCATTAGAGGAAAATGCTGTCAATGATGGTGATGATATGAAAAGAAAACCTCCTATTCATGATTGGTTACTAATAAAATATGCCGGAAAGAAAACTGTAAAAAGATTTGTTGGACAAGTGTTTAATATTTTGAAAATGAAATTTGCCCGAAGAATCGCAGATTCCAAATTTAAATGGCTCTGAACTGAAGATGTTTCTACCATCGACAAAACTTAAGTTGAAATGATCCTTTGACCACCAGTTCTAACGACAAAAAATGATCGTATTACTAGCTTTGTTTTCACAATTGGTTTTGAAGAACTTTATGTATCATAATTTATCATTCTGTAAAATTTTTGTGCAAAAATAAAGCGAAAAAAATTGCTTTTGTAGGTATTTTTTCGTATTGGCTCAAGTATCCCTTCACCATGGCTCAAATATCCCCCTCATGGGGATACTTGAGCCATGATGTAAAACAAATGTAAAAATTTATTACACATAGAAAAATAGTTCCAAATTAATTGAAAGTGGTTTTCAGTTGAAGAAAAAATATCAAATTTTCATTTCTAATAATTTATTTTATTCCAAGAAATTATAAAAAAAAAAATTAAAAAATTAAAATACAAAAAATGGCTCAAGTATCCCCATCTTCTTCTATACATGTACATCTCTCTCTCTCTCTCTCTCTCTATATATATATATATATATATATATATATATATATATATATATATATATATATATATATATACATTTGTATTATCTTTTAGCTCCCAATTTCCCCAAAAAAATCTTCTTATTTTAGTTCTATTATATTAATTATATTAATAAATTTAAATTTCAGCAACATTGAATATAAGATAAATAAAAATGTAAAGGATAAATTTTAGTTTATAAGTACTGTAAAATATAGTGATGGATTGAATATGAAATTGTTTATGTATTGAGTTTATTTTAAAGTAAAATTCGTAATGCATATTAATAATGTTCTTAATTTAATAAATTAAGGATACATTAAATAAAAAAATATTTAATACAATATTAATTAATAAATTATGGATACATTAAAAAAAATAATAAAATAATTATTTGATTTTTATATTAAAATTACTAACTGTTTTGAGAATTAATTAAAAGCAATTTTTCATCCCTTAAAGTTTTTATTCAAAAATTTTTCATTTATTATTACTAAAAAATAGAACAGATATATATGAGTTATGATATATGGATGAGTACATATATGTATGTATAGATATATGTATGAGTTAGTTTCCATTGTAATCATAGGCTCTTAAGGCTGTTCTTAAATATAAAAAGGCTAATTTATGATATTTTTAAAAATCCTTTTTTGTTTGGAAATGTGTGAAATGGGCATGTGTTGTTATTCAAAAACTAAGTAATCGAAAAAGGTTTTCATTTATTAATTAACTCAAAAAATGATTCAGAAAGTACTTTCAGAGTGGGCCTTTCTAGCCAAATTCACAATACTACAACATAAGAAATGAGAATGACCGGTCGTCACTTGACCATAATTGCTTATAACATTATAGCTAATTTATTTATCAAATAATGAAAAATTCACATCGATTCTAAATCGCTTCAATAGTGAACCCGGCCATTTTTATGCCCTTAACTTTAAAATGAGTCAGTTTCGTGATGAGAGGCTATTTGAGGACCGCCTTAAATAAAGGCTGTCCTTAAATCCAAAGGAGCTGCTTTCTGACGTACTTTTTAATTTATTCTGATTCCCAAACGCATGCAATTTCAGTAATCATAATAATTAACAATAATCTATTAAAACCAATGCAAAATACTTTATTAAAAAAAACTTTAAATACAGACTTTATTACAAATATAACTAAACATTATTTTAAGGCTATATTTTATATTTTAAGGCACACAACATTAATGATGCACAATACAGTCATTCAAGTTAATTTCAGAAGAGAGGAAAGTAAAGACAACACCCTTTAGCAATAAATATTAATATTAAAATATTAAAATTGCATACAGTAATGCATACAGAAGTGTACCGCGAATATAAAAGAAGTTTCATCAATATTCTCTCCTTCGTTTTAATGCATTGGATCATGCATAAACATTTAAAAACTGGAAACAAGTAATGCAATCAATGTATTATTTATCTAGTACAATTTACATTCGCTCACATTCATTATTTCTTTCAGTTTCCAGAACAACATTTTTAACATATCTAAGTTGTGCCAACACAATATCATGTTGGTTTATCCTAATATTTTGATTGATATGCTCAATGATGTTAAAAAGGAGTTCGAAAACATACTTTATTATTATTATTATTATTTATATTTCTGCATTTGATCGCTTTTGTTATTTTATACTTACAATATTTTGTTACATAATAAAAATATAGAGATATCTTTAATATTAGTTTAGTGCACTTACGGTCAGATAAAAAAAATCTTCCTAAATGTGGCACAAAGCATTCTTTTTTAAAAATTAAATATGAGCTGAGAAAGTTAAGATATTGGACAAGCATGCCGTAGGGCATTCAAGTATGGGTGAAAATCCACCACTTAAAAGGAATATCCGATATTTCCGAGTTCATATTTCGATATATAGTTCCTAAACACATAAAACGATCAATGAACAGTTCCTAATAATGTTTCGTGGTAGTCCTTTACAGATATTTAAAGCATTATAATATTCAAAACAGTTACAATAATAGTTGCGATAAAGATTTTAGTTGAACATTACAATTACGCCATCGTTAGAATTACGCTACTTAGAAATAATATAAACACATGAGTTTTCACAAGTAACATAAAATGGTAAATTTTATATTTTGTTAAATCTATATGAGGCTCATGTGTTACGTTGTTGCGGATGAAATGTCGGATTCGGTACTTCAAATTCACATAATGATAAACTATACGGAAAGTGGTTTTTACAAATCAAAATAGACATTTCTCTCTTCACCCATAACATTTAGGCCAGATGCGTATATGTAAACTGTTCTGTATCACAAAAGATTCTCAAAGGCATTTCTGTCGCATTTTACCTATCAAAAACTGTATCGGAGTTTGAATTATTTTTCATTGCAGAATCCGACAATTCATCTTCAACATAAAGATAGTAAATTTCTTAAGCAAAGAATAAAATTAAGTTGTTTCAATATATGGCATCTGTATACTTCGGAACGATTTTTTTTTCTTAAGTTTTGTAAATTTTAATTATTATTGCAAAAGGCAAAAAAAAAAATAATAATAACATAAATAATATATTTATTTATTTACTTATTTATTTATTTTTACTGAAAAAGTATATCATAAAAATCCCTAAAAATTGCTATTTTCTTAAAACTATTTAAATTTAAGGGAGACCCGTAAGAAAAAACCCAAAATTTTTATTATTGATTTTAAAGTAATGAATTTTGGTGTACTATTTAAGAATCTTTTTGTAAGGAATAATTAGCAAAAAAATTCACGTTTTATTAAAAAGTATATTTTTTATGGGAATTTTTATGATTTATTTTTGTTAAAAAATACACTTTTTAAAGTTACTACTCCTCATTTAATTTTCAGTATTTTGGAATTATTAAAATTTCTTAAACAGTGTTATAGTATATGGAAGCCCTAGGGAGAGATATTTTTAATTTTCTATTTTAATCGGCTAAAAAAAAAAAAAAAAAAAAAAAAAGATATACACATGGTAAATTTCCTTAAATTCGTTATAATTTTCATGTTTACCAATTTATGTAAAATTTTCAGAAATAGTTAAAAAAAATATCTCTCCTTACTTTTGTTGCAATTTTTTTTAAGATTCTAAAAACATAAACACTTTGTTTCTAAATCATTTTACCACTGAGCCTTAGTACTTTGAACTTGGGCAAAATATGAAAAAGTCATTTTCAGTAAAACACATTTTAAATGGCCGCTAGTCCATTAAACTCTGTAGTGAATACAATTAAAAAAGCTCATTTGCTACCTGTTCCAAGTGTCCGCGAGTTCTGAAATTTTGCATGGGTATTCGCAAATATGTATTTTATTATTTTCCGAGATAAATTTTTTTTGAACTTTTGATGATTTTTGGCCGAAAATGGGGTTCGGGTATCCCTTAAAACAATTAAACACAATAATGTTATGCATGAACTATACTATTATTATAACAATAGCATGAATATTTGAGGATTTATAAATATAAAAAAAAACAAAAATTGTTTAAAATACAGGAGAAAATTAGCAATTCAAAAATTAAGCTGTGTAATTCATAAAAATTCCACGAATTCAGCATAAGAATAACTCTTTTTGAATATAAATTTAAAATATAATTTAGAAATTTAGAGGTAATTGATCTATTATTTATTGCGTTAAGACACTTTTGCCGTAAAATAAAAAAATCTTTGAAATTAGTTCTTTTAAGTTTGTTAGAAATTTAAATGCTTAAAAGAGAACTTTAGACTTCTAAAATTCATCCTATATTTTCTTAAACAGGAAAGTTTTCGAATTTATATTTTAATAGAAATTAACATTTTAAAGGCACACAAATACATTACTAAACAAAAGTAAATAAATAAATTGAACTCCTCTAGCTCTGACAACCTGTACCATGGCAGTTGACGAGAAACTTATATATTAAACTATTAAACAAATGCGAAACACAGTTAAACAAGTAATTTAAAAAAAGCAATTTATAGACAAGAACAGATTTCGCTGACGTCAGTCTCTTCCCTTAAATTGGGCATGTACCCATGCATAGTTGTTACCTTTAACGCTTTTTGAACAACAAAAAATATATAAAGAAAGAAATATAAAATAAAAATAAGCACTTAATTAATCAGCAAAAATTTAGGGTTAAATAAGGCAGATTTTTTTAAATAATGCTACATGAAAAGCTCAAATAGTGGCAACTATGCCTCAGAGACTATAGAAACAAAAATACAAATTATAAAAACCGTTTAAATAAAAATGATATTGCAATTATTTGTATAAAACTGGGAGATTTTTTTTAAGAAAAAGTACTATACATAATATAAGTATGTGCAAAGAAACAGAAAATAGCATATAAACAACACGAAAAATAATACATATTCAGGAACTTTGAGTTTTAAACAAAACAGATTGGCCGTAAAATAAGTAAATTAATCATACATAAAGAGTATATGATTTCAATATACAAAATAAAAATTACAAAAAACCCATAAAACAATCAGTACTAAACATAATATTGGCATATATAAGGAACATAAACTTGAATTCAAACATAAACTTGAATCTCTTTTTTCTGCTATAAATATTTTTAAATAGGACTATGGTTAGTCCTATTTAAAAATAGGACTAATAAGTATAATTAAAAATATGTATTTTGAAACAATAGGTACAGTCTATATCTTCCATGTGAATGTAAAAATATTGCACTATTACTCAATTTATTCTGGAAGTTCATAAGAAAAACTTGTTAAAGAATGTCTTCCATTATTAGAAATTAAGGAAACGGTAGACTTGAAATGTATTTTGCATTATATTTAATTCCACTGTATTAACAATAGAAGACAATTTCTTAAGATTTCGAAGAGTATAAAAGACCAATGTTCCCATCTGGAATCATGGAATTAAATATTTGTAAACTGTCTTCTAAACTGTCCATTTTTCCTCTTCTTTTGTGGGATGTTCATCCTCGCCTTTTAGACCTGAAATAAGATTTTTTTTTATTTACATTAAAATCTATAGAGATGTGTTTCAAATTCAAACAGACATTTAAGGGGGTCCAGGTAAATGTTTGCACGGGCCCAGGACTGGCCCGAGGCACAACCCGGATCTCGAAAAAGTTGAACGGACCATACGGAACCGGCAGTTGGAAATTTTAGCAGGATTACCGACTTGTTATAAATATGTAAGTAAAACTTTAAAATACGAACTATTTTCAATGAATATGGCTTTAACGAAAATAAGTATAAATGTGCGTCACGAGCCCATACTAATTTGACAACAACAATACAGAAATGTAACTTGTACAATGTAGAAATCGGCATCGGACAATTACATTGTGTCTAACTCGGAATTAATATTTTGTTTAGCAGACCCATGTCGGGCCAAGATCAGGCTTGTATTGTTTCTTTACACAGAGTAAAGCCGTGCCGGTATTACACTTAATTGTTCTCAGGATGTATAAAACATACAACATGATTTCTAAAATATTCATAGCGATAAAGAATTTATATTAATACTTCTAATTGATAAAATTGATAAGCCTGACTATTGAACGGATTTGGAATCTAATTTCTATTTTTTGAAAATAAGGTTCTTGTATATACCTGTTGAGATATAAGAGATTTTTGTCATGTGGTTGCAAATTTTTCTCCCTTCCCATGCTGTCGCTTCCGGAAAGTTGATTCAAAACACTAACTTTGAAAGTATTTTCTTAAATTGCTTGCATCAAAAAATGGATAACATAGTTTCTGAACTAAAAAAAAACCTGTTAATCTTATGCGTTAGCGAAAAGAAATGAATTCAGAAATGTATCAGAAAGTAGTTCTTTTAGATTTCAGAAAATCTTTGATAAAATGATATAGAAATATTTTCATAAATCTACTTTTTATAACTTATGATGTTTTTAACTTTTCTTTTTCATCCCAAACCATATTAATTTTTGTATTGAATCTTTACCTGAATGTTGAAAGTCTAAGAATCTAAGTAATCATTAATGTTGCTATTGTGTATTTTCTGTAAAATATACTGTAAAATATCTCATAAATATGTATGCAGTATTCTTTAAAGAAATCCTAATTAAATGATAAAAATCTTAATTTCATCTATTTCATAAAAATCTGAATTGCGTCGGGCCAGATCGGGCCGGGCTTTTTTTCGCTAATTTCTGTATGGGCCAGGCCTAGAAATGTAAAAATATAAATGGGCCGGACTCATGCCGAACTTTTGAGTTTTATACCGGGTTGGGCCAAAATGACTTTCCTTCGGACTAAGTCGGGTCCGGGCCTTCAAATTCCAGTCCGTGCAGACCTCTAGGTCCAGGACACATTTTAAAATAATTTTTATTTATTGAGTTAAAATTTTTATTATTATTTTTTTTTTATGATGGTTAACCATTTTATTTGTAAACAAAATTATATGATAAAACTTCTCATGTTATTTTTTAAATGTAAAATTAATTATAAAAGTGGAGTAATTAAAAATCTTTATGTACCTCTAAATATCTTTTATAGAATTTCATTTTCTTAAGTTAAATAAACAGAAATATCTAAATTTTAATTTTGATTCAACATTTAACAAATTATTAAGGAAAAAAAATTAAAAATATTTAAAGCAAAAATTTGAAAAAAATATATATAATTTACTTTTTAAACATCCGATTTTCAAAAATAAGTATTTTTTTTTTTTCAAATTTGCTGAATCAAAATTAAAGTAAAACAATCAAAAAAGAACTGTCACAAGTTTGAAGCATTATCTTTAACGGTTTTTGAGTTATAACAATTTAAATCTGAGAAATTCTGAATAAATCCATCATGAAGAAAAACGCATTTTCACAAGATGTCAATTCCATGAAAATCATTGCTTGAAAGCTAGATTTTGAAAACAAACCAAAACGAAAAAAAAAAAAAATCCTCTTTTAATTAAGATAGAATCATGATTTAAACGTTATTATAAGCATTTAAAAAAAAACAGAAAAAATTTTGATGCGATAATTTTTTTTATAGAAAATTTGAAGATTTTTGTGTCCCAGAACCCATGAAATAGTAATTTTTTTTAAAAAAATACGTGAAACCAGCGCGTATACTTATTAAAATATATTGACAGCCCATATTTCATAAAATGCTGTCAAATGTGTGTATGTGGTAACGGCCCAGTAAGTTTTTATGCATAAATGGATTCAAATTCAAGATTTATCTGAAGATGAAAACCACTATTCGAGTTCACTTTCAACGGTAAGAGCTTTAAGGAATGGTAAGATCTGGATTTCTTACGATTTTTTGTATGAAGAATGTCTCGTGTATGTGTCAGAAAATTTCGCGTGGTTGACCCGGCAAAATATTATCTAAGAATCGAAAAGAGATATTTTTGTACGAAAACTAAATATTTATTAGCGAATTTATTGTAGAAATATGTTCACGTTTAATATAATGTTTTTTACACATACACTGCAAATAGATGAGTCTTAATTTCAAACACATATGTGACTGAAAAGAACTTCAGGCACCTATTCTCCTAAGTCGTGATGTCGACTGGAGGAGACACTAAAGAACGCCCTTTAAATAGACTTAAATACTTTCAGAATTTATAAAAAATTTCTACACCTCTTTAATAAATGCGTGCATATCGTAAGCATCGATAAATTGGGGGAAATCTTACAACATGTGCAACGGACCAGTATTACTTTTCATTACCTTTCATCAATAATAAAGTGTTATTCATCTCGCTAAAGCCTGATAAACAACAAATACTAAACTAATCCCGCGGCATATATTTTCAGAATGAAAGATTTTCATTATTTTAACATAACTGTCAGGATATAGGGTGGGCTTTTCTTTTAAAAAGATGCAAGTATTTTGTTTCTTATTAACGATAATAACCCTTAAAAAAAAAATTAAATCGACGAGTTTTTTATTAATTCGTCAGTATTTCAAATAAATGTTTTTGATATTTTATTTATAGTGCCATATAAAATATTGCAAGAAAGTTTATTAAGGCTTGAACCTGTAATTTAGGCCTGCCTGAAAAAACAGCTAATTCTAGAAATATATATTCTTATATTCATGTAATTATGCATGTTAACCTAATTGTAAAAAATCGCAGTAAAATATGCATATATTTTTTTGATATGACAGCAATTTTAATATTGATTTTTGACTATTATTATCAAAAAATAAATTTTAAATTAAAAAAATAAAAAATTTATACATTTACTTTCATAACCAGATTTTGCACTTATAAAACAGCGATTATTTGTATTTTTTTCAATCACTTACATGAAATATTAAAAAAACTAACAATTAGAAGTTGAGATGTTGCATATTTAAAACAAAAGACGCTTAGAAATTAGAAGTGAATTTTTTTTCTGCGTGTTATTAAAATTGAATATTTATTTATTTTATTTATTTATTGCTAAATAAATAGCTCTTTTGATTATCATCTGATGCATAAAAATAAATTCCCCATGAGAGAGTAAAAATTTAAAAGAACAATTTAATTTTTAAATGTTATGAATTTTCTTTTCTTTTTGGGGGGCTGTAGACGGGGATAAACTTTGTGCGTAATTTTTTTTAAAGCTCTTTCAACATTATTATCTTTATAATGAATACTTTGAACTTTTAGGGTAGGATAACATTAGAAACTAAAAATATATTTATCCAAATATCATAAAGGCCCTAAATAGCCGACACTTCGAGACTCCAGATTTGCTCGATAGTTAGAATTTGCTTGTGAGATAAAAATATACAAAAAAGTATGCTTTTTGGATTAAAAAATTCTGGATTTCCGCTAAATAGAGATGTCCGGTATTAAGGAATATTCTTTAACCTCCATAACAGGTACTCCCAAATACCGGACATTTCTATTTAGCGAATTAATTCTAAAAAACTTGCATTTTTTGCAACAGCGTGGACAAAATAAATAGTGTCCTTTTCCCTCCCAGTACAATTTTAGAGGTCCCAAATTAGATATCTAATTTTGAAAAGCTTATATTTTAAATCTGTTTTGATATTATAATGATTATAATCAATATTTTGGACTTTTAAAGTAGAATAAGATTTTTTAAAAAAGAGAATCTCAATGCAATAAAGATTTTGAATCGCCGGCTCCTCGGGAATCCTTAATTTGTCTGCTATTCAAAGATGTTCATTTTACTGAGATAGAGAAATAAATATATGTTGAAAAAGATGAGTATTCGCTAAATAAAGCTATCCGTATGAAGTTCTGTTTTTTTTTTTTTTTTTATATATTTATATATGTCTACTTTTACCTCAGAAAAGCAGACGCTTCTGAAAAGCGAAAAAATTCTACAGTCCCATGGTGCCCACTATTAAGGGCTTTTTTATTTATGTAGTTTATTTTTTAACCTTATTCTACACTACACGTTCAAAATATTGATAACAATCAGTACAATTTCGAAACAGATTCAAATTATCAGCTTTACAAAAATTGCATATGAAATTTAGTAATCTCTAAAATCGGGCTATGTTTATGGCGGGGGGGGGGGGGGGCGGAGGCAGGACTGTAACTCACGATCTTTATATTTTTCTAGAATTCATCGTGGTCAAGCTTACCAAAAATGGTTGCGGTTAAGACGTTTGAAGTTTCTGAAATTCAGACACTAAAAGTGTTTGAAAAGAATAAGACACTTTGAAAATTGAACACTCTGTTTCAGACACGTGGGTGTCTGAGTTTCAAACATTTCAATTTACAGTGCGTAATATAAACTTTTTCCAATTCATACCTGTCCTACCGAGATATCTTTTCAGAACTACCGGAACTCTTCTTCCAGATCCGTTAACTCCTAACCCTTGCCCTGGGTGCCAACCCTTCTTCGTCATGATAGTGCAGCCGGGGCCATATTTAACTTTTAGGACTTTCTGAAAATTAAAAATAAAAATAAAGTATCAAGTGGAACAGTGGAACATCTCATATATTAAAATCGAATAAAGAAAACAAAAAAACTTCTAGAAATTCCTGTAAAACAACAGAAAAGTTACAAAGATTCCCGTTTAATAACACTCATTTTTCGTAAAAAGCTGTTCGAAAAAAAAAAAAAAAAGGGGGGGGCTACTTACTGAAGTATTTTTAATTAATATTTTTTTCGCAAATGCTTTAGATTGCAGGCGTTCTTAAGGTCTGTCTCAAGAAATTAATCACAAGCATAAAATGTTGACTTTCAAAGAATTATAAAAAGTTAGAATGAATAATATTTTTTATTTGCAGATTTGGAAACATTATTTAAATAAATGATATCGAAATTGGAAAAAAATAAATTACTTAATTGTAAAAAACATAATTAAATTTAAAAAAAAACTATCTTAAAAGATTACTAGCAGGCTAAGCCCGCTGCGCTGGTCTGTTTTTCAAAACAAAACATGAATCAAACAAAATATTGAATATGATTGTGGTTTTAAAGCAACTTCACCTCGAATGCTCTTTCACATTTCTGAAAATCATACAAAACGCGATTGTATTTAAAGATAGAAAACCAACGATTATAAATGCACCAAAAATGCATTAAAAGTTAGCAAACAGCTGTTTTGAATCTACTGTCGAGATTCTTCATCATTGCCAAAACTCAGCGAGCTAGAAATAACAAAACTGAGTCAAAAATAAAAACAACAACAATGGAATCAAGGCCCATTGACGCCAAAATATATTAAAATAATAATAAAATATATTATGTTGTTGTATCAGCTTATGCATTCGATAAAATTCGGGCTTTTAAGAAAAAAAATATTTCAGTTGACCATTTATTGTAGAGTTTGATAGATAAATGAGTCAATTATGAAAAGAGCAATTTAAATATTGTCTATTCACCATACTTCTAAAATAGCGAACATTATGATCGCAGAGATTGACCATTGAATTTAAACAATTTTCAAGTGATTCATTTTCATTTGATAGTTTTTGAACTCTAAACCTCTCAACTTGAGGATGTGGGTATCTGTGGAAACCTTAATACATCCTCTATGAATATCTATATTATAAAAGCCAAACGTATCTGTGCGTAACGCATGCGTCATTTTGTGAATGGCAACACTTTACGATGAAATTTCGCTTTTGCAATTTTCGCTACTTTAAATTTTTAACTTCTAGACATCCCACAGTTTCAATCTTTACACCGTTCTATAGAGAAAAAAATGTACTTTTAAATGCAATTTGTTTGAAAACTGTACCTATATTTGTTTTTGAATAATGTTTTTTATTAATTGTTTTGTAGTTTTAATTCAATTTTTCTGGAGATGGCAACTTGAGTACTACATTTTTGGGCCAAGTAAAGGGAATAGCCATAAAGTAAAAAGAAAGAACATAGAGGGAATATAGTGGCTGGGAGTGATGCAAAAAATGTAACCCTGAAATCCTCTACATAAAGCCATGGAGGAAGAAGATAGGTGGAGGTGAACTATAATGATTTGGGTGATGCCAAAAATGTAACCCTACATTAAGTCACATTAAGTCCAAACAAAACCTCGTGCTTTGATTCGCCTATCAATTCTGATAAATTCAAACCGGTTTAAGCCCGTATTTGATTGCTCTTGTTATATTATATTTCGCAACGTACATCTGCTCCTGACAATTCTATTACAGCGTTCCGTTTTTGGAATGCAGCAATAAATGAAGTTAAAAAAGTTTTCCTTGGAAAAATAAGGTGAATGTTTTTTGAATGTGTGAAATTCATTTTTTGATATAGATGTCATATACGCATCACGTTGGCGTGATTGAAACAAAATGAACATTTTATGCCTCTTATGGTAATCCAGCTTTGTTTTTAATTTATTAATGAACTATTTATTTACTTTCATTTGCATTTTAAAATGATACAAAATGTTATGCTCTATACATAGGAAAGTAAAATAGAAAATAGAAATGTATCTGTTATTTGAATATGAAGTTCCCGTTAAAGTGGCGCCAGAAATGTATCACCCCAACGTGGTGCATATATGACATTTGTGCCTCTTTCTTACAACATGGGTGTGTGCATTTGCACCTAAATTTAGTTATTTAGCTCTATTTTTGTAATATTAACTGGAGTTTGTACAATGTAAGGTACTACTTGATTATTCTGTCGAGAAAAAAATTAATAGCAGATTATAGGAATAAATGTCAATAATCGATGATCGTAAGTGTGATAGCAATTGATATTACACGTGATACATGTATTTTTTTTACGTCATAAGTGTTTTTTAATTCGACTTTTAATTTGTATTTTTTATTTATGTTTATTGTTCTTTCGTTATTTAAAATGAATTTATGTAAATTTGAATAGTTTGGCGAAACTGGCCGACGTGTTAATCAAGTAGCACTCAATTTACATTTGAAAATATCATATTTCACAAAAAAACTCCGGCACAAACATGGATTTGCAAGATTTCCTTCCAATACCAATGCGGCAAAATCCTCGTTTTAGAATAGCGGAGAAATGTGCATTTAAAAAAATTATTTTCGTTATTTTAAAAAGAAAATATTAATAAATAAAAAAGGCACTTCTAGGTTATCCCGTCGACCAAAAAAATTATCGCCAAACTATAAGATTAAAGGCCAATAATGGATGATCGTGAATGTCACATTCAATGACATTAAATGCGATTCACGTGTTTAAAATCTAATTAAGTGATTTTTATTTCGCCTTTTTATTAATATTTTTATTAATATTCTACTAATTATTTGTTTTTTCGTTATTTTAAATAAAAATTATGTCAACATGTATAATTTGGCTATTAATTTAGCGATTTGTATAATTTGGCGAAGTTGGTCGACGGGATAACCTAGAAGTACCATAAAAAAAGTTACTATAGCACAAAACAATTTATAGAATTTCTAAAAAGAAATTGAAAGTAAATAAACAATTTATTAATATAGAAACAACTCTTGCTGGGTTACCATATCAGGCAAAATAACATCGTTTTGGCGATAGCCAGATACCTCAGTGTGTATATAATATCTGTGCCAAACATGTTTGGAAAAAACAATAATCGTTATTTATACAGCATGTTTAAATACTGTAGTATAGTCAAAAAAATGTATACATGACATATACGCACCACATTGGCGCGTTTTTTTTCTTCTGATGTCGATTCGGAGAAAATTTTGTTTTCAAATACCAGTTACATATATAGTTTACAATTATTTTCTGTTATTTTAAATAGAAAATAACAATAAATTTTATAAAGTTTAGTTAATAATTATAAAACAAAACTCGTTATATCCTTTAAAAAATAAAATAAAATAAAATAAAAATTGATCAATAAATAAACAATAGCCAGGTTACCAAGTGAGGCATAAAATCGCCATTTTATTGCAGTCGCGCAAATGTGGCTCATGTATGACAAATGTGCCTAGATTAAAATAGTTTATGTAATTGGGGGAAAAAAAGAAAAAAAATGTAAATAGACAATTTATTAATAAATAGACAATAACATCCGGGTTGCCATATCAAGCAAAATAATGACTCTTTGGCGTCAGTTAATTACCCAGATGTATATACGGTATTGGCGTAAGAGACAAATCGCACCAATGTAGTGCGTATGAGATATCTGTGCCAAAAAATTTTTTTAAGTTGCAGTTAAATTATTTTACAATATCTATGTATGTGGAAAGACATTTACCCTAAAATTTAAATATTATTCATTTTTGTGGTATTAACTGCTATATATGTATTTAAGTTAAATGTAAAATTTTTTCTTAAAAATGCTCTCACTCATTAAATGAAAGAGAGAAAAAAATAGTTCTTGCAAATATCGCTCCGTCTTGTGTGTTTTTTTTTTTTTTTTTTTTTTTTTTTTTTTTTTTTTTTTGTTTAGAATCGCATTGATTGGCGACAAAAGTAGATTGAAACACCCAATTGAACAAACAACATACAAATAACAATTAAAGCCTTTTTTTAAAAAAATAATTCTGCGAGTTTCTTCTGTAAAACACATAACGGGAAAATTAGATTTAAAAATATTTTTAAAAAAAGAAAGAAAAAAAAATACTTATGTTTTACCTAATGAAATTTTTGAGATGTTGTTTTCTTTTAATCTGGCTCGAAAGAAATAAATAGCCAAATATTGTGTCACTTCAAAACTTTCTTTCACATTGAGTTACTTTTTAAATATTATAAATATTCTTTTTTTTTTTTCGTTAAAGATAAATATTTTCCTTTCATAATATTATTTTGCATTAAACGGATTTTTTTTCTTTTTATCATTATTTATTTTAAATCAATGGATTAATAGGTTTTTTTTCGAAATGTTTATATTATTTTCCATTAGAGAAAGCATTTCATTTCCTTTTTTGAAATATAATTATCGCCAAAAAATTAGTTGTTGCAACCCTTCCGTCAAAAATAACCGAAAAATACGAAATTTAGTACGAAAAATCAGAGTTATCCCTGTATATTTGTATCATAAACCTCCGCAAAAGTATTTCCTATCGAATGATATAATCTGCAAAAAGATCCATCGGGTAGTTTTTGAAAACACTCGTTTGGAAGTTTCAGAACTTCTGTTTTATAATATATATGATGTACATTGTACACTGTCAAAAACAACCAGATTTATAATTTTTAAAGAACTTATGCATGCAAATTATTTTTCCGTAATTTCGGATTAATTCAAAATAAACGTGCATTTATCGAAATTATTAGTTTTTGTAGGGTTTCTGGTGCCAAAAAGTACCATGCTTTAAAAAAAAAAAAAAAAAAAAAAAAAAAAAAAAAAAAAAAAAAAAAAAAAATGCATAAAGTGCTTGAACTTTTGAGACGCGTTTCTTCAAGAAAAAAGAAAGAATAAATAAAAATAAATATACTTTTTATTTTAACCACCCAAAATGGCTTATTTTATTTTATTTTGATTAAATGTCGAGTATTTATTGTAAATTAGCGTAAAATATTTTCTTCTTCAATTATTTTAAACCAGATTTGCAGAGTGCTTAAACTTTTGAGACAGACTCTATCAAAAGACTGTAATTTAAGATGTTTTTCATTTTTTGGTAAAAGCATAAGACTTTCAGAAAATTACAGTCAAACCTCGATTTAACGTACTTTGATTTAACAAATTCTCCGATTTAACGAATATTTTTTTCTGTCCCGACAAAAATGATGCTAAAATGCTCTGATTTAACGAATTTTTAGCTTTGATTTAACGAACAACAATTGCTGAAAAAAAATTTGCATTTGCATTTGCAGATAAAACTAAAACTTTGATTTTTTTTTTGCACATAAAATTTTGAATCTTTCACGTCCTAATCCAAGCTTTACATTTTTTTTCTCATTTCTGGTGGATTCAAAAGGCAGTCTTTTCTCCTTTTCAACTAGAAATATGACAAAGATGTAGAGCTAAGTACCTGCAATAGTGAGCAGAAAGAGTATGAAGATTCTGAAAGCAATCAAGATGACGAAAAGAGTGAAATTCAAATAAAAAATGTGACATTCCAAGAATTGCAGCTTGAACACTTCAAAAAATTATTTTTTGTCACATGAAATTGATGATGTTGTTCTTAGAAAGTTAGAAAATATCGACAAAGAACTTTGGAAAGTCAAAACAATGAACCCAAAACAAAGCACTATCAAGGATTTCTTTTCAAATTGCCAATAAGTATGCATGTATTATATATTAAGTTTTAAAAACAAATAATATTAAAGAATTTGGATAATTTAAACGTTGATATCCTAACACATAATTTTTAAACTCGTAGTAAACAATAATCATTCTTTTTTTTAAATATGTATATCTAAGGGTATTTTGTATTGATATTTTTATACCATATTCTTCACAAAAATTGATATTCGATTTAACAAATTGCTTTGATTTAACGAACGGATTTGTGGGTCCCAATCAGTTCGTTAAATCGAGGTTCGACTGTATCTCAAAGGGGCTATTTTGAGCTGAATTTCTGAACGAGAGAAGTTTTTAGAAAGATTTCCGTTTCTGAGCACGAAATTTAACATCAGGAAAACTAGAATTTTTAGGAAAAATTTATGCAAAATTTAACACCAGAATTTTCATTTAAAACTGTTTAACTTATTTATTTAACCCTCGTTTTTATTTGAATTTTATTTTATATAGAAATTTCTTGTTCGAACCGAAACATGTTCATTCGGTAGGGATCAAATTGGCCCGTCACCGTCATTCTACTGTTAAGAATCACCTTTAGATTTTATAATATAAATAATTTGACATTTTTCTTATAAGGTATCGGAAGTAACAAAGGGTTGCATGGAAAATTTTGCACCGAGGATAATTGGAGCTTTGATGCACATTATTTCAGTTTACACAGTTATATAGCAGTTTTCGGTTTATTCGAAGATTTTGTGAAAATAAGTTTCTGATTATAAAAAATTACTCGCTTCTGAAATTATGCACCATTATGACACATCCTCAAGTGCCCTACCTACGAACTGAATATTTCCAACAGAGCGAAAAATTACCCAAGCCGGGAATCGAACCCAGATTTTTGGCTTACAAGGCCGTTTAAGCTACCTTGGCGACAACCAGCGGGCATTTTTCGCTCAGATAATCTTGTTGATATCCGGACATCACTTATGATATGCCTGTTCTCGACCGACAGAAACAACCATTTTCCAAATGGTTAAAAAAATAGTAAATTTATATTACAGTAATATACATTTTTTTTCTTTTACGTTTCTAATAAGACATTTTTTAATTCAACGTTTAAAAAAAAGTTTAGTATGTAAAACCCAAAAAGCGTAAACTATTTTGAAACCGATTCACATCAATTTAATTGTACTTAAAAAGATATAATTCTTTTTAAAATCTTGTATTGTAGGACTTTTAAAAGAGATATTTTGAAGCATTCACAAGTTGGAGCATCTTTTTAAAAAGGAGATTAAGATGTTGAAAAGAATACCTCTTAAGGGAATTCTAATCAAAGAGAAAATGAGTGTAGAATAATTGCAAGGGCACATTGTTAAAAAGGTTGAAAAAATACACTTTTGTTAGTTACAGATAAATGACCATTGCTCGCTTTTATCTCTCTCTTCAACACAGACCCATACGTGATTACTTTATAGAATTGCCCGTTCGCTGATTATCTGCGATTTATTTATTTTGTATTTTTTTTTTTTTTTATTAACTGGCGTATAAGTGGACCTCCCATTTTCAACTCTCAAATTTTGTCTAAAATTCTTCAGTTAATAAAAAATACAAAATAAATAAATCGCAGATAATCAGCGAATGGGTAATTCTATTAAGTTATCACGTATGGGTCTGTGTTGAAGAGAACGATAAAAGCTGGCGATGGTCATTTATCTGTAACTGACAAAAGTGTATTTTTCTTCGACTTATACGTGAGTATATACGATCAAGACAAAGTAATATTGCTGAAGTATCATGAAATTAGTTAAAATCCTATACTTTCAATCAAGTGAATGAAAGGTTTATATCTTTAATTACATATATTTAGTACGAATATGGCATTGAAAAAATGATTGGCAATTTATCGCCATAAAAGTATCAATATTGCAATCGGTATACGATATGCGAAATGGAACAAGTATCTTAGAACTAGCAACTTAGAAATATATCCTCGCCCCTCCCTATCCCTCCAAAAAAATCGCAACTATGAAATTAAAATGACATTAAGCGCCACTTTTTAAAATATGGCATTGGATGTTTCATAAATGTCTGTATAAAACAGAGAGTAAATTGCCCGAAAGTTCATGTTAAAGTGTTTCTTTTCGAAACTTTTCTCTCTCTAACAAAGGCTGCTAACAGAGGAAAATACCGGTTTAAATTTGATGTGCATTTATTTATTTATTTATTTTAATTCACTATTCTAGGGATTTTATCAAAAAGTCATATTCTTATTTGTCATTAGCAGTTTTTTATATATTAACTTATTCTGGTGAAATTTCATAATCTGTTTCATAATGGCATGGTTTAGCTTGCATCATTTGCTGAAAAAATAGCTATGAATTAATAAAGTACTTTAAATGACACTTTGACAGCTCAAAGATTATGCAGATGATATAATCAGATCTCGTGTCATAATTTATGCTGCAATTATTGCCAATTTCTTTTATTTAATACTTGCTAAGTACAGCTCACCTTGTACAGAATATTTTGAAAACAAAACAACAGTGCATGTCGTGCCCATCATGCACTTCTCATTTAAGTTCGATCAAGTATATCTGAAACACATTAATGACGAATTGCATGCCATTGTAGATATGTTCAGGACTTTGATACTTTATCGGTTTTTGAAGAAAAAATTCTTTAACTCTTACCGAAAACATCATTGCATCCGTAGAAAACAGATATTCAACAGTATTAACTATTTAGGGGGAGCACACACCAAATAAAATATAGCCCATTCTTTTCAAACATCAATTTTTTTTTTCTCATTTAGAGTTACTCAAATTGGTGCGGAGTGTCTATTTTCTTGACATCATTTCAAAGAGTTAAAATTCCGATATAAGATAATTTAGTTTTTTTTTTTCAGTATTACTTTTAACATATTACGTACTTCCACTTTTATACTATACATTACTGTCTTGCATAGTTTGCTTTCAAATTTTTTTAAATAGTGTGTACGAATTTATATATAAGATTTTGTAATTCTACGATTTAATATGCTTATTGTCATCGTTTCATTTTTTCGCAGTATATAGCCAATTACATCAAGTGCTTTCATTTTTTTTTTAAAATTAGTGCATACGAATTTATATATATAAGATTTTGCAATTCTACAATTTAATGTGCTTGTTGTCCTCATTTCAGTTTATCGCATTATATGGCCAATTAAAGATATCATCTCATTTTCTTTACTTATCACAAGTTATTAAATCTATGTTCTCAGCACGATCGCTCAGACCCTTTGAGAGAAGTCCTAGTTAAATATCAATGTAATAGGGGATAGGAATTTTTTACCATTTGAATATTACCTACAGCAGGTAAATAAAATCAGTGGAAAAGACTATAAAAAATTACCGTATTTTCGGGTGTATAGTCCGCGGCTTATACAAGAAAAAAAGCTTCCAAAATGCCGCTGCGGCTTATACACGGTGCGGGTTATACAAAGATTTTTTTTTTTTTTAATTGGAAATCGTGATATTTTTTCTACAACTTTTAAACCTCAAAAAATTTGAAAAAAACATCAAAATTTGTAAATTTTTTCGCTATGCCGCGAAATTTAGAGAGTTCTCCGATGTTTGTAAAGGCTTTTTTTTACTACTTAAATACAGTTATTTCTGGGTTTGGAAGAACTGTCGTAACTATCGCCAAGTATTGCACTGATAGATCTATAATAGCTACCGTATATACTCGCTTGTAAATCGTGAAATTTTAGACAAAAAAAGAACTCCAGAGTGGGGGGTCGATTTATACGCGATACCTAAAAAAAATCTATAAATAAAATATCAGAAAATTATTTGCTAGCGAATCGGTGCTGCAGCACCCCATTGTGTTTGTAGAGTACAAAATCCAAAATCCGGAACCCTTTAAACCTCGACGATTCTGAATTTAAGATTATTTAAGATTTAGTTTATTTTTCAAAAAAAAAAAAAAATAAATAAATAAAATAAAATTAATAATAATAATAATAATAATCTACCCTATCCTATTGCAAAGAAAAAAAAGTGCGTGATTTATGTCATTTCGGAACGATTCAGAGCAGTCTCCTTTTTCGAAACGATTCCGAGGAATCGTTCCTTTACAGAGTCGTTTCATTTCGGAACGAATTCAAGGAATCAAACTTTTCTGCAGTCGTTTCATTTCAATTAGAGTCCGAGGAATCGTTCCTTTTCGGAGTTGGTACCCTACCCTGTTGCAAAGAACAAAAGAAAAAGTGCGTGATTTATGTCATTTCGGAGCGATTCAGAGCAGACAATCTTTTTCGAAATGATTCCGAGGAAACGTTCCTTTACAGAGTCGTTTTATTTCGGAATGATTTCAAGGAATCGAACTTTTCCGGAGTCGTTTCATTTCAGATAGAGTAGGAGGAATCGTTCCTTTTCGAAGTTGATGCATTTCGGACCGATTCCGAGGATTCGATCCTTTTGGGAACCAATGACCTAAGATACGTATACATTTTATGTGCGAAATTTTGAATTTATCACAGATCTTCTTTCTTTCTTTTTTTTTTTTAATTTTCGAAAAAATTAAAAAAAAATATCACGCTTGTTTGAAAAAAAATAAAATGCGCGTAAACGCCGCATCGCTTGAAATTTTATCTTAAAACACGTAAACGCCGTGGCGTTTCTTCCGAAAATTACGGTACTGATAATCTTAATTTTTTAGACGAATTACTGTAGATATTATGCATCACGAAAAAATTTGGTAAATTTGTGTTAAAAATTATGACTAAAGACTTTTAATTTTTAACCCTGATCGAAATATACGTTCGTAAATGGTGTATAGCCCGCGGACTATACACCGATGCATCTCCGCGGGTTATACACGAACTTTTTTTACTGCACTGCTCGATTTAGGAGTGCGGGCTATACACCCGAAAATACGGTATACAGAATGATATTAGCAGTCTAAAAAAATAATAATATGTTAATCTTTCAGAGGCAATACATTTCCGCTCCAAAAATGATTATAAGACTCGGTTGAAAAACTTTATAGAAAAATCTCACCAAGATTAAGACAGTGAAATGTAACCAAATTATGTGACAACTAGTGTCGCAAGTTCAAGTGTCACAAAAAATAGGAAAAGAAGACAAAAAAAAAAGTAGCTAGTAGATTTGGATATAAAACAGAACTTGTCTCTAACGGAATACTGTCTTAAATGTTAAATTTCATTTTCCTTGCAGTACAGTTGTACCTGTTTAGACAAAATCTTGTTTGAAACGGAATTTTTCGTCTAAGAATTGCCATTTCGTCTATACAAGTTTGTGTAACCCCCGTATTTTCAAAAATATATTTATAATATTTAAAACATGTTGCAAAAAATTATTTTGCCTTTTTTAACTGGTTTTGTTTATCTTAACAGATATTTCAGTACAAAAAGAAAGTGGTTCAAGCTTCCCATATGGTAGGTTAACACTCCCACATGTGAACCTTGACTCATTATTTTCTCATCATTAAAATGAATCATTTTTCAAATTATTTGTTTGTTTATTATATGCTATGTTAAAATTTTCTTTTGTTAATTGATTGTATAATGAATAAAATGATATATAAAACTTTATTCTAGGTTTAATATTTAAAAAATAAAGAATTATTTTGTTAAAAGCTGGTCAACCTCCCCTAGTCTCCCCTATATTAAACGAGAAAATTTACCTGCAAGAAAGTTTCAAAGAATCTTGTTATCTCCGTATGAAATTCATGGATGAGTATAAAGTACCGAAAATCCATACTCAGTTCATGAATCGATGCCTGTTGAAAAACACATTTATTACTTTAAAAAAAAAATTTCACAAATTATAAATAACAAAATAAATAAGACATAACGCTAGGTAAGAAAAAATAAATTGCATAATAAAAAAATACGTTTTTGCTTAATTTAGAAGGTGTTATTTTTATATTTTGGAAATTGATATCAAATATGCATTATATAATGCAGCCAAAACTGTTCAAAAACATGTAAAATAGCAATATATTTTTAACCCTCCTATTACCATTGGGATCATATTCGACCATAGGGATATCCTATTTTGAAATTTTTATTACTTCAAACCAGAAAAAGTGAATAATTTATACTTAACTAGCGTACTCGACAGACGTTGTCCTGTATTCACGTCTTTAATTCGAAAATTTAAAACTTTCTTGAATAAGCTGGAACAATCTGGACCGTTTTGATGAATTTTTTTATTCAAAAGTTATTACAATATCTAATGTCATTATATGTATATTTATCACAATTCGACCTATCGATAACGTGTCAGTATATGTATACTATGAGCGTAGTATATACCATGCGTATTATTATATTTATATACGTTTATTTGATTTTTTGGAGTCGGTGCCAACCAAGCCAAGTTGCATGCAATTTTCCAATAGACACGCATCAAAATATCTACGATTTTTTTCACGATTTAATATTTAGTAAAAATTTAAATTTTATTCTTTTACGATTTGCATTGGATACTTAGTTTTAATTTTGAACTTGGCTTGGCTGGCACCTACTCCAAAAAATCAAATAAATGTACATAAATATAATAATACGCGTGGTAAATACTACGCTCTTAATTTAATTTCTTATAACAATTATGTAAGGAAATTATTTTTCACTTTGCAGTAGTTTTTGAAGTCGGTTCGATTTTTGATAGAAAAGTTTATTTTTCTCTTTTTAGTTAAAAGTTAATGATTTTTTTTTAAGTCGGCTAATTAAAATTATAATAAAGAAAAATTATCGCAAATTATATACGTATGTCAGGAGGGGGTTCGAACCCATGCTCTCTTTCGAAAACCAGAGCTTAAATCTGGCGCCTCAGACCGCGCGCCATCTGACTGCACTCCACGCAGCGAGTTTATTCAACGCCTATGTTACTTTTAATTTGCGAGAAATGTGTAATTTTATTAGTTTTTGCCTAATTACTTAAAAAGTACTGAACCAATTTCGATGAAATGGAAGTGGTACCAGTTCGAGAGTAACCTATAATTTAACACAAAAATGAAATTAATCTGTTGGATAGTTTCGGAGTAATCGGTGAATATACATAAAAAAAAATCATACGCATCGAACTGATAACCTTTTCCTCCTTTTTTGAAGTTGGTTAAAAATTATAATACCGAAAAGTTACAGCATACATGTATGTCAGGAGTGGGGTTCGAATCCACACTCTCTTTCGAGAACCAGAGTCTTAGACCGCTCGGCAATCCTGATCACGCTCCATTCGGCGAAATTATTCAACGTCCATGTTACTTTTAATTTGCAAGAAGTCACTAATTTTATTAGTTTTGCCTAATTACTAAAAAAGGTTGCATAGTTTCGGAGTAATTGGTGAACATACATAAAAAAAGAAAAAAAAAACCTACGCGTCGAATTGGTAACCTCTTCCTCCTTTTTTGAAGTTAGTTAATATAAAATTTATAATGCGGAAAAATTTATTACACATTATAGTTGGATGTAAATTATGTCATGAGTGGGGTCGAACCCACGTTCTCTTTCAATAACCAGAGCTTAAATCTGGCCTTAAATCTTCATAGGAGACCGTCAACAATTAAAAAAGAACGAATATCTTATGAATAACCCTGTCAAAATCAATGTAGCAAAAGCATTAAAACTGTAGATTATGATTAAGTGGCTTCTTTTAATAAACTGAATTCATTTTTATGTGGAGAGCATGTATACTCGTAGAAAAATCAGGGTTTTTATAAAAACAGTTCCAAAATTTTCCAAGTTTTTTTTTTTTTTTTTTTTTTTTTTTGGTTTTGCTTATGATTTGCAGGGTTCTTAAAATAAAATAATGTTCTTTTCAGAAAATATGACAAATTGTACGCAATACAAATTGCACAAAGGCATTACTGAACACAATTAAAAGTTATGAACACCAAGGCGAGTGGCATATTATTTTATTTCGCATGTACACCTAAGCTGGGCGGTGTCTATGCCGCTGAGAAGGAACTTTCTCGGCCCCTCTTGGTTCAGCTACGAAGCACCTAGTTAATATTTTGCGCACGTAAGTGTGAGAGTGGGATCGAAAACCCACAAGCAAGGCTGTGTCTATGCAGTCAAGAGGCGCTTTCCCTGTCCCCCGTGGCTTCTTGCAAGGGGTACCTACCTTTCTCGTCTGGCCCCAACAAATGTCTTTCCTCCTACATAGGATTTGATCTTGGGGGCCAATCGCAAAGCAAAACCCTTCCGGGAATCCTAGGCATAAGGGCTACAAGCCTCAGCGTCCCCATGGGCGTTGTTGGCTGGTAGCTCGTCGAGGACCTCGGGGGGGGGGGGGGATTTCCAAGTCGGACCACGCGGTCTCCTTGGAGCGGGATGGCGAGATGACGTCGTGACGTGCGTTGGTCATTGACCGTAGACATCGGACGGCGGGGGGGGGGGATATGTGCGCCCGAATAATAGCCACCTAGCGGTTTGCGAACCGGGACCCTAGTCGAAGTCCTCGCGGCGAGAGTCATAAAGGCCTGTCAGGGCCTAGGGACGGAGGTGGAGCACTCTATCTTATATCAGCATTATGTATCATTTATTATTCTCAGCATTGTTAGTCAGAATTTTTCTCAACAGATGAATTTGTCGCAGTGGTCAAATTCCTTGGCCACCTTGACATCCAGATTTACCGTCATTCTCTTTTTTTCATCCGGTTTTGTTTAAAGGAGTATTTATTAGGCGCATTTTAATGATTTCCAGGAGTATATATAATGGATCACAACTGCTATTCAATCCATAACACTTCCAGATACTTGTAATTAGTTGCAAATATAAATATGTGAAATAAAATCCACTATTGTTAGGATACACAACATAACCAACAGATCAGATGTCGGGATGTAACTTTTATAATTCTGTTGGTAAATAAAGACATTTTGCTTTTATAAAATCTAGTTTGTTTTACATATTTTTTATGTGTCAGATAATTCTTGGACACCCTAGATATTAAGTTATCTGTGTGTCTTTAAAGCATCATTTCAATGCATAAAACATACAATACCTGAAAAAAAGGTTAAACATTATGATCGTGGTAATTTTTAAACATTAATATGTTGTACCGATGTTTAAAAAAGTTGAAAGATGTTTTTTTTTTTCATACTTTTAAGTAGTGTTAAATATTGTCATAACTCAATAAATAGTATTTAAAATACTAAAAAAATTTTAACTATATTTTAAATGCATAATTAAGGGAAATCGACTACTTCTGATTCACTGAAAAGTTTATGAACTATACAACTTTTATTTACGAATTATTAATGCTTCTCAGAAAATTTCAGCGTTGTTTTTCTTTTCAAATACTCATGTTATTGTCAGAAAAATAGTCGAGTTCCTGTGTAAAAATATCATATTTATTGGGGTAATTACATGCATGCCTGTAACATGAGTCACGAACTACGATTTTTTCTACCAATATTTTCGTTTTGAAAAATGAGACTTATTTTAACGCGGATATTTCATCAATTGAATAAAGCCAAGAAAACTTTTTGAAAATAACGGTAGACAACAATTTCGCAGTTATAATCTTCGTGACTCACGTTACAAAACCTCATGTATTGACCCATTATAGAATCATTAAAATGTGTATATTTTTTAGTTTTAAATTTAAATAGTTTTAAGAAAATCGCAATAATGTGGTTAATTTTATGCTATATTTTTTTTTAAAAAGGATTACTTATTTGTATGTTTGTGTGACATTTTTAATAATAATTACAAATTTTATACTTAAATTTTAGAAAATTTCAATAAGATAGTTCCAAAAGCATACAGATGCTTTAATTCTATCTTTAAAAAAAACTTTAATGTTAAGGTATTGGGTAATTTCTTCATAAAACATATTAAAGAATTTTTAGTTTTCTCTGAAAACCATTTCTGTATTTAATTTAAATTGATTTCCGCAGAAATATTTATCCTCGCTCAGCTATACGAAATATTCTGAAACAACATAAAATACAACATAAAATAGTCGCCAGTGGTAGTCTTACATACACTGGTGTCCAAAAGTTAAGCATAATTGGTAAATAAGTAAGAAATGAAAAAAAATCTAAATCGGAATATGGTGAAACGTGATATACGAGTGTAAAACGTTTCTAAAGTAAGGAAACAATTCAAAAGAACGATAATATTTACTTTCATTATCCAAAATAGCAGTTTGTAAGAAAACTGAGCATAGAAAGGGTTCACACTTTAAAGGAAAAATGAAAGTAAACATTAAATAAAATAGTGATGCTGCAGTTTAATAAGGCGTGTGGTCATCTCTGTCAGTCAGGCAGGCTACACAGCGATTTTCCATGCTATGAGATTATGAATGAGTTGCGGGCTCAAACATTTCCAAGCTTCTTTGAGAGCTCCTTTCAATTCGGCAACGGAGCGTGGTGGGTGCGAAAAGGCTGCAAATTGTCTCCTGAGCATATCCCATACATGCTCGACAGGATTTAAATCGGGGAGTTCGTTGGCCACGACATGCGCTGGATGTTTTCCGTTTCAAGGAAGTCGTCAACCAGTAACGCACGCTGACAAGGCGTATTATCATTCATGAATATGAAGTCAGGACCAACAACACCTCTAAACAAGCAAACATAAAGCTCAAAAACTTCGTCTCTGTATCTTTAACCAGTCAAAGACCCTGTGTCAATGATATGGAGCTCTGTGCGGCTGTCCAACATGATGCCTGCCCCTATCTTTACTCTCCCTGATGGAAAAAGGTGTCTTTACATTGTGTTTCTTGGTTCAAAACGTATTCCACGTTCTCTCCATATCGTTACCTGACGGAAATCACTACACAGACTAAATCGGGACTCGTCACTGAACATCCCATTGGCCTATTATCCTCACTCCAATGTTGATGTTTCAAACTCCAGTTTAAACGAGCACGTTTATGCGCAGACGTGAGGGGAATGCAAACTGCTGATCTTCTGGCATACAGGCCAGTATGATTCAGTCACCTGTAAACAGTTTGTCTCGAAATTCATGTTCCTGTGGCGACTGTGAGCGCCGAACCCAGTTCTCTGGCAGTAGCAGTACTGCCCCCCTGACGTCGCGCACTTATTGCCAGATATCGGTCTTGGCGAAGAGTTGTAACTCTTGATTGATATGTACTGATCGTTGGGTAACATTTCCCGTATTTTGAAACCTCTGCCACATTCTTGAGATCACAAACTGGTCCACGTTCAGATTTCGAGACCCTTCGGTTTGTGATCGTCCGGATTCCAGAATTCCAACTATTCTTCATTTCGCAAACATATCCAGTTGGCGTCTTTGTGCCATCATTAATCCTGTTTGAACGTAACAATGTTTCTTGGCACATCAGTTGTACGAAATTCGTCTGAATTGCCTATATCGCATGAACCGGTTTTTAATTGTTCCGACATGCGCAGGTATTTCGCGCATGGCGTAGTCGACTGAAAAGTTTGCATAAACCGAATGTTTCTTCTTCAACCAATTAATCTTCGCAAGTAATTTTGAATAATTTTACGAATAGTTACTCCACATTTTGAGCTTTTTACGAGACTTGTGTGCTACGCTGATCGAGCGTGATCCGATCGTACTACGGAACTATGTCCGTAATATTTATGTTTGGCCCAATCATCGTATTACGGGCTATGTCCGTAATATTTACATTTGGCCTGATCATCATACACGGGCTATGCCGGTAGCTGTTCGTTAAGGAGTCAAACCGTTTCGAAGTAAATTTCCACAACAATTAAAAAAAAAAAAAAAAGATTGTTCAAAAAAATATGGTGTTCCAAAAATGAGCCGAACGGAGCATTGTATTTTGAAATAACTATATGATTTAATCATTTAAGTGTGCGACAATAGTTATGAAACTACTACAAGTGAAAAAGCTGACAAAGGTTTCTCAGAAACTACTGAAATGGTTTCAACATATATATATATATATATAAATATATATGTATATATACCGGATGTCCTAAAAATGACTGATGGATTTTAAAATTCAATAACTTGCAAACGGTGACAGCTATTTAAAAAAATTTTGCCGCAGGGTTATGTACAATGTCAGGAGTTTTTTTACCGTAATTTTTTATTTTAGTTCGCATATCAAACAATAGATGACGCTGACGGCGATTGAAGACCAGGTCAACGCTTCACTCAGCACTGATCAACTGGCCTTCAATCGCCGTCAGCGCCACCTATTGTTTGATATGCGAACTAAAATAAAAAAACTCCTGACATTATACATAACCCACCTGCAAAAATGTTTTAAATAGCTGTCACCGTTTGCAAGCTATTGAATTTTAAAATCTATCAGTCATTTTTGGGACACCCGGTATATATATTTATGGCAGGTAATAGCCAAAATATAAATTGATATTTTGGCAAAAATAAATAAATTAATTAAAAATATAATAGTTAGATGTTGAAAACAAAAATTATTGATAGCAGTACAGATGACATCGATGCATCTTTTTTCGAAAAGTATTAAAACGGTTTCAATACATTTTTAAATGTTTTGGCTGTAGCTAATCTATGAATTGTTGAATCGAAAAAAAATTGTACCAGTAATGCTAATTTGGAAAGGCTAGATAGTTTAGCTACTAATAAAACTTAAAAAAGTGTTTCTATAGCTTCAGTGGTTTATCGAGAAAAAGTTACATAAAGTGTTTTACATGTGATTTCGTAACAGTTGTAGCGCCTTTAATTTTTTTTATTATATTTGAAAATTGTAATGGTACTTAAGCGTATAAATTGAGCTTATCATTAGTTCAATACAGAAAATTCAGAAAGGTAACTTGTATTCTTAACAAATTGCAAAAAATACTCAATAATATTCAAGCCCCAAAACTTAAAGAAATAAATTGATTTTATTTATTTTTAAAGACCTTAGTATTGCTCCATCATGTATAGCATAGATTCTAAACGTTAAGATTACAAAAATACTTAAGAAGGCTTATAAAATTACAGTATGGAAAATTTACCTCTCCGCGGAATATTCTGTCTTGCCAAACTTCACCGAAAAATCTTACGAAATCCATCTGATTTGCAGAAATTAATTTCTGCAAATTGAATAAAAACATTTGGCCCACACTCGTATTCATAAAATTTTCAAAGGCCAACTCCTGAAAATTTATTAATACAAATACATTAGTGACACCAAAATAGCAATAAAAATGTACTATTGTCTTTAAATTAATTCTGTAAAAACCGCTAAATGACTCTGAAAATCTAATTATTACCTGCTTCATACGGCAGAACCTTTCCAACTGGATTATATACGCGGACACTCGGGCTACTGCAAATAGTAATGGAAAATTTTCACTTGAAAAGTCGACGTTAACAGGTGCATGCCTCAGTTCCTGTAGAATACAGCTGCCATCGCTCTCAACTCGAATCATTAAGGGTTCGCACTCTTTTAAAACATCATTGACGTCAGCTATTAATTGGAGGGCAGCTTTAGGATCTCGAGAAAGCTCCTAAAAAAGTATTTACACTATTAATAAAAAGAAAAACTATACATTCTAAATAACAAAGGGGGACTATTCCTTCCTCTGGAGTAAATATTCGCTCTATCGCTGAGTCAAAATATGCCCAACCTCTTTAGAGAACCTATTAACTCTGAGCAAAAGTGAAATCATTGACTTTCTGAAAGAGTGAATACTGGGTCATTCCATGGTAACATACGTTACATTTAGAATAATTTACTGCAGTAATTTTAGCAGTATAACACTAAAAAATATTCAAATGTAAAATTAACATGATTTATCAATGAAACTTGTCTAAGGGTCAATTTGGATGAAATTATCTAAAAAATTGATAATGAAAATTACACTTTATAGGATAAATTACATTCTTTTTTCAGTAATGGCAGGGTAAATAGAACTACCAAAATTTGAAAAATAACATTAAAATTAGGTAAATTTAATCTAAATTGGGTTTTGATTAAGTTTAATTAGCAAACCATGTCATATTTCTATTTTGAATAATTTTTTGTGTATGTTATATCACTAAAATTACTGAAAAAAGATCAAAATGTAACGTAAGTTACCATAGAATGATCCTACTCACTCTTGGGAAGTAAGCGGTCACTCTAAAACGGAGTGGATAATCACTATTTCGAAAGAGCGACTATTCACTCTTGCTAAAAGAAATGAGTTTTCTCACCCATAATAGGCGTGAATGTTAATTTTTTATCGAGAGAATTCTTTTTACATTCTTCTATCTTACAAGAAGAAAGTATTGGATTCGTGAAAATATTCGAAATCCGATTTTCAGCGGATTTACACGCTTTAGGCGTCAGAGAACCCGAAAAACATGTTTTTTACAAAATGTCTGTCTGTAAGTCTGTGAGTCTGTTAGTCTATCTGTATGTGACAAAAATGTTGTGGATGCTCTATGTAAATGACTAATGCACGGAATTTCACATAACTTTACTGTTAGATTCTGTTAGACCTTGATATAAATTAGATCTGATTAATTTTTGGTGTACATTGCTCAACAGGTGGCGCTGCTATGCTGCATTATTCACAATTTTCACAATAGCCATATCTCAAGAAGTAGTGCATGGATTTTCATAAAACTTTAGATTTAATTTGTCTTGACATAACATGGTGCTGGTTACGTTTTGATGCAAATCCCTCAACAGGTGTCGCTGGCATGGTGCATTATTCGTAATTATTGCAAAAGCTCTATCTCAGAAAACTAATGCACGGAATTTCACAAAAGTGTATATTTTGTGAGACCTCAATATAAACTAGATCTGAAAAGCTTTTCATGTGTAGCACTCAACAGGTAGTGCTGCTCAGCTGCATTATTTACAATTATCTCAGTAACCATATCTCAAGAACTAGTGCATGGATTTTCACAAAACTTTTTATTTGCTAGTACTTGATATAAAATGGTACGGATTACATTTTGGTGCAAATCGCTCAACAGGTGGCGCTGCAATGGTGCATTTTTCGTGATAACTGCAATAGCTCCATCTCAAGAACTTAGCACGAAGTTTCCTAAAATTTCTGATTCAGTTAGTCCCTGATATAGATTAGTGATTTTTAGTTTTTGGTAAAAATTGCTTTATAAATGGTGCTGCTATGCTGCCTTTTACACTATTTCGAAATAAGTGTATCTCAAAAATTAATGCATGGATTTTCATCAAATTTCAGATTCAATTAGACTTGATAAAAAATTCATCCTGATTAGTTTTGGTGTACATCACCCAACATGGGGAGCTGTTATGCAGATTTTTTTTTAGATTTTGCATTTAGATATTTTTTTAGAGTTTGCTCTATTTCAAAAACTAATGCACAGATTTTCATCAAACTTCAGATCCAGTAATAAGTTGACATAAGTTGTTGCTGACTAGATTTTGGTTTAAACCACCTAATCGGTGGCACTGCTATACTGCATTTTTCAGGGAGTTCATATTGGGTTGGGGAAAAAGTAAATTCGTTTTTTCCCAATAGATAGCTTTAAAGTCGCATATCTCGAGTAATACTTACTCAATTAAGTCATACTATACAGCGTTTGAAAGGTAACAGTCTCTAAAAAATTCTAGATATAAGGGTAGTGTCATCTGTTTAACCAGTCAAAAGTTATTGCGTTTTAAAAATAGAGATTTCAGACGATCGTTTTCGTCACATTTTAACTTTTTACTTCCAAAAAGGGAAAAATTGGCGCAGGCTCATCGAAACTATTGTGTGGCATTTATGGTGATTAGTGCTTAAGTAAACGCCAAAGTCGGTTGCTCGTTTTCCTTCCGAAAATTTCGATGTTAAAGATGAACCTTTCCCTGGCGGGCCAGTCCTTGAAAAATTCGATGAAATTTTAAAAACAATCCAGGTAGACTGACATATATCTTCCCACGACATTGCTACGGAACTAAACATCAACCATAAACCACTTTTGAACTATTTACATAAAATTGGATACCAAAAAGAAACTCGATACTTAGGTTCCCCATAAATTTACAGTGAAAAATTTAATGGACAGAGTTTTCATTTGTGAATTGCTACTGAAACGGCATTAAATCGAGCCATTTTTGAAGCAAATCATTACGGGTGATGAAAAGGGAATCGCATATAACAACAATGTGCTAAAAAGATCGTGATCGAAGCTTCACAAACGCTGGCAAAGCCCGGATTGATGCCGATGATAGTGATTCTGAGTGTTTGGTGGGATTGGAAAGGAATTTTCCATCATGAGCTGCTCAAACCTGGCCAAACCATCAATTCAACTATCTTCTGTAAACTACTAATGCGATTGAAGCAGGCAATGAAAAAACCCGGTCAAAATTGATCGAAAAAAAAGGCGCTGTCTTCCATCACGACAACGCTAAACCACACGCATCTTTAGTCACTCGGCAAAAACTGAAAGAGCTTTGTTGGGAAGTTTTGATGAACCTACCGGTATAGTTCGGACCTGGATCCGACGGATTACCATTTGTTCCGCTCTATGCGGTACTCTCTTGAAGGTGTTAAGCTGGCTTCAAAAAAGGCTTGTGAAAATCAGATTGTTCAGTTTTTTGTCCAGAACTCTCAGAAATTCTACAGTGACGGAATTATTGTTTTACCAGAAAAATGGCAAAAGGTCATCGAACAAAATAGCACATAAATTTTGATTAGTTTTTTTATTTATATAAATAAATTCACTTTGAAAAGCACGAAAAAAAGCGAACTTACTTTTTTCCCAACCCAATATAATGTTGTTATGCTAAAAATGAAAATTCGACAATTTGATGATTTTTTGCGATTTTGAAAGTCCACTGTAGCCTTAACATGCTTAAGATATAAGAAAGTTTTAAGATTGCTACATGTGACTAGTTTATGTTGCTTTTATGGACATTTTTAACGAATCGCATCTTTTTTAGAGCACATAATGAAAATAGATGCAAGTGTGGTAAAGATTGGAATAAAATATTTTATTGGAAATATTTATTTAATCCATTGCTTGAAATACTAATTGAACTTTTAAGGATAAATTCAATTAAGTTTACATATGAATTAAATTAGATTTCTGGCAGAAAATGAAATAAAATGTTTTGTTTCAATCTGTTTTTCCTTTTATTATATGTCCTATAAAGATATGATTCTTTTAAAATTCCCATAAGGGCAAGTAATTAACCAAAATCTTAATTAATATAACTTGTTTCTTGTTTAAGGTAACTATAAAGTTGTATGAAGTGTTTTAATAATTCCCGTAATGTGCATAAATTATGTTCTTTATTCAAATTTTAGATCTTTTTAGATGCTAATGAATTTAAAAATAATGAAGCGTTATTGTTTACTACATTTTAATTACTTTTAAAGATTATTAATTATTTTTTAATAGCTGTATGTTAAATGTTTAACAATCTTTGATTTTATTTTAAATATAAATATAAATTAAATACAAATTCCAATAAAATTTAAATTTCTATCTTTTTGCCGGACTTTTCCATAAATTAATAAGTCCTATTGCTCTAAAATATTTTCAAAATTTTCCACTTAAAAAGCAATGTTTATAAACTCACATCTTTTTAAAATAAGTTCTAAGCAGAATCTAAATATTAAAAATGTGTAATTATTTTCATCCATTGTGTTTTTTTTATTTTACATTAGTACATTACATTTATTTTACATGAGTTAGGAGTCTAAATCTTTATGTTCTCTAGAATATGTTTATATATATCTTTTTAAACATACTCTTTAACTTAATCATGATTCTAATTTTCGTTTTCTATTGCTGAAAAATTGAATGCAATTCTTATTTATGAAGGGCATATATTACCCACATTTAATTTAATTTTTTATTACCTTAGATATCGTATTTTGTTAATATAAGCTAAGTAGATTTTATATGTTTTATAGGGAAAGATCGATGAAGGAAATAGAAAAAGAAAATATAAAAATTAAATAGGAGAAGAAAATATAAAAATTAAATAAGTGACTGCACATGAACTGTTCTTTTTCTTTAAAATGCACTTTGATGTAAAAAAAAAAAAAAAAAAAAAAAAAAAAAAACAGTTATTAATTTCTTTAAAGAAATATTTAGTCTTATATTATGTAAGTAAATATGAACATTTAAAAAATATACTAAATCAGTTTTATCCATAAACATCAAAACATGCATAAAAAAGCACTTTATTTCAAAGCTTAAATATCATATATTTTATTTTTTAATGCCAATAATTACGTGCATCAAAAACTTGGAAAATGCGTTTATAATAGAAATTTGTTTACAATTACGAATTTAGGAAAAGATAGAATAATAAAATATGAGATTTAACTAAAAAATAATAATAAAGATAAATACTCTAAGTTCTTGTAATCAGAAATCGATAAAAAGCGAAAGAAGCAAAATCTCATATAAGAGGCTGTGTAAATTTACCGTTACCATTTTAGGTGGTGAAGAGGGGGGGGAGGTCTGGTAAATGATTTCGTAAGATATCGGTGGGGGTAGGCGGAATTTGTCTCTTGATATCAATATCATTATTGATCCAACCAAAATTTTCTTTTTTTATTTTTAACATGGTTTTTGGTACGAAATAGTAAGTTACCTTTTTAAGTCTATTTTTAAGAAAATACAAAGTTTTTAATAAAATCACTAAATTATTAAAAATATTTAATTCTAACATATGGAATACCCCAACATATGACATTATTGATCATCTTCATATGTGTATCCATATTCAATCACTGTTCGAAAAACCATATGGGAAGTATATCTCAAAAGAAGCTTGTGTTTACTAATAAATTAAAGAAAAAGAAAAACAATGTAGCCCGCTTGTTTCGGTGATAAGAATTGCTCTCTCCCCACTCCCCTCCATTGTGCGAGGCCAGTGCAACAAGACTTTATTACTGTTGAATGCATTATCATTATGTAACAAAAAGCTATTATAAAATACTTTTAAATAACGATTTCTTTGAATGTTGCAAAATATAAAGTGATATTTTTCATTTGAATCAACAAAGTATCCGAAAAATAAATGTAACCAGTTTTGTATACCACTTCCAGTTTTATATATAACTTAAGGGGGGGGGGGTTCGATGGATGATATCGGACGTATATGATATACGTCCGATGATATACGTATGATATCCGAAGGGGGAAGGAGGTCCAAAATTACCAAAAAGTTGATTCCGTTACTTATGCACTGCCCCTAAAGACAAATTGATGTTTATGTCACGTCTGCTATGAATGGAAAAAAATCTTCTGAGTCAGCCTTTGAAACGAAAGAGATACTACCCCCCCCCCCCCTCGCCCCCCAATGTTGTGAAATTAAATCTTAAAAGGATCGTAGGGAGAATAAAATATTTACATTCAATTTTTTATTCACATTGGTTGAAGTTATAAAGTTCTGGTAGTTTTTGGTTTTTGCTCAGCATTCTGTGTTATTCATTTGTTTAAACAATTATTCTTCAAACTGCTACATGAAGGAATATAATCAGTGTTGTAGTCATAAAAAAACAGTGTACGCACTAAAATCAGAGAATATACGCTTTCGTGATGAAAGTTTATACCTAGAGCATACGCCATTGTTTAATTTGTGAAACTGGGGGTATATGGAGCTTCCTTAAAATATCCGCTAGATATACGGCATGTACTTCCTCCACTAAATCCCTGACTATAACTGACAATCGATTTCGAAATCAGGAGAACATTTTCCCCAATCAATCTTGTTCTGTACAACATAAATGTATTTAACTCATAATAATACAAAATCTACACGAATAAATGGTTAAACTTAAATAAGATTTACCTTTACGTTATAAATAATTCTTTGAATAATATCCGAATTTTTTAAATTCTAAAATGGCGGACGAAAAAACAATCGTTTCTCTTATATAAAAAAAGCGTGGTCAATTTGCTGATGAGTACGCAATGTAACCAATTTTCTTTCCACTGATTTTAATAAACACAGTAAATTTAATATTTCCGAGTAATTTAAACTATATACAGTAAAACCTCGTTACAACAATATTTTGGGGACCAGATAAATATATTGTTGTAGAGGGATATATTGCTATATCGAGGGTCTATGTATTTCGGGCATGTAACAAGTTTTTTTTTTTTTTTTTTTTAGGTATGAAATACGTAAAAGTTTATACATGGAAAAATATTAATTAGCAGAGTGCTAATAGTTGGAATTAAACATTACAATATATAAATATATATATGTAATAAATTCAGAAAATAAACAAAACAAAAAAAAAGCTTAAAAATATTTACATACTTTTATTAAAAATGAGCCAATATTTTGGTTTTTTATTCATTTTTAGACTGTTAAGTCAATCAATATTTAAGTCTTTTGTTGTCAGAATCGATAAAAAATTTGGCAAAATGTGATAAGATTTTTTTTTCTGGGTATTTGAAAATCAAAATATCGTTATAAAAGAAGAAAATGACATTGAATTTTAAAAAGTTAAATCGTTCTATAGGGGTTTATTGCTCTAGAAAATATCACAATATTGAGGGGGGATAATTCCATATAAACTAATTAATATTAGTTTATATGGAAATTCTGCGGACCACAAAATATAATTGCAGTAGAGGGAGTTATTGTTGTATCGGATATCGTTGTAGCGAGAGTTTACTGTATATATTAAGAGAAGGTGCAGCTATAAATTTTCTTCATTTTTTTTGGGGGGGGGGGATTTTTTTAAATCCACCATGGAAATTATTATTATTATTATTTTAATTTTTGTATTATCTCAAAATTATCTCAAGTGGCAGTGACTAATTCAGGCGGTGATGATACAGCTCTTCTACCATGTTTTGAAATTTAATAAAGAAAATTTTATTTGTCTCCTATTCTTAAAGACACAGTAAAGTTATAATTTTCAAGTAAGTTAAAATAATTTAGCACTAAGAGGAAGATCAATTAAAAATTTTCCATTGCGAAGAGGGGAGAGGGTGTCATTCTTATAAATCCGCTATGAAAATTAAACTTTAGTTTTGGTTCTTTTGATTATTATGTGTGTTAAAAACTAATATTAAATCGGTTGTTTAAGGTAGTCTTAAATTAAAAAGGCGATAACATCACTCCATGCAGATTTTAAATTTTAATAGACAAAATTCGCTTTTTTATAAACTTTTTTTGAGTAAATTAAAATATTTAATAATTAAAATAAAGAATATTGCCCAGTTAAACTGATGGCATTGAGCTCACAGGCTACAAATACTAATTGTACATTAAAGCCTTATATTTTCAAGGGTTAATTCCGTTCGAAAAAAAATTAAGAAGGGGAAACAGCTCTCCCCTTTCCTCTTTTTTTATACTTAATCATTGAACCTCCTATACTATCAAAGACATGCTTTATCATATAAAAAATCTATATCCAAAATTCAGAGCAAATGAGATAATTCTTAATAAAAACCCATTTAGCATTTATATAATTTAAAAGGAGTTATCCCCCTCTTTTATACTTAACCATTAAACTTCCAAAACTATTCAAAGATTTGAACGAAATCTGAAAATTCTGCTTGAAAAACCCATTTATATAAATTAAGAGGGGGTGGCATTAGAACCCCTGTTCCCCCTATTTATACTTATTCAATGAACACCTAATAACAGTCACGGAATCGCCTCATCAGAATGATCCTAATCTAAATTTTGAACGAAAACTTAATTTTGCATGAAAATCCCATTTATATCAACTAAGGGGAGGGGCATGAGCCCCCCGTTCCCCCTCTTATACATATCGAATGAACTCCAAAAACTAATCAGGGAAGCGCCTTGTCAGGATATACCTACATACAAAATTTCAAGTGGATCGGATATTTTTATCATGAGTTATCGCGTTACGCACGAACGTACATACAGAACGGACGGGCACATAAGCTCTCAGGCTATGATAGCCTGTGAGCTAAAAAGGGAGAAAGAAAATATGCTGTGCAATGCGAACACCTCCGAATAGTGGATAAATCCCGCGTCTGGAGGTGTCATTTATTCAAATGTTTTACTCTACAGTTTAGTTCATTAAAATGCGCAATTTTTGTGAACATGGCATATGCACTTATTTTATTCAAAAATATGTGCACATATTTTGCAAAAGTCAACTGTTCACTTATTTCATGCAAAAAATATGCACAGTTTTGAAAAACATAAAATATGCAGTTATGAATAAAAATTACATATAATTTACGTAAAAAATGTATACTGTTAAAATTTTCAAAAATATTCCCTTACACAAATTATGTACAATCCATTATTTTTTGCAAAAAGAGTGCAAACTTTTTCTTTCTGGGAAATTTGGTATAAAGTTAGTATTATAAAGTTATTATAAAGTTGACAATAAATATAATAACCTATAAACTTGAGAACAAAAAGCAATACAGTTGCAATTCACCAACACCATAAGTCATACAAAAGAAACAAGATTCTTTCGTTGAGGGTTTTTTTTTTTTTTTTTTCTGTGCAGCAAGAGTCAGTTTTGTAAATTTTAAAATAAATTTGCCACAGGTAACGGTATATTTCCATTGTTTCCTCTCATCTCCATTTGTTTCCTTTTTTTCAGGAAATATAATGAAAATTTCCGATTTTTAACCGAAAATGTCCTTTTGTCGTGAAAAGGGACTTTTCTATGAAATTCCGGAAAAATATATTCATAAATTTCAGATTTTTTAACAGTGTATTAATTATTTTGAGAAAGCTGTGAAATCGTCTACGGCGGAACCATGTAGGAAAGAAAGAAAATGCTTTATAAACTAGTTCCTTTCTCACAAATTATTTCACTCATTTTACATGGATCACGTTTAAAACAGCATTCCACCAAAGCATGTTCTTTTAGCATGTCTTACTTTTTTCAGAATTTTATTGCCTAGAAAAATGCAGTTTCATTAAAAATACGAAAGTTTAAAGTTTAATTAAAGAATAAAAAGGATTAAAAATATATGAATTTTTTTTAAAAAAAACTCTGAGTCTGTCCAAATTTTACATCTTTTTGTCTCTGACCAAGCCACGTTCAGACAATGATTTCCACAAGGTTTGGGTCGAGAATGGGACTGAAAAATTCGGCCAGTGTAGAACTAAGAAGAATGAATCCATTCCCGGTTCGTAATGAAAAAATATGGTAGACCCGGCCCGAGCTTTCAGAAAAATGTAAAGCCTGAGCCCAACCCGGATCAGAAAGAGCAATAGCTAGGAAAAATTCAGATCGAGCCTACAGAAAGCAAGTAAGACACGAGATTTATCCAGAACGGTCCGAAAATAGCGAAGCCCACGCCCCGACTGATTATCATTAAAAAAAGTCAAGGCCCGACCCATGGGCTTGGTCAGTAAAATAAAGGCAAAGTTTCAAACGGGCCGGGCCGAAAAAAAATCAGAATTTTTGAGTGATAAAATTATGAAAAAACTCGGAATCGTTGGTATAGAAAGAAAACTTTTGTTTAAATGAAGTGAGACATTTGAATAATACAAAAAGAAGGTTACTGCGTGAAGGGCCGGAAAGGGTAGCGCCTTCGCTATTGAGTATCAAAGTAATACTGTTGATTATTACTGAATTATTTCTTTTCCACTTTGACTTCAGAGGAAATTTTTAATCTATTTGAATTATTTTCAATCTTTAGATATGAAAGCATATCATTCTCAGACTGACGTTTGAGTATCATCAATGAAAATGAAAAGTTCCCAAATGTGTCTCAGGAAATGAATAGAATGGGAATTTGAAGTTTAAGCTACAGGAAGAAGTTGCTAACTCATCTGAAAGCTTTTGAAATACATTTAAACATTCTTTTCGGAACCATTCTTTGTGCAAATTTTAAATGCGTTTTCCGGTATAAATGTTTTTTTCAACAATTCTCATCTTTAAATATTTGTAAGTGAAGAACCGTTAAACATAAATAGTCAAACTTGGAATACGTCTTTTTCGGTTATTTTATATTCATTTTATTTCGGTAAATTTGAAAAAAATATTTACTTCTGAAAATATAATTTTTTAAAATTAAGTTACGACATTCTTTTTTTTTAATTTTTCTTTTAATGTATATTTTTCTAATAATAAAATGTATAACATGCTGAATCAAAATTGAATTTGCTTTTCTTTTTAATTAAATGAAAACAATTGAAAATCAATAAATAATATTTCGAGTAATAAAGATTTTAATTTATCCCACAAGAAAAAGAAAGTATTTGAATTTAATTTATTTTAACGTTATGAGAAGTTTTAGGATGAGATTTTGTTTTTAAATTTTAAATTTAACAATAAAAAATAGAAATAGCTCAAGAAATATATTTTTTTAAAAGTTATCTGGGTCTTTTAAATTAACATTGCCTCTTCAATTATACGCATTTCAATTTGTGTGTCTAATACTTTAAAACCCGAGGAGTTCTTTAAAAGGACACATGTCTGTGAGTTTTCCAGATAACAAGATCGATTTTTTTTTGTGTGTGTGTGTTTAATTCAGGAATGGATAAGAAAATTTGTTTTAATTGGAAATTATTCTCGACATGGGATGTATAAAAATTTAGTTTGTGTATTTTATCAAATAGGGGTTCTCTTGGGGTTGCAACTTATGTCATTGTATTTTCCACCCTTTTTATGAAACTTTGAAATTGGAAGCATTGGTAATCACTGTTAAAACCTACACTGTTAAAAAATATATGAAACTCGCAGATATATTTTTCCTGAATTTCACAGAAAAAACATTTTTCACGACAAAGAAGTATTTTCCGTTAAAAGTCGAAATTTTTATCATATTTAATGAAAATAACGAAACGGACGAAGTTGGAAGAAAATAAAGGAGATCCTTTATCAAGCGTAACTTTATTTTAAATGTTTATAAAACTGACATGTTGTTGCATAAAAATGAAAAAAATTCAATGAAAGAATCCTGGCTCTTTTGTAAGTTTTCTATCACGCTGCTGTAGTGCAACTGTAATGATACCAAAATCTTTCTGAGCAAAAAATTAATCACACCATATTTTAACCATTTACTGAGCAAAGAAAATTTCCCTAATAAATGATTTAATCAAGCCTTATTAAAACTATTCATTAATCATAAGAAAATCATAATAATAAATTAGACATATTAATTAAAATTTGCAAGAATTGTAACAGCATCGATAAAATTACGATCTACATCATAAAAATATAAACACACTGTACAATCCAGTATTTGCCTCTAGAATAGTTTGCATTCGAAGACCCTGTGGCGTGATAGCTAGATCAACAGTCTCCCTGACAAAAGGTCCTGAGCTCGAATCACCCAATGACATTGCTTTTTCCCCTCGGTCAATAAGTATAGGAGCTTCTAACTGTTCAATCTTTGGCACCATCAGCCATTTTTATACCATTTTCATAATGGAAAGTTATGGAGTTTTTCCTTCATTTATATCCCAGAACGAAAAATCTACTAACGGAACGGAGAAAGTCTGGCAACTTTGCTGCCAGTAGTTTTAGCGTGAATTCGCGGATTTATTTTTTACAGTGTAATTCATCAAATCGCATCAACATGCTACGTTTCGTAACTCTGATTAATTTTTTTCTGGGTGCATATATCTATACATATTAAATAAAGCGTATTATAAAGGGAAAACTTCTTACCACTACGAAGTAGCTAATTAAACGATGGGGGTTGAAGTTCTTCATCTTCAAGCTGTAATGAGAATCTGTTAAAGAAATGAAGTCTTAAATACATTATCATAAATAAATATATATATCATACCTTAGTATATATGACCTTTTAAATGTATAGTGAAAAAATTCATAAATTTTACTCCCCCATATATAATCAACTTTGGACGATGTTTTAATGCTAAGCCCCAAACTAATTTAACTTGTAAATCTGAACTTTAATTGCATTTATTTTCATTCACATTGCTAACAGTGCGTAAATCCACACGAGAGAGAAAAAGTCCTTCCGGCAGTGCCGGGAGGAAGAGGTAGCTTTCATATACTTATTTATTTATTTTAAATTAAATTATATAAATCAAATATACGAAGCTCAAAATAGTGGAACACGATTAAATAAGATTGAATACTATTTTTTGTCAATGCTGAATATTAATAGGAATTTTTAGAAATTAGTCATCTTTTATTCAACCTGGTTTTATTTTAAGCGATTTATAGGGTCGCCAAATTCCATGATATCCATTTTAAAGCAGTATGATGGATTAAAAAAAAAAAAAAAAAAAAAAAACAATGAGCTTGATCGAAATCTTAATTCATGTGAACATGCACACTCACATCGAAATCGTTTAATATATACGAGTGCTGTCGCAGGCAAATTGACTTAAAAAAAAAAAAAAAAAAAAAAAAAGTCATCCACATTAGAAATTCAAACTGCTATATCTCAGGCGTTTTTCAAGGTAAAGACAAAGCAAAAAATACTCCGGAATTCATAGATGAAACAAAAAATGTTCTGAAATCTTTGTATCAAGGTCAAAACACAAAAGAAAAATCTTTTTCAATTTCTTACTTTTTTGCACCTAATTTTAAAATTTAAATTTAAAAAAAATTAATATTCCGCCATTTTGAAACAAGACGGCGCGGCGGTTGGAACTGGCCAACGAACTCGGTCCAGGCATCAATATGTCCTATCTACGCACCAAGTTTAATCCAAATCGGTATATAAATACGCGTGTTATCGCGTGACGAAATCCAGATCATTTCAAAATGTGAGCAACACTAGAAATTAAAAGTACTGTAACTCAGACATTTTTTAAAATACAGATGAAACAAAAAATGCTTTAAAATCTTTGTATCAAGGTCAAACGCATAAAAGAACGCATCTTTTTCAATTTTTCACTTTTTTGTACCTAATTTCAAATTTAAATTTTTTTTTAAAAAATTTAAATGGCCGCTATTTTGAAAGAAAATGGCGGATGGAACTGGTTATCGCGTGACTAAAATCAGATCGTTTCAAAATGTCAGCCACAAGAAAAATTCAAAGTGTTATAACTCAATCATTTTTTAATTTATAGACAAAGTAAAAAGTGTTCTAGAATCGGTGTCTTAGGATCTAACACATCAAATAAAAATATTTTTCAACTTTTAATGTTTTCGCAATTAATTTTAAATTTTAAATTTTTTTTAAATTTTAAAATGGCCTCCATTTTGAAACAAAATGGCGGATGATGCTGGCCAATGAACTCGGTCGATATATTTGTATGTACTATGTACATACCAAGTTTCATTCAAATCGGTTCATAAATACGTTAGTTATAGCATGACAAAAATCAGATCGTTTCAAAATGTCAGCCATAAGAAAAATTCAAAGTGATATAACTCAATCATTAAGATATAGACAAAGTAAAAAGTGTTCTGGAATTGGTGTTTCAAGGTCTAACACATAAAATAAAAATATTTTTCAATTTTTAATTTTTTTCGCATTTAATTTTAAATTTTAAATTTTAATTTTTTTAAATTTAAATGGCCACCATTTTGAAACAAGATGACGGATGATGCTGGCCAACGAACTCGGTCGAGATATTTGTGTGTACTATGTACATACCAAGTTTCATTCAAATCGGTTCATAAATACGTTAGTTATCGCATGACAAAAATCAGATATATATATATATATATATACAGGGTGTTTCGCTACCAGACCGACAAACGTTGAGGGATGATAGTAGACACGAAGACAAACATTATTAAATAGAAAACCATGGGGCGCAAACGTCTTCTGTAGGAGATAGGGGCCATTAAAATTTAAGGTCCAAAATTTCAAACGATGATAAAAAACGGAAAAAAGGGTCGATTCATTTGCGGTTTTCACTAAAATTATTCTTTAAATCACGATTTTTTTAGAAATTTTTTTTAAAAGTTACGTTGAAAAATTGTCGATAGAGGGCGCTTTAGACTTTAGAGTAACGAACAACTACTTTTTACTGTTATTTTGTGCATGTGGTTGAAATTATTCTAAAGTTTAGACTTTAACTTAAATTTTAAGCCCATGATCGGAAACATTGGGATCGGTTAACTAGCGAAAATTTAACTGTGAACAGAGGGGGAAATTTTAAATGCTCATAAATATTGGACAAACAAATCGATTTTGTTGCGGTTTGCGTATAAGTCATTCCCTTGGTAATTATTTTATTCAAAATGATGTACACCATTGGTGTCCCCATTTTTTGATAGAGGGCGCTTTCGACACATCTCCGAAATTTCAATGGCATTACTCCTGTATGTTTTACTACCAGACCAAGATACTTCCAAGAAGTGTTAGGGATGCAAAGATGACTCGGAATCATATTATAATGTAACGTCGAAAATGCCTTTTTTACGAGTTAGGGTTAAAAGAAGCAAAGAAAAAAGCAACTTGATAATTCTACAACACGTTCTGTCGGAACTTCTGGTAAAAGCATATGTTCCTCTTTCGTTGCACCACTCTATAGCACGATGGAGCTCCTCCACATTTTACCAATGATGTTCGCAGACACCCCAACATAACATATGGACAGCGGTGGATAGGTAGTGGTGGCCCGGTTCGTTGGCCTGCCAGATCGTCGCACCTACTTCAATATATCAATTACTTTTTTTTTACCTACCTTTATTTTATTAGTGTATAATTTTTCTGTATTTTTTTTAAATTAACGTTGCTGGGTGGGGCTAGTTGAGTTCAAACCAATTGGTAGCCCCCCCCCCCCCCACATGGCTCAATCTGAATCTGAATCTGTATGGACTTCTGCTGGGGTCAAATGAAAAGTTGAATGTATGAGACTCCCGTACCGTCAGAGGAAGACCTCTTTCTCAGCTCGAATTTCTGTAGCTGCCAGAAAGCTGTCCGAGATGCCAGGAATTTTTCAAAGTGAGAGGAATTGCATGCATCGCTGCTGTCAAGCATGCCCGACTACTTCTGGTCGTAATTTCGGACACCTTTTGTAGTAAAACCCTTAACTAAATTGTTTTCTTCCACATTAACGTGTTGCTGTTTCACTACCTGTTTCTTTTACTTTTTTCTCTGCTTCTTTTAACCACAACTCGCTAAAAAGGCATTTTCAACGTTACATTCCTATGTGATTCTGAGTCGCTTTGCATCCCTAACACTTCCTGTTAGTATGTTGGTCTGGTAGTTAAACACCTAGGAGTAATGCCATTAAAATTTAGGAGATGTGTCGAAAGCGCCCTCTATCAAAAAATGGGGACACCAATGCTGTACGTCATTTTGAATAAAATAATTACCAAGGGAATGAGTTACAAGCAAACGCAACAAAATCGATTTGTTTGTCCAATATTTATGAGCATTTAAAGTTTCCCCCTCTGTTCACAGTTAAATTTTTGCTAGTTAACCGATCCCAATGCTTCCGATTATGGGCTTAAAATTTAAGTTAAAGTCTAAACTTTAGAATAATTTTAACCATATGCACAAAATAACGGTAAAAAGTAGTTGTTCGTTACTCTAAAGTCTGAAGCGTCCTCTATCGACAATTTTTGAACGTAACTTTAAAAAAAAAAAAAATTTAATCGTGATTTAAAGAATAATTTTAGTGAAAATCGCAAAGGAATCGGCACTTTTTTCCGTTTTTTATCATGGTTTGAAATTTTGGACCTTAAATTTTAATGGCCCTTAGCTCCTACAGAAGACATTTGCGCCCCATGGTTTCCTATTTAATAATGTTTGTCTTCGTGTCTACTATCATCCCTCAAAGTTTGTCGGTCTGGTAGCGAAACACCCTGTATATATATACATATATACATATATATACAGGGTTATATACACTATATTGCCATTGATTATGGGACACTTGCGATTTTAGACATTTTACTAAATATCTAGAAAAATGCATGAGGTATCATCTCGAAACTCTTAGTGTATAAATATAATAGTATACGTCATACATCTCCGTGAAGATTTTTTACCGAAACTCCATAGGGGACCGTCAACAAATTAAAAAAGAATGAATATCTTTTGAATAACCCTGTCAAAACTAATGTAGCAAAAGCGCTCAAACTCTAGATTATGATTGAATGCCTTATTGTAATACATTGTGTTCATTTTTATGCAAATAGCATGCATACTCGCAGAGTAATTAAGGTTTTTATAAAAATGGTCCCAAATTTTTCTAAGTTTTTTCCTTATAATTTTCAGAGTTCTTAATATAAAATAATATTTTTTTCAGAAAATATGACAAACAACATTGTACACATAACCCTGTAATCAGAATTAAAAAATAATAAAAATTGTATGAAAAATGAGTAGGTTTACTAAATAATTTTTTACTGCGCATGCGTCAAAGATATCAAAATTTCATTTGCATATTATGTTAGCTAAATGTATAGAGCAACTTTTGTAAAAGTCTCAAAATTATAGCTTGAAAATTCTGAAAGTAATCGTCTATAGAAAAAGGACAAAATCCGTTGTATCCAAAATGAAGCAAAAAAATGAGGGATTTTATCCAAAAGTAGTCGTAACATCCGTATTGTGTATCCTATATTGACACTAATCAATGAATATATGGATACAACCCCTCTTGTTTTTGCTTCATTTTGAGAATAATGGATTTTCAAGTTATTCAATTGACGATTATTTTCAGAATTTTCAAGTTATGGTTTTGTGACTTTCACAAAATTTGCTCTATACATTTAGCTAACATAATATGCAAATGAAATTTTGATATCGTTGACGCATGCGCAGTAAAAAATTATTTAGTAAACCAACTCATTTTGTATACAATTTTCATTATTTTTTAATTCTGATTACAGGGTACTATGTGCAATGTTGTTTGTCATATTTTCTGAAAAAAATATTATTTTATATTAAGAACTCTGAAAATTATAAGGAAAAAACTTGGAAAAATTTGGGACCATTTTTATAAAAACCTTAATTACTCTGCGAGTATGCATGCTATTTGCATAAAAATGAACACAGTGTATTACAATAAGGCATTCAATTATAATCTAGAGTTTGGGCGCTTTTGCTACATTAGTTTTGACAGGGTTATTCAAAAGATATTCATTCTTTTTTAATTTGTTGACGGTCCCCTATGGAGTTTCGGTAAAAAATCTTCACGGAGATGTATGACGTATACTATTATATTTATACACTAAGAGTTTCGAGATGATTCCTCATGTATTTTTCTAGATATTTAGTAAAATGTCTAAAATCGCAAGTGTCCCATAATCAATGGCAATATAGTCTATATATATATATATACAGGGTGTCCCTAAACGAATGGTATATACGCTAGGGGGTGATAGAACACATCAAGACGAGTAATAGTAAATAGGAAACAAAGGGTCCCAAACGTTTTCCAAAGGAGATAGCCGCCATTAAAGTTTGGGGTCCAAAATTTCAAATACACATAAAAAACGGAAAAATTGGTCGATTGATTTGCTGTTTTCACTAAAATTATTCTTTATGTTGGGATTTTCTTGAAAATAAATTATAAAGATAAATTTCGAAAAATGCCGATAGAGGCCGCTTTAGACTTTGAAGTAATGAAAAACTATTTTTTGCCGTGATTTTTTGCATCTCATTAAATGGTTTCGTAAGCTTAGACTTAAACTTAAATTTTGAGCCCAAAATCTGAATAGTTGGAAGCGGTTAAGTAGCACAAACTTAACTGTGTTCAGACGGTTTAAATTTGAAATGATTTTAAAAAACGGAAAAATTGGTCGATTGATTTGCGGTTTTCACTAAAACTATTCTTTAAGTCGGTATTTTATTGAAAATGAATTATAAAGATAAATTTCAAAAAATGCCGATAGAGGGCGCTTTAGTCTTTGGATTAACGAAATAATCCATCCTAATACTATTTTTTGTCGTTATTTTTTGCATCTCATTAAATGGTTTCGTAGGCTTAGATTTAAACTTAAATTTTGAGCTCAAAATATGAATAGTTGAGAGTGGTTAATTAGCACAAACTGAACTATGTTCAGAGGGTTTAAATTTCAAACGAAACGGAAAACTATAAAAAAAAAACGGAAAAATTAGTCGATTCGTTTGCGGTTTTTGCTAAAACTACTCTTTAAATCAGTGTTTTCTTGAATGTAAATTTTAAAGATAAATTTCACAAAATGCCTATAGAGGGCGCCTTAGACATTGGAGTAGCGTAACACGTTTTTTTTAACCGTTATTTTTTTAAATCTCATTAAATGCTTTCAAATGTTTAGATTTAAATTTTGAGATCAAATTCTGAGTCGTTGCAAGTGTTTAAGTAGCGCAAAAGTGAACTGTGTTCGAGGGGGGGGGGGTAAATTTCAACTCCTGAACACATTTCAGTTTGCGCTTCTTAACCCCTCCCAACGATTCAGAATTTGAGTTCAAAATTTAAGTTTAAATCTAAGATTTCGAAAACATTTAACAAGTTTTGGAAAGCATTTAATTAGATACAAAAAATAACGGTTAAAATTTGTTGTTGGTTACTCTGAAGTTTAAGGCGCCTTCTAAAGGAATTTTTTGAAATTTATCTTTAAAATTCATTTTTAAGAAGATACGGACTTAAAGAATAGTTTTATTTTAAATCGCAAACGAATCGACCAATTTTTCCGTTTTTTATTATCATTTGAAATTTGAACCCTCTGAACACAGTTCAGTTTGTGCTACTTAACTACTCCCAACTATTCAGATTTTGAGCTCAAAATTTAAGTTGAAGTCTAAGCTTACGAAATCATTTAATGAGATGCAAAAAATCACGGCAAAAAATAGTTTTTCATTACTTCAAAGTCTAAAGCGCCCTCTATCGGCATTTTTCGAAATTTATCTTTATAATTCATTTTCAAGAAAATACCAACATAAAGAATAAGTTTAGTGAAAACCGCAAATCAATCGACCAATTTTTCCGTATTTTATGTATATGTTACAGGCCAAACCCGATTTTAGGCCAAACTAGATTAGCCTAGGCCAAACCGGTCTATCCTAACGGCCGTCGGATAAACTAGTTTTTCCTAGGCCAAACCGGTCTATCCTAACGCCCATCGAATAAACTAGCTTTTCCTAGGCCAAACCGGTTTATCCTAACGCCCATCGGACAAACTAATTTTTCCTAGGCCAAACTAGTCTACCCTAAGGCCCATAGGACAAACTAGTTTTTCCTAGGCCAAACTAGTTTGGCCTAACTTTTATAGGATAAACTAGTTTAGCCTGCTGTTTATTGGTCTGAACTAGTTTATCCTAGGCCGATCTAGATTATCCTAGGCCAATTCAATTTGGCGTGATTTTATTGAATTCAATGACCGCCTCAGCGCCAACGTTCTAGTTTGTCCTAGGCTGACCTAGTTTATCCTAGGCCATTGTATTTTACGTGTTTTTAGCTCACAGGCGTCAAAGCCCGAGAAATAATGGGCTCGCAAGTTCTGTATGTATGCATGTATGTACACATGTATGTACGTACGTATGTATGTAACACGATAACTCTTGATAGAAATAATGTAATTTGACGTTGACGTGTTATTATCTTATCAGACTACCAAAGCCTGAGAAATAATGTGCCCGTGGATTCTGTATCTATGTATGTACGTAAATACGTAACGCAAAAATTCTTAATAGAAATACCCGATTTGCATCAAACTTTCAATATAAGTTTATTCTTATGAGGAGTTTTTCTGTTTAATTTTGAGAGGTCATTGGAGAATAATAAGGAGGAGGAAGATCGAGAGGCTGATTCGCCCTTTCCCTTAAATCAAATAAATGGGTTTCCGTGCATTATTAGCATGTTTTATAATAAAAAAAATAGATATAGAACAATTCTGATGAGGCGCCTCCATAATTAGTTGTGGATGTTCATTGTTTAAGTATAAAGAGAGGGGGAAATATAAGTAACGCCCCATAATTTATGTAAATGCTTTTTTCAAGCAGAATTTGCTGATTTGCTTAAATTTTTGAAATAGATTCATTCTGGTAAGGTGCTTCCCTAATTAGTTTTGGAAGTTAATTGGTTAAGAACAAATGGAACACAAGGGGGACTCCCGCCTATTTTTGCCAAATGGGTTTTTCATGCATAATTAACCGATTTCATGCAAATCTTAGATTTGTTCATTTTGATGAAGCGCTTCACTGATTGATTTTGGTGGTTCTTTGGCTAAGTATAAAGGGGAAGCGTACAATTTATTTCCTTAAATTAGATAAATTAGTTATAATACAGAATTATCCAATTTGCTTAAAATTTTGGACATGAATTCATTTTGATCAGACGCTTCTTTAATTAATTTTTCTTTTGGTTAAGTATAATGAGGTAGTGGACGATTTATTGCCTTCCTTAAATTAAATAAATGGGTTTTTAAGCAGATTTAATCTGATTTGCCGATTAAATTTTGAATATAGTTTTTTTCATAAGGCGAATCCCTGAATAGTTTTGAGGGTTTAATGATTAAGTATAAAAGGAGGATTGTAGGATTACCCTCCTTAAATCAGATGAATGGTTTTTGAGCAGAATTACCTGATTTGAGTTAAATTTTGGATAATTGTTCAATTTTATAAAGCGTATCTGCAATTAGTTTTGAGGTTCAATGGTTAAGTATAATTAGGGGAAATGGGAAAAAGTAATCTCCCTCACTTGTTTTTTTGAGGGTGATATTTAAAAAAAAAGTCTGTAATACACAATTAGTGTAAACAGCCTGTTAATGCAAAGCCATTACTTTAACAAGGCAATATTCTTTTTAATATTAATCTTGACTACTGCTCTCTAATCTTGTGCAAAGTAGTTTTGCTATCACCCCTGTATAATGTATTTTATTTGAAGGGTTGTAGAATACTGTTACAGGTTTGCACGGGCTGGAATTTCGAAGCCCGGTATAAAAATTAAAAGTTCAGCCCGAGCCCTGCCTGTAAAAAAATTATTGAAAAGGTACTCAGTCCGGCTCAACCTGGCCTTACTCAATTTCTGGAAAAAATTCAGATTTTAATTCACATACAGTTAACATTCCTTTAAAGAATACTTCATACATATTTATGGATAAATTTACAATGTATTTTTAAATTACGATGTGTTCGCTAAATGGAAAATACACAATATATTATTGATTATTTAGAATTATAGTCCTTCAATATTCAAATAGGAATTCATTAAATAGTTAGAATAAAAGAAAAAAAAAGAGTGTTATAAACATCAGAACTTTTGAATATGTTTAGTAAAAAGTAGATTTGTAAATATATTTTTCTATCATTCCTTAAGGGTTTTCTCAAATCGAAAAGGGCTACATCCTAACACATTTATTAATTAATTCCTTTTCGGAAATGCATAAGATTAACAGGCATTCTCACTCAGAAAATATGTAATCGAATGGCGTTAACCATTTTTTCATAAAAGCGATGTATCTTTGAGAAAATACTATTAAAGCTACGTTTTGAATCGAATTTCCAGTTGCGATTTTACGGAAAAGAAAAACTTGACGCCGTGACAAAAATAGCTATATGTCGACAGGTAATTAATTTCTCAAAAATGGAAAACGCTGTTCGATTCCAAATTATATTCAGCTGCGATCTGGCTCGAATAATAGTAATAATAAAAGCAAGCTTATCACAGCATGGCCTGAGTCTGCAGAAAGAAAAATAAAAATAAGCAAATACCATGTCCAATGTATCATGTCTCTACGGTGGACATGTTAAATTTCTGTATTGATGTTACAAGCAATGACTCTTGACACACATTTATGCTTATTCTAGTGAAAGATATGTTTTTACCAGCCAAATCCAATTTTGAGCCAAATTATATTAGCCTAGACCAAACTATTTTATCCTAACGCAAATTGGATAAACTAGTTTTCCAGTGCCAAACTTATTTCTCTAAATGTCCATAGGATAAACTAGTTTTTCCTATGAAAGTTGGTAATCCTTCACTTTTTCTTTCATACTTAACCATTAAACTCCCCAAAACTATACAGGGAATCGCTTATCAGAAAGAACATATATCCAAATTTGACGCAAACCAGTAAATTCTGCATCAAAACCATTTATCTAAATTATTGGGGGGCTCAGTAGCAGAAAGTTGTGGTTGTGTCTGCGACAGCAATGCAGCAGGATGAAAATTGTCTGCGGCAGGGCGTGTTATAATTTTCTTATGTACATTATAAATATAGTTCTTACTGATTTAATATTATAAAAAGACAACTATATTCCAATTATAATATAACCTGAATAAGTAAATAGTAAAATTAATATCTTTTGAAGAATTAGATTAATAATGAATACATAAAGTGGTTCTTTAAGTTTGAAGTTAAGGCTAAATCTATTTAAAATTAAATAGTGTGCTTCTATTGAAAACAATGTTTAGTTTCTTACCTTGCCTAAGTATTCAAATCTATAGAAGAAATAAATACAATGATATTAAAGAAAAAAAAAATCATTTATATTGTCACAAGTGAAATAGGGATAAAATGAAGAAAACAATTCCAATCCATTGAACAGTAGATGCTATACGGCTTCCTTAAATACTAACATTTATTTACTTGTTAAATCACAATAAAATGTTAAAATAAAATCTGTTATAATAAAATGTTGAAATGTGCTAATTTTTTTTTCAAAAAAAGTTAACAAAATCAGTTAAAATATCAAAATTTTAAAATTTTTTCAATAAGGCTGCTTTGAAAATTTAAAGTCACTATTTCTTTACCATAAAGTGCATATGTTATAGTTTTATAGCAGTGATACCTTGAAATACCAAGTAAATATTATGAAAAAGAAATAGAAAATTCTGAATGATAATTTTTATAAATACACTGGATGTTTATCTGAAATTTTGTCAAAATTTGCAGTGCTAATTTATGGTCAAATAACGAATTTTGGTGGAAAAAAAATCTTGGTACAGGAAAATCAGTGTTTGAGAAAGAAAGAGAATAAAAAGTTTGTCGCAGCAAAAACAAGAATTTTGTAGTAAAAAAATACTTTTTGCGCTTTTTTAATGAAATTTCATTTCTTACGTGATTATTTGACGAAATATGCAGCTTTTTCGCGATTTTTTGACGAAATGCCTTTTTTTTCGAAAACTTTTGTCAAAATCTGCCGTTTTTTCACGATATTTTGATGAAATCTATCTTTTTTTACTATCTTTTGTTGAAATCTGCCGTTTTTTTGCGATTTTTTGATGAAATCTATCGTTTTTTCGCGATCTTTTGATGACAATTATCATTTTTTTCACGATTTTTTAAACGAAACTTATTGTTTTTTTATGACTTATTGATGAAATCTCTCGTTTTTCGCGATATTTTGACGAAATCTGTCGTTTTTTCGCGATCTTTTGACGAAATTAGCCGTTTTTTTTCGATTTTTTTAACGAATTTTACAATTTCTTCGCGATTTTTTTCACGAAATCCGCCTTTTTTCGAGATTCTTTTTATGAAAATCTGCCGTTTTCCCACAATAATTGGATGAAATCTATCTTTTTTTACGATCTTTTGTTGAAATCTTCCGTTTTTAGTGATTTTTTGATGAAATCTATCGTTTTTTCGCGATCTTTTGATAAAACTTGCCGTTTTTTCACGATCTTTTGATAAAACTTACCGTTCTTTCGCGATTTTTTAAAAGAAATTTCTTGTTTTTTCATGACTTATTGATGAAATCTTTTTTCGCGATCTTTTGACGAAATCTGTCGTTTTTTCGCGATCTTTTGACAAAAGATTCCGTTTCTTTTCAAGATTTTTTGACAACAAATACCATTTTTTGCGCGATTTTTTGACGAAATTAGCCGGTTTTTACGATTTTTTAACGAAATTTACTATTTTTGTGATTTTTTGACGAAATCTGCCATTTTTTCGCTATCTTTTGTCGGAACCTGCAGTTTTTCGCGATCTTTCGATGAAATCTGTCATTTTTTCTTGCGATCTTCGGATGAAATTTGCCGGTTTTTTCGCGTCCTGTCCACGTTTTTTTCCAAATAATTACATATTTTTTTTTCTTTTCCAAGTTGGCAAATTTATCTGCAAGGACAAAAATAAATCTGCGACGCACGTCGCGCGTCTCGCACTTTCTGCTACCGGGTTGGGGGGTTACCTACATTGCCCTTTGTTTTACACTTAAACGATAAACATCCACAACTAATCACGGAGGTATCTTGTCAGAATGATCCTATACCTAAAATTTTAAATAAAAACTGATAACTCTGCATGAAAAATCCATTTCTGTGAATTAACAATGGGGTATTAGCCTCCCTTTCACCCCCTCTTAATCTTATCCAATGAATTCCCAAAACTAATCAGAAAAGTACCTTATCAAAACGAAACTACTTCCAAAATTTTAAGCAAATCGAATATTTCTACCAAGAGTTATCGCATTACGTACATATGTACGTATATACGTACAATCATGCGTACATACATGCGTACATACATAAATACAGAACCTGCGAGCCCATTATTTCTCGGGCTTTGACGCCTGTGAGCTAAAAACACGTAAAATACAATGGCCTAGGATAAACTAGATCAGCCTAGGACAAACTAGAACGTTGGCGCTGAGGCGGTTTTAGAATTCAATAAAATCACGCCAAATTGAATTGGCCTAGGATAATCTAGATCGGCCTAGGAATAAACTAGTTCAGACCAATAAACAGCAGGCTATACTAGTTTATCCTATAAGAGGTAGGCCAAACTAGTTTGGCCTAGGAAAAACTAGTTTGTCCTATGGGCCTTAGGATAGACTAGTTTGGCCTAGGAAAAACTAGTTTGTCCGATGGGCGTTAGGATAAACCGGTTTGGCCTAGGAAAAACTAGTTTATCCGATGGGCGTTAGGATAGACCGGTTTGGCCTAGGAAAAACTAGTTTATCCGATGGGCGTTAGGATAGACCGGTTTGGCCTAGGCCATTCTAGTTTCGCCTAAAATCGGGTTTGGCCTGTAACATGTATTTGAAATTTTGGACCCCAAACTTTAATGGCGGCTATCTCCTTTGGAAAACGTTTGGGACCCTTGGTTTCCTATTTACTATTACTCGTCTTGATGTGTTCTATCACCCCCTAGCGTATATACCATTTGTTTAGGGACACCCTGTATATATGCCAACATTTGAACGGAGGGTGGTTTTGGGGCCTGGGGGTCACAATCGGTGAAAATATACCAAAATTTTTTGGAAGTCAGGGCCGTAGACAAGGGGGGGGGGCAGGTCGGGCAAGACCCGAACTGGAAAAATTTTTGCCTGACCTAGCGCAAAATTCTACATTAAATTTCTAAAAGAACAAAGGAAAAAAAACATTAAATTTATATTTTTCCACTTTTTAGTCAACCTAGAATGAAATTCGACATTTCGATCCCTCAGAATTCGACATTTATCACTCAGTATTTCCTTTTAAAAAGCTTTTATGTAATACAGCAATGAAATTCCAGTTTTTCTTTCATCATGCCAGATTTCCCCTTCTACCCCAAAATTTAATATTTAATCTGGAAACGGCCAAAAAAAAAAAAAAAAAAAAAAAAAAAAAAAAAAAAAAGATTATCTGTAAAGTTTTTTTTATCTCTCTTTAACAGACCTCTGTCAAAAATTCAGGCGTTCTGGATTCCCCGCTTTTTCGCTTTGTAGGAATTGTCCCACACCACTCCAAATTGAACAAATATGAATTAGCTTATTAGCTAAAGATTGCTTTCTTTGTACAACTGTCACCATACAAAATTTATCGTTAGAAGGCTGGCTGAAACCAGGGATTCTGAAATTATTGGTGAACCAGTTTACAAATTGTTTCCTTGACTTGAGTTTGTTATACATGACAGTTAATTGTCTGTTTCATGTAAACTTGATCTGATTACAATAAATAGCAAATGTCATGTCACGCATTAGGATTTTTCTCTCCTTTTTGTTATGCTTTCTTGTTTGCTTTGGAAGAGGGTCCTTTTAAAAACCCAATACTATCTCATTCTTCTCCCCATTCATAAACATACAAAAGAATAATTAAAATATGTGAAACCAATGAACACACACAAAAAATATAAGTGTTATTCAGCATAAAGAAATGTAATTACTGTGAAAATCTATCATTAATCAATATAACCATCAAATTTTGTATTTATTAAATAATATAAATTTTAATTACAAATAAGAAATTTACAGAATTATTTTTTTAATATACATGTATGTTTTACACTTTCCATTCCTTTGTGAGATTTTACAAGTAGCAATTAGCAAAGGAAATTATGACCATGTCGCATGTATTTCACTTTACATGAATTTTATATTACATAACATAAATAATTTTTTATCTTAAAGTAAAAACGCCTCCAATTAATGGGATAATACCAATCAATAGTAAAGTAAAGAAGAAAAGGGAAAATGTAACTATATGATTTAATTAACATTAACTTTGATGATAAAATGTTTTCTCTTTCATAAAATGCTACTTTTTAATTTTCTTTAAAAGGTGCAGATATCCAGACAATTTGATACAAATAGGTTAAAAAAAAAAACTCATACTTTTTCCTGCATTAAATAATAATAATAATAAAATCAGCTAATGAACAGCATAACAAATTAAATCCTTAGTGAATACTGACTCCAGGCAGTTGAGAGTACAAAGAAATAAAAAATCTCTAGAAATCATTATAGAATTTTTTTTACAAGGGATACTCCCCTCCCCCATGTGAAAATACAAATAGTAGATCTTTCCCTTCATTTCTTCGAATCTCTCCCATTTCACTAAAATTTTAAAAAGTTGGTGCTTCTGAGATAAACCAATTATTATTTCAAATTTAAATAATACAATATGTTAGGTTACTCACAATTTTACAAATTCAAATTTATTTCTTACTCGCACATTCATAAAGTCAAAATTATTCTTAAATTCAAAAATATTACAGGTGTTTTTTTAGACGAATAATCTAAATAGTATTATGCACTTCTTCTTAAAAGCAAAACAGTTTTCAGAGTAGTAGTCTAAATTGCCATTATAAGCCAATTTTTGCAAGGCAACAGTTTGATAAAGAGCATTGTAAGATTAAAAATCTATTGCAACACAAAGTTTAATGTATTTATTAGAAACTGAAAAATAATAATTCCAAATCACTTAAGTAATTGGCTGCAAAATTTATATTTCTATGCTTAAATATGATGGCGCGAATTTGTAAAAGAAATTCGTATAATTGGCCCTGAAAAATAGGGACGTTTGATTTTGGCGTTTGAGTGAAATATTGGGTCATTCGGAAAGTCGTGTCCGTTGGGAAAATTAATTAGTACCGAAAAAGTCTATCATTTAATTATTAGATATTGTATCCGATATCTAATATGTAGTAAGTAATGAGCAAAATTTTCCCGTACGAATTGATTCTCCCAAACAGACACGACTTTCCGAACGACCGAATATATATTTTGAGAGAGAAAGATGCATATACATTTATTCCATGTTATAATTTAGAAAAGAAATAAACACTGTTTATATAGTATGTTTTGAGCTAAAAAGTATTCGCAAATATAAAATGCTGTTTAATATATATGTATCCAATATGTGTGTGTGCGCGCGCGTGCGGTCATATAGAGAACTGCTTCTCTCCCCTCCATACTTGAATTGTCCTAACTTTACATTATGAATTACCGAATAGTGTTTTTCATAATATTCCGTCATCAATTTTAAAGTTAAATATATTTTTTATTTGATGACTACTTTCTGTTAATATATGTGCAACAAAAATCAGCGTTTAATATTAATATGACACATTGATAACTTTTTCTGAAAGATGATTTTTTTCTTTCTTTAAGTAAAGGAAAAGAAGAAAAAACGCTGTTCGATGTCTTGGAATCTCATAGATTATATTTGACATAATTACGGATGAATGTGATTTTAATATCCCAACAGTCTTATTTCATTAAACAATAGTTATTTCATTTACCTTAAAAAATATAAGTAGTAATAAAAGGCGGGTTTTGGCTCACCAAGGATCCTCAAGGATCCTCAAGGATCCACTAGGATACCCCATGTTAACTCTACGTAGCTCACCGCGGACGTGCACGGAATATTTCCGCCTAGCTCAGCGTAGAGTACGGAGATAATTTTGTAGAATTTTTTTTTTTTTTTTTCCGGAAGATTAAATTTTTTAGCGAACTATAGCATGGGGTCTTTTTTTTTTTTTTTTTTTTTTTTTTTTATTTTTTTTTATACTGATTAAGAATTTAATCATCCTAAGTAGAGCATATATGTGAGGTTTTGAAATTAGTAACATGGAAGTGAGATAGATGTTTTGATTCTGTTTTATTATGAGAGGGGGGAGGGCTTAAGTATTAGGAGGCTTAAATTTTTAGGACGGGCTTAACTATTTTTTTAATGATTGGAATCAACTTAGAGAAGGAAGAAAATTTGAACATGGCGAAAAATGAGTGGTGATCTGATTCTGTTATAGTATAAGAGGAGGGCTTAATTTTTAGGGGGGCTTAATTTTTTTAGGAGGGGCTTAACTATTTTTTTAATGATTGGAATCAACTTAGAGTAGGAAGAAAATTTGAACATGTTGAAAAATGTGTGGTAATTTGATTTTGTTATAGTATTAGGGGGAGGGTTTAATTTTTAGGAGGGGCTTATTTTTTTAGGAGGGACTTGTATGTGGGGTTTTTTTTCAGATTGGAATCAACTTAAAGTAGGAAGGAAATTTGAGAATGTTGAAAAATGTGAGGTGGAGGTTTTCACTATGTTACAGCGTGAAGCCATTTTAGGAAGGGGGAGGGCTTAATTTTTAGGAAACTTATGTTATATTTTTATTTATTTATTTATTTATTTATTTTGGGTTTGAAGCTTATAATATCATACTTTAGTAAAGGAGTAACCTCCCTATTTTCCGAACTTCACCCCCCCCCCCTGAAGATGATTTTGTGCTCTCGCTGCTGCGCGTTGTTCGAAATTTGTTGAAATTTAATATTTTTAAAAAACTGAGTTTTCCAAAGGGTTTTACTAAGATTCGAACCCGAAAAAAAACTTCATGTCTTGATAATTTGTTGTGTATTAATCTAATCAAGCCAAGAAGTTCTGGTTTTAAGGCGAAAAGTTGTTTAACGATCGGAGAAGCCATAAAATTTTACTTTAGCAATCAGATTTCACCCCCCCCCCCTCCCTTCTTTTATACTTAGATTTAATATCCATTGCTCTTGCAGTTGTTGAACTGGATTGAATAAGTTTTTATTAGAGTAAATATTCGTGTATTACAGCCGAACGGTTACATTTGTTACTTATAGTATCCTATCAACATGTATTCATTGCCTTGCACAAACATTCGATAACAAATCAATTGTAACAGAAACTAACTGATATGAGAATGACAACCCCGGAAACTGGATTAGATTTCATTCATTTATAAAAGTCAAGAAAGAGAATCTTGTTTGATAACTAAAATGATTATTTTTAAAACAATTTAATTCCATTAAACCATTTCATATGTTGTTTTTTAAAGGTCCTTTTAGAGGTTCGCAAAAGCTTATTTTACTTTATTTGCATTAACGTTAGAGAAACAATAGAAATGTTTTCTTAATTTACTGTTTTATAATTAATATTATAAATTGATTTTTTATAAAGGGTCACATTTTTTTTTTTTTTTTTTTTTTTTTTTTTTAACTTTAGTTTACCCAAATATCGACCATTCAAACACCAACATTTTTCACCATTCAAAATATATAAACTATTTTATTAAAAATTATTTTTCAATGTATAGTTCTAATAAATCGATTTTATGTTAAGTGACATGCATCCATTTTAGTAAGTTTGTTTTATTCACATAACAATGTGTTTTTACAAGTTATCATCTATTAGATGGCAATGACAAATTTAAGCAATATATATTACTTTAGTATAATATTGTTTTATCACTGTGTCGAAAATAAGTGATTCTTTTCCCATTAATTTACACATGAATTTTATAATCAATTAGTAACATATTATAAAAGCATGATAAACATCAGATAACAACAATGAGTCTTAGCTACCAAATACCATCTCATTATCAGATCACTTTGTAAACCAATCTTATTATTTTTAAAAAACAGGAGCGCCTCCTAGAATTTAACAGAATTAAGTGAATCAGCATAAATTTATCATACTGTTTATTGTTTTTGTCATATAAAGACATTAACTGCTGTTCTTGGGTTAAATTTAAGTGAGTACTGTACAAGAAATTTCTTTGTTATAAGAGGAATTAAATCATCATTACTTAAAGAATATGGAATCAGATTTACCCAGCCAAGAGTTACAAGTTTCGAATAGTGAAAGATTACCATCTTCATCAAGTCAACCATCCTTTTCTTGTAATAAATGTCAAAAATGCTTCTCTAAAAAGGTTGCATTAATCAGACATCAAAGATCTCACTTGGAGAAAAAGCCCTTTAAATGTGAAATTTGTGATAAAACTTTTATTCAAAACACTGATTTAAAACGACATAGTGTAACTCATTCCAAGACACCCACTACATATAAATGCGATGAATGTGGAATAGAATATTACAGAAAGTATTCGTTAAGAATCCACAAGAGATTTCATAAGACATATAAATGCGATGAATGTCCAATAGAATTTTCTAAAAAATATTTGTTAAAAAGTCACAAGAGATCTCATAAGAAGTTTCATGTTTGTGAAAAATGTTCTAACTCGTTTCTATCAAAGTCTGCTTTAACTAAACATAAAAAAATTCATTCTCAAAAGGAATATAAATGTAAATATTGTGGTGTTATATTTTACTATGATCTTGATTTTTTATCTCATAAAAAAGTTCATTACAGGAAATTTGAATGCAAACACTGTAACAAAACATTTGATGTCGACACCAAGTTTATTCAACATTTGATTAAAATGCATAAGCGAAAAAAATGCAAACTTTATCAAATCATGTAAAATATTTGATTGTCTGTACAGTTTATAATTTTTTTGTATTTTTATATCTATTGAGAATGATGAATAAATAATGTGTAAGTGAAAAAAGCTTTGGTCTTTTATTTTTGTTTTAACAGTTTACGATTTTTAATAATTGTTTCACGATATTGAAAAATTTTACTTAAATTTTAACATTTTTTTTTTAAATTTCTTATCAAATGAAATTAGAGTTCGCATTATTTTATTAATTTTTTATTTTAAAATTCTAAATTTATATTTATACTGAGTTAATTTTAAATACCTTTAATATATTAGAATTATTTATCAAGTTTAATTTATCACTCATCATTTATATAAACAATTGTTATTTACATATTCATGATGAATATTATCTTGTGTTTCCAAACAACCTTTCAAAAAGTGAGAAACTGTTAACATTTTATAGCATTCATTACTTAGTTAAAAACTTTTACCTAATGCTGCCACAAAAATTCTCAAAAATAATGAAACTGTGAACTTTATATATCATTTACTTACTTAGATTAAATCCATTAACTTGTGTTGCCACAAAATTCTTCAAAAGGAATAAAACAGTTAACATATTGTATCATTAATCACATAGATTAAAACTATTACCTTGTGTTGCCATTCAATATTTTGCATGTACCACCTACGTAAAAAGGCTAAAACTTTCAACATATTGTGTCATTAACCACTTAGATTAAATATATTATCTTGTGTTGCCGAAAAATTCGTCAAAAATAGTAACAACCACTGACATAATATATTAACTACCACTTATGTACAAAGACTGTTTTTTAGTTTATTAAAAAATAGTTGACTAAAACTAATGACATTACTAATTTTTTAATGTTTAACTGTAACCGATGCTGATTTTTAACATATATTAGGAGATGTGTTGTTCTTAAGCATTCAGTTTGAAATTGATTTTCGTTTTAACTTCATATACTGCTACCAGACAATAAACAACTACCAGATAAGAAGATCAACAGTGAATAATCATTACCTACACTTTGCAACATATATTGCAAAGGTATCTATATTCTACTAATCTGATGTGTTTCATCTGATAAGTAGTTATCGTTATCATTGATGATCAAGGTGCTGGATATCCATGTGCCAAGTCAAGATATGTTTACTCATCGCACTAGGACATGTAAAGATAATTTTATTGGAATTATTTTCAATAATGATTCATTTACAGGAAATTAATATTTATTAACATGTGTTAATATTCATTAGCGATATTGTTCAAAGTATAATCAAAAGTTAAGATATTAATTTCAGAGATGTATATTATTTTAACATTTTAAAGAGAATATTAATTATGGATAAAGATTACTTTTAATATATTTTAAATGGATAAAAATGAGAAGTTTCATTAAATGTGAAAAACTATTCATCATCTATTTATTTCATAAATTCCTTTGAGTGAAATGGCAAAACAATTAAAATCTTACACATTTGAAATCGATTTTAAGATTGTTTAAAACTTAAATTAAGTTATTAAAGATTTCATTTCTAGATATCATACATAATCGTTCAATTTTTTCATAGTTTAAAATCCTTTTTACTCATAAAAAACAATTCATTTCAGTTTTTTTTTTCACCATTCAATTGATTTATAGAAGTTTTTAGAAAGCATTAAAATTCGAATGAATGAATTCTTTTTCAATTAAAAAAACTTGTTATTATACGTTTCATTTATATCTTGAAAATGATAGGCCTATGTACTTGAAATGAATAATTACTTTGATAATTTTTACACTATGAAAGGTCGTTATACATGTTTAATACAAATCATAATTTTAGATCATCATTACATCGTCTTGAAGAACTGAAAAAGAAAGATATATTTTTTCCAAGTACATATATTTCTGGGGCGAAGAAAAAAAAAATCTCATGTGTATGTGTAATTTTACATAAAAACAAACAAAATTTGATTGAATAAAGAAAATTTTTACTAAACGCTGTTTTTACAATCATTAACGAATACAGTTTCCAAGTAACGCTCATAAAAGTCAGAATTAAAATCGTCAAAGAAGGAATGTGTATAGAAACATGTGCAATGATTCTGTAAGAGATTCTTCACAAATTGGAACACATTGAAGTTCAATAATGCACTGTCTTTGTACAACAAAAATTTTTCACGCAAATTACTTGCCATACATTCATGATCCAATTGACTTAACTGACCGATAGCACAAGCATAACAATTAAAAACTCGATATAGGGATCTCTCTATTTCATGATTAAAACATGACAAAAAGTTCTTTTTAGCAGTATCGATATTAGTGTGTGAATGGTTGCAAATATTCACTTTATTTAAAATAGAAATAGGTATTATCTTTGTGAGAATTGTGTCGATCAAACAGTCACTAATTTCAGAGCAAAAATCATAAAGTTTTATAACTTGATCTTTAGATAATCGTAAAGCTGATGGTTTAAAATGAAAACCACTGTTATTATTCGTTTTAAAAATTTGTTGCAACAGACAATAATTTTCATCTAGAAATGCCATCAAAAGTTGGTTGTTGCACACAGTAGTATCTTTTACAGAAAAAAAGTTAAACTTACTTATACTGTTCTGAAAATGGTCGAATGTAGGTGCCATTAGGATAACGCCGTTTTTTGTTGGAAAGAGTTCACCTCCGGCCAGTTCCTTGTAATTTCTTATGTCTACTTTAAGACTGCAATTATTCTCCATGACCACTTTCACATAAGTATTCCAACCTAAATCCCATGTCTCAGGAATATAAACATCAACGTCTGGAAACAGTTTTGTAAACCAATTATTATGTGAAACATCAGCTTCTGGTCTATTTAATGCTGAAATTTGTTTAGATGATGTGAGAGTAGTACTATCTCTAGTTTCAGTCCTTAGAGGTGACACAGAAAACAAATCCAATTTCAACTTCGGATCATCCATCAATGCGGAGAAGAGTTTCGCAGAATTTCGAAGAATTTCGGAAAGTTTCGAAGAATAAGTTTCGGTTTTTTCAAATCCAAAGGATGAGAAATCATATGTCTGAATGTAAGACTAATTCGCATATCCTTGATAGTAGGATCTGGTGCGATGCCGTGTGTGAATAGTTCATTGGTATGTTTTCCCATACTGTATAGTGAACCATGCTCTAGGTCGATGAAAGTTGAGGGAACATTTGGTCTTTTAAATTCAATTTTTCTTTTGCAGCCAAAACTGATCACTGTGATCGGGAAGGTTGCATCAAGACTAGATTCATTATCTTTATGTTGACTTATATAATTAGAACCGTCCACATAACAATTCAATAAAACATAGTTGAAAGTACAAGCCATTTGCTTTTCTACTTTATCTCTCAATTCAATCACCAGGGGAGTCCAAGGGTTTGCTGACACATTGGTCCCGCTGTAGCTATAGTTGGTGTTAACAGGGGGTGTTATAGTTGGTTGGTTAATTCTCAATGTCTTCTCAATGTCAATCTTATCAGATGATTAGTTCCTTCAAATGGTTTGTGACATCACTTATCACGTGATTAGAAACCTCATGATTAGATCATGCAACGCATACTCAGATATATTGTGTGATGAGAACATGTAACCTAGTATAAAGCAAGGAGTGTACTCGGGCAATCTCCTGATAAGATATATGATTTGAATATAAATACGTGCAGACTATAATAGGTCTTTGTTTTACAAACAGTTACAAATACATCTACCCTGCTTAGTAATTAACTATTTGCTGTCGTTCTATTCCTTCCTAACCACCTGTTTAGTGATTACCTAGCTTGATACTTTGTTACTTGGATTACACCCAAGCATCATGATGAATGTTGTTCACTTTTCTGAAAATGGACTAAATGTACAATACATTAGTGACTTCATCGAGAAAGTTCATGCAGACCGCTACTTTGCCGAGCTTCGAACCCTACCATTCTACACTCCTACATTGAGAATTCATGGCAAAGAAGTGAAGCCAAAACGTCTACAACTGGCTTATGGAGATGTTAACACCAACTATAGCTACAGCGGGACCAATGTGTCAGCAAACCCTTGGACTCCCCTGATGATTGAATTGAGAGATAAAGTAGAAAAGCAAATGGCTTGTACTTTCAACTATGTTTTATTGAATTGTTATGTGGACGGTTCTAATTATATAAGTCAACATAAAGATAATGAATCTAGTCTTGATGCAACCTTCCCGATCACAGTGATCAGTTTTGGCTGCAAAAGAAAAATTGAATTTAAAAGACCAAATGTCCCCTCAACTTTCATCGACCTAGAGCATGGTTCACTATACAGTATGGGAAAACATACCAATGAACTATTCACACACGGCATCGCACCAGATCCTACTATCAAGGATATGCGAATTAGTCTTACATTCAGACATATGATTTCTCATCCTTTGGATTTGAAAAAACCGAAACTTATTCTTCGAAACTTTCCGAAATTCTTCGAAATTCTCCGAAACTCTTCTCCGCATTGATGGATGATCCGAAGTTGAAATTGGATTTGTTTTCTGTGTCGCCTCTAAGGACTGAAACTAGAGATAGTACTACACTCACATCATCTAAACAAATTTCAGCATTAAATAGACCAGAAGCTGATGTTTCACATAATAATTGGTTTACAAAACTGTTTCCAGACGTTGATGTTTATATTCCTGAGACATGGGATTTAGGTTGGAATACTTATGTGAAAGTGGTCATGGAGAATAATTGCAGTCTTAAAGTAGACATAAGAAATTACAAGGAACTGGCCGGAGGTGAACTCTTTCCAACAAAAAACGGCGTTATCCTGATGGCACCTACATTCGACCATTTTCAGAACAGTATAAATAAGTTTAACTTTTTTTGTGTAAAAGATACTACTGTGTGCAACAACCAACTTTTGATGGCATTTCTAGATGAAAATTATTGTCTGTTGCAACAAATTTTTAAAACGAATAATAACAGTGGTTTTCATTTTAAACCATCAGCTTTACGATTATCTAAAGATCAATTTATAAAACTTTATGATTTTTGCTCTGAAATTAGTGACTGTTTGATCGACACAATTCTCACAAAGATAATACCTATTTCTATTTTAAATAAAGTGAATATTTGCAACCATTCACACACTAATATCGATACTGCTAAAAAGAACTTTTTGCCATGTTTTAATCATGAAATAGAGAGATCCCTATATCGAGTTTTTAATTGTTATGCTTGTGCTATCGGTCAGTTAAGTCAATTGGATCATGAATGTATGGCAAGTAATTTGCGTGAAAAATTTTTGTTGTACAAAGACAGTGCATTATTGAACTTCAATGTGTTCCAATTTGTGAAGAATCTCTTACAGAATCATTGCACATGTTTCTATACACATTCCTTCTTTGACGATTTTAATTCTGACTTTTATGAGCGTTACTTGGAAACTGTATTCGTTAATGATTGTAAAAACAGCGTTTAGTAAAAATTTTCTTTATTCAATCAAATTTTGTTTGTTTTTATGTAAAATTACACATACACATGAGATTTTTTTTTTCTTCGCCCCAGAAATATATGTACTTGGAAAAAATATATCTTTCTTTTTCAGTTCTTCAAGACGATGTAATGATGATCTAAAATTATGATTTGTATTAAACATGTATAACGACCTTTCATAGTGTAAAAATTATCAAAGTAATTATTCATTTCAAGTACATAGGCCTATCATTTTCAAGATATAAATGAAACGTATAATAACAAGTTTTTTTAATTGAAAAAGAATTCATTCATTCGAATTTTAATGCTTTCTAAAAACTTCTATAAATCAATTGAATGGTGAAAAAAAAAACTGAAATGAATTGTTTTTTATGAGTAAAAAGGATTTTAAACTATGAAAAAATTGAACGATTATGTATGATATCTAGAAATGAAATCTTTAATAACTTAATTTAAGTTTTAAACAATCTTAAAATCGATTTCAAATGTGTAAGATTTTAATTGTTTTGCCATTTCACTCAAAGGAATTTATGAAATAAATAGATGATGAATAGTTTTTCACATTTAATGAAACTTCTCATTTTTATCCATTTAAAATATATTAAAAGTAATCTTTATCCATAATTAATATTCTCTTTAAAATGTTAAAATAATATACATCTCTGAAATTAATATCTTAACTTTTGATTATACTTTGAACAATATCGCTAATGAATATTAACACATGTTAATAAATATTAATTTCCTGTAAATGAATCATTATTGAAAATAATTCCAATAAAATTATCTTTACATGTCCTAGTGCGATGAGTAAACATATCTTGACTTGGCACATGGATATCCAGCACCTTGATCATCAATGATAACGATAACTACTTATCAGATGAAACACATCAGATTAGTAGAATATAGATACCTTTGCAATATATGTTGCAAAGTGTAGGTAATGATTATTCACTGTTGATCTTCTTATCTGGTAGTTGTTTATTTTTTTATTTGCTTATTAAAAATGTTTACTACCGAGGTTTTAAATTATATATTTATTAATACAAAATTTAATTAAACAATTTAATCACATGTGTTATTCAAACTAATTTTTAATAAGCAATTCAAAAAACTTAGAAAAATATGTATCATTTAAACAATGTATAAAATTAATAATAGCTGTAAAAATATTATAATTTTAATAGAAAAGTGTTCAAAATCGAGAATTTACATGATGTATTTTAATTAATCAAGTTAGCAAATCCATCTATTAAGCGAATTTTTAATAAGTAATTCGAAACATCAGATACAAGAAACTTAGAATATCATGTCCATCTTTTAAACAATGTATGGAATTTAATAATAGTAGTAAAAATATTGTAATTTAAAAGTATTCGAAATCAAGAATTTAAACGTTGTATTTTAATTAAACGCATTAGCAAACATATTATCTGTCGAGAGGTCTTTTTAACGAATTTGCTACAGAATCCATTTTCAAAAAATAAGAATAGCAGTATATGAAGTTAAAACGAAAATCAATTTCAAACTGAATGCTTAAGAACAACACATCTCCTAATATATGTTAAAAATCAGCATCGGTTACAGTTAAACATTAAAAAATTAGTAATGTCATTAGTTTTAGTCAACTATTTTTTAATAAACTAAAAAACAGTCTTTGTACATAAGTGGTAGTTAATATATTATGTCAGTGGTTGTTACTATTTTTGACGAATTTTTCGGCAACACAAGATAATATATTTAATCTAAGTGGTTAATGACACAATATGTTGAAAGTTTTAGCCTTTTTACGTAGGTGGTACATGCAAAATATTGAATGGCAACACAAGGTAATAGTTTTAATCTATGTGATTAATGATACAATATGTTAACTGTTTTATTCCTTTTGAAGAATTTTGTGGCAACACAAGTTAATGGATTTAATCTAAGTAAGTAAATGATATATAAAGTTCACAGTTTCATTATTTTTGAGAATTTTTGTGGCAGCATTAGGTAAAAGTTTCTAACTAAGTAATGAATGCTATAAAATGTTAACAGTTTCTCACTTTTTGAAAGGTTGTTTGGAAACACAAGATAATATTCATCATGAATATGTAAATAACAATTGTTTATATAAATGATGAGTGATAAATTAAACTTGATAAATAATTCTAATATATTAAAGGTATTTAAAATTAACTCAGTATAAATATAAATTTAGTATTTTAAAATAAAAAATTAATAAAATAATGCGAACTCTAATTTCATTTGATAAGAAATTTTTAAAAAAAATGTTAAAATTTAAGTAAAATTTTTCAATATCGTGAAACAATTATTAAAAATCGTAAATTGTTAAAACAAAAATAAAAGACCAAAGCTTTTTTCACTTACACATTATTTATTCATCATTCTCAATAGATATAAAAATACAAAAAAATTATAAACTGTACAGATAATCAAATATTTTACATGATTTGATAAAGTTTGCATTTTTTCGCTTATGCATTTTAATCAAATGTTGAATAAACTTGGTGTCGACATCAAATGTTTTGTTACAGTGTTTGCATTCAAATTTCCTGTAATGAACTTTTTTATGAGATAAAAAATCAAGATCATAGTAAAATATAACACCACAATATTTACATTTATATTCCTTTTGAGAATGAATTTTTTTATGTTTAGTTAAAGCAGACTTTGATAGAAACGAGTTAGAACATTTTTCACAAACATGAAACTTCTTATGAGATCTCTTGTGAATTTTTAACAAATATTTTTTAGAAAATTCTATTGGACATTCATCGCATTTATATGTCTTATGAAATCTCTTGTGGATTCTTAACGAATACTTTCTGTAATATTCTATTCCACATTCATCGCATTTATATGTAGTGGGTGTCTTGGAATGAGTTACACTATGTCGTTTTAAATCAGTGTTTTGAATAAAAGTTTTATCACAAATTTCACATTTAAAGGGCTTTTTCTCCAAGTGAGATCTTTGATGTCTGATTAATGCAATCTTTTTAGAGAAGCATTTTGACATTTATTACAAGAAAAGGATGGTTGACTTGATGAAGATGGTAATCTTTCACTATTCGAAACTTGTAACTCTTGGCTGGGTAAATCTGATTCCATATTCTTTAAGTAATGATGATTTAATTCCTCTTATAACAAAGAAATTTCTTGTACAGTACTCACTTAAATTTAACCCAAGAACAGCAGTTAATGTCTTTATATGACAAAAACAATAAACAGTGTGATAAATTTATGCTGATTCACTTAATTCTGTTAAATTCTAGGAGGCGCTCCTGTTTTTTAAAAATAATAAGATTGGTTTACAAAGTGATCTGATAATGAGATGGTATTTGGTAGCTAAGACTCATTGTTGTTATCTGATGTTTATCATGCTTTTATAATATGTTACTAATTGATTATAAAATTCATGTGTAAATTAATGGGAAAAGAATCACTTATTTTCGACACAGTGATAAAACAATATTATACTAAAGTAATATATATTGCTTAAATTTGTCACTGCCATCTAATAGATGATAACTTGTAAAAACACATTGTTATGTGAATAAAACAAACTTACTAAAATGGCTGCATGTCACTTAACATAAAATCGATTTATTAGAACTATACATTGAAAAATAATTTTTAATAAAATAGTTTATATATTTTGAATGGTGAAAAATGTTGGTGTTTGAATGGTCGATATTTGGGTAAACTAAAGTTAAAAAAAAAAAAAAAAAAAAAAAAAAAAAAAAAAAATGTGACCCTTTATAAAAAATCAATTTATAATATTAATTATAAAACAGTAAATTAAGAAAACATTTCTATTGTTTCTCTAACGTTAATGCAAATAAAGTAAAATAAGCTTTTGCGAACCTCTAAAAGGACCTTTAAAAAACAACATATGAAATGGTTTAATGGAATTAAATTGTTTTAAAAATAATCATTTTAGTTATCAAACAAGATTCTCTTTCTTGACTTTTATAAATGAATGAAATCTAATCCAGTTTCCGGGGTTGTCATTCTCATATCAGTTAGTTTCTGTTACAATTGATTTGTTATCGAATGTTTGTGCAAGGCAATGAATACATGTTGATAGGATACTATAAGTAACAAATGTAACCGTTCGGTTGTAATACACGAATATTTACTCTAATAAAAACTTATTCAATCCAGTTCAACAACTGCAAGAGCAATGGATATTAAATCTAAGTATAAAAGAAGGGAGGGGGGGGGGGTGAAATCTGATTGCTAAAGTAAAATTTTATGGCTTCTCCGATCGTTAAACAACTTTTCGCCTTAAAACCAGAACTTCTTGGCTTGATTAGATTAATACACAACAAATTATCAAGACATGAAGTTTTTTTTCGGGTTCGAATCTTAGTAAAACCCTTTGGAAAACTCAATTTTTTTAAAATATTAAATTTCAACAAATTTCGAACAACGCGCAGCAGCGAGAGCACAAAATCATCTTCAGGGGGGGGGGGGTGAAGTTCGGAAAATAGGGAGGTTACTCCTTTACTAAAGTATGATATTATAAGCTTCAAACCCAAAATAAATAAATAAATAAATAAATAAAAATATAACATAAGTTTCCTAAAAATTAAGCCCTCCCCCTTCCTAAAATGGCTTCACGCTGTAACATAGTAAAAACCTCCACCTCACATTTTTCAACATTCTCAAATTTCCTTCCTACTTTAAGTTGATTCCAATCTGAAAAAAAACCCACATACAAGCCCCTCCTAAAAAAATAAGCCCCTCCTAAAAATTAAACCCTCCCCCTAATACTATAACAAAATCAAATTACCACACATTTTTCAACATGTTCAAATTTTCTTCCTACTCTAAGTTGATTCCAATCATTAAAAAAATAGTTAAGCCCCTCCTAAAAAAATTAAGCCCCCCTAAAAATTAAGCCCTCCTCTTATACTATAACAGAATCAGATCACCACTCATTTTTCGCCATGTTCAAATTTTCTTCCTTCTCTAAGTTGATTCCAATCATTAAAAAAATAGTTAAGCCCGTCCTAAAAATTTAAGCCCCCTAAAACTTAAGCCCTCCCCCCTCTCATAGAAAAACAGAATCAAAACATCTATCTCACTTCCATGTTACTAATTTCAAAACCTCACATATATGCTCTACTTAGGATGATTAAATTCTTAATCAGTATAAAAAAAAATAAAAAAAAAAAAAAAAAAAAAAAAAAAAAGACCCCATGCTATAGTTCGCTAAAAAATTTAATCTTCCGGAAAAAAAAAAAAAAAAATTCTACAAAATTATCTCCGTACTCTACGCTGAGCTAGGCGGAAATATTCCGTGCACGTCCGCGGTGAGCTACGTAGAGTTAACATGGGGTATCCTAGCGGATCCTTGAGGATCCTTGGTGAGCCAAAACCCGCCTTTTATTACTACTAATATATATATACAATGGTGAAAGAAATAGTGAAACTTTATGAGAAATGAACAGTGAACAGAAAAAATGAAAAAAAAAAAATTTTGTTTTTGCTCAGACTCTTTGGCACTATCGACTGTGTATAAATAGTGTTTTTACTTTCTTAGTATACGGAAGAAGCAATAAATGACACTGTTTAGTATGATTTTGAGACAGCACTGGGTAGTGCTAATTAAGTTTTGAAAAATAAGTGTATACTACATTAAATCATTTATTTATGGAATTAATAGCATTTTTTATTAAACTAAAATTAAGTTAAAAATGCCTCATTTTATAACCTTTTAAAAATTATCCTGTGTTTTTATAGAAAATTTGAAAGTGCTGTTTGATTTCAATGCTACAACAAAAGTTTACTCAACAGCAAAACTGTTAACTTTTGTTACAGAACTGCAATTTATCCTCTTACAAATGCGTACAAAAAGAAAGTTTTGATTCGTGTTATTGTATTAGGAATTTGTGGTATAATTTATCAGAGTGTTAACAATATTTTCATAAATTCTGTATCAATTTAATATTTTTCCTTAAAAATCCATTTAAAAATTTATGAAAATATAGTATTTTTAAGCTTTTTTTTATGTTTCCTATAATTTACGCTTTTTCAAAACTCTATAGAGAATAACAGATAATAACACAAGCATTATAGTTTAAAGATTTAATCTATTAAAAAAACTAGAACATCTGTCTTTAACTCTGAATTTGACGCCTCTTGCAAGATTTTTTTAAATTTCTTCCTTTTATTACATTTGTAATTAAGATTGTATAATTTTAAACTAATTTACTAGAGATTTGATCGCTAAGAGAATGTCAGTTTAAGGATCACCAAAGCAGCCGAATTGTTTAACACTCTTTGGTACTTGTGCTATTCAGTGACTTTCTTTCATTCCTAGAACACATACCATCTGTGGTCTGAAATTGTTTTTTTCCTCTGAAATATCTTTTAATGAGTTTAAGGGATTATTTTTCTAAATGAAGAAATTTTGTGAAATGTTTTCTAAAGGTTGGTTTTTGACAATTTTATAAAGGGACGATCTAGATCCAATTTTCATCCCTGATTATCGTGCGGCCCTTTGTTTATGAACAGCCGAACCGCCGAATTTTTTGAGTTACCGGACAGCGATTTTGAAGAGTAAATATAGCAACTCGTGAAACCTTGCTTGTGCACTATGCATAGTTAAACCATTTTGTTTTTGATTCAGTCTTTGATGACAGTGTAAAAAAAAAAGGCGGTTCTCTTTTTCATTGTTATGTATTTGGAGAATGTGAGTGCATGCTAACAGATTACTTTAGCTGTAACTAGTATAAGTTATATTTGTAACTACAACTTATATTTTACATCTATTAATATCTATACAAGAAGCATAAACTAAAACAGAATCTACTTCTAAATCATGAGTAAGACTTACTAGTTATTCATTCTACTGATTTTTTTTTATTTTTTATATTACTTATTATTATATATTTATTGTAGAATATAAATATAGTGAATCACCATTTAATAAATTTTGATTAACAGTATTAATAATATAAACAAACATAGTACATGCATACATTTCAATTATTTAATCAAAAGAAAAGAAATTTATTTGCGCTAAACCAAATATATATACTTTCACTTTAATGTATTTTTTTCGTGCTTCTGAAGGAAAGTTTAAAAATTTCACTCTGGCTTTAGAAATTTCTCATATTTTAAGTGAAAAAAAAAAAACCCATAAAATCTCAGTACTCGTCTTTGCATACTATAGTGGTACTAAAAATGTTTGGAAGAGACCTGAAAATTTAATTGCGCTGGGTATTACTTGGATGCTAAATACATTACTGATTGTGTTTTATAAGAATGTCAAGGGACCAATAAAAACATTTGTATTATCCAGGATTTCGAATCATACGCATTTGAATTATTCAAGTTTGACAGTATTTTTTTTTTTAACATGAATTTACACATCAAACTGAATAAAGCAAAGCATACATACCTTTCTTATCCCCATTTCCTGCCCAATGATTTCCACTGTCCAGCCATGTTGATAATGTTTTAGAACTTTTTGAAGCCTCCAAATCTCTTCTTTTAAGAGCTTGTCTCTTTTGATTGCCACTTGGCTGGTGACGAGTTCGTTTCATAATAAATCTAGTGATGGGCGATTCTGGAAATTTTGAAAATCGATTAAAATCGACATCGTATAAAGTGTCGTCGATCATAATAAGAACAGATTTCTAAATTCTAGAATCGATTCCAAAATCGATATTTCGATATTTTTAAATTCACACAGATGAGCTCAAAATTAGTAATTCTAAAACTTAGCAAATCAGCAGAGCTGAAACTACCGCCTTCTAACCCTCACTCCCACTTAGGGAGGCACAGATGTAAACTATTACAGATTTTAAAGTCGAATAATAAGGATTTGTCTTTTATTAAGATGTAATTTTAATAATAAAAATCCCTGTCGGCTGGGCCTATAGGCGGAGGTAGATTTCGAAGATTGCTCATTTCAACAAAAAAAAAAAAAAAAAAAAAAAAAAAAAAAAAAATATATATATATATATATATATATATATATATATATATATATATATATATATATATATATATATATATATATATATATGATTAGAGATAAACCCAGTTTAATAACTTCATTTGGCCGTTTATGAAAAATTTTTAATTTCATTTTTCTGAAAAAACTGGTTTTATCAGAATCATCTTAAGAAAAATTCAGCTCAAATGCCCATTTTGACAACATATTTTGAAATAGATTCTGAATTTATTAAAAAAATCGACCAAAACAGTACATTATACAGCTCCTAAATAACAAAAAAACTGTCAGTTGAATGCATTTGAGAAAAAATTTGAATTTAAAAATGAGTCATAAAATAACCGATTTGTTGTTTGAATACATCCTTAATTCTATGATCATTATTGCTTCGGAAAATTTTGTGCGAAATACTCACTTTGACAGCATTTTAAAAAATATATTCTATCTTTATCAAAAAACTGGCCAATACGTCACAGTATATAGTTTCTAAATAAGAGGATCTGTAAATTGGATGCGTTTAAGAGCGAAAATGGATTTTAAAACGAGTCATAAAAAACGCAATTTGCTATGTGAAAACTTCCTTAAATTTTCAACACAAAGACTTCGGGAAATTCTGTTCAAAATATCCTTTTTGGTAGCCTTTTTCAAAACATATTCTGTCTTTATCAAAAAACCGATCAATGCATCACATTATATAGTTCCTAAATAAGAGGATCTGTAAATTGGATGCATTTGAGAGCAAAAATGGATTTAAAAACGAGTCAGAAAAAAACGCAATTTCTTATTTGAACACTTCATTAAATTTTCTGTCACGATGATTTCAGAAAATTCTGTTCAAAATACCCTTTTTGGTAGCCTTTTTTGAAATATATTCCGTCTTTATCAAAAAACTGACCAATGCATCACATTATATATTTCCTAAATAAGAGGATCTGTAAATTGGATGCGTTTGAAAACAAAAATGGATTTAAAAACGAGTCAGAAAAAAACGCAATTTCTTATTTGAATACTTCCTTCAATTTTCAGTACCGATGACTTTCGGAAATTCTGTTCAAAATACCCTTTTGGTAGCCTTTTTTGAAATATATTCTGTCTTTATCCGAAAATTGACCAATGCATCACTTTATGCAGTTTCTAAATAAGAGAATCTACCATTTGGATGCGTTTAAAATCAAAAATGAATTTAAAAATGAGTCAGAATATAAGCAGTTTGGATTTGAGGTTTTTTCTCCAACTCCTATTTTTGTTTAATTTCTTTTTGCTATACGAATTGGTCCTATGAAAAACTTATCAATATAAAAGTTGTAGATATTTTTGAGAAGATGTAAAATAAATTTAATCAGATTTGATATCTTAAAAATTGACGGAGTTATGGATTTTTCTCTTTTTTCAGCGCCCTTTTTCTTTTCGTTTTTAATTTTTTTCATCGGTAAAAGTTGGTCCTATCAAAAACTTGTAAATATAAAAGTTTTAGATAATTTTAAGAACATTTACAAAAAATTTAGTTGGACTTGATATCTTGAAAATTGACGAAGTTATGAATTTTTTTCTCTCAAAATCCCTGTTTTTTTCGCCCCTTGAGCCCACTTCTAAATTTATCAAAAATCAGTCATGCATATACTTTTGGCCCATTTTTAAGAAGTAATATAAACTTTAAACCGATTCAATATCTACTTTAATTAAGAAGTTATGGCGTTTTTTTCGGTTTTCACAAAAACGCCCCCTATTCCGACCCCCTTGGTCCGATTTTGCCCATTAACGAACTTAGCCAAGATTTTATCCCCTTTGATTTTATGTAAAAGTTTGGTGGGGATTGGTGAAGAATTATAGAAGTTATCGTGTCCATAAAAAAGTGAGATATATATATATATATATATATAGATTGATAGATAGATAGATATATAAACTGGTGCGATTGCAATAGGTAGTATTTAATAACGAAATCTACCTAATTTATATTATATTTAACTTTTTTTTGAGAAAGATCTCGGTCAGATATAAAAACTAGTCGTTGGGAGGCCACCGTAATATTTACCCATCATGGATGCATATGCCTAATATAAAATATAAAAATAAAACGTGTGTAAACTACTTATAGAATGCATCGTAATTCCAAAACAAAGTTTAAACTTATATTTAAATGGTTTTAATATCCATAGTAATGTTCTATTAATGAATTGCTGAAGAGACAATTTCGACAAATTATAAAACACCAAAATACTAAAATAGTACCGGACTGCGTAAAAGAAACATCCTTATAACTCCAAAAATAATAATAATATTAACTGACAATTTACTGCGTCGGATTAAGCGTCTCATTCTCAATTAAAATCTATCTTCAATTGAAATTTGAATGAAATACATAGGGCCATGAAAAATCGAAGAATGTGGAAAACAGATTACACATATCTCGGCAACTAATAATCCGATTGACTTTGTTCTTTATGGAAAATTTGTGTTATTTTATAGCCTTTTATGACCATTCCTTAAAAAAAATCGAAAACGTTTAAATACATTTCAACAGAACGAATTTTTCGAGAGTCCGAAAAAAATAGTTCCGTACAATCGAGGTTACTGATATTAAATAGGCTTCGTCCCATTCTCACATGCTAAGTACATACAAAATTTCAAATCTCTATCTCAATTTTTTCGGGAGATAGAGCGTTTACAGACTTACAGACGGACGGACGGGCAGATTTTTTTTTTTCTAAAAATATGTTTTTCGGAATCTTCAGTCTCTGAAACGTGTAAATCCGTCAAAAATTTTTTTTTCGATTTTCAAAGCGATTGCAAGACTTACCCTATACTACGTATGATGGGTAAGTAATAAAAGGGAAAAATGCTTTTTTTTTTTTTTTTTTTTTTTTAACCGAAACACATGTATTTTCTGCTTATTTCTTCAACCAAACAAATGGGGACTTACATCCTATAAACGTCATTCATAGGGGTCATTCTCTTCATTCCTCCTAAAAATCTATACACAGTTTTGTATGTAAGTATGTTCTAATAAATGCCGGAAAAAAATGAAGCTAAAACATTCATATTTATGAAAAAAGTAAGGATTTTTTAAAAGTTGTGTTTTTTATAAAAACATTTTTAAGTTTTAGTGAAATAAGCTCTTTTACAAAATAATAATAATAATAATTTAATTTAATTTTTAGTATCAATTGTTGTGACACCACACATATTACAATATTATTCAAAATTGAAGAGTGTACGGTGTCCCCTTGAAGTAAAATGAAGTAATTATTTGTATTTAAACAAAATCTATTTATAAATACTCTTTTGGATTAGTACAGTACGCTTTAATCTTCTCAAAAATATATTTTAGCACGCTTTTTTTTCTTTCTTTCTTCAGTACAAGTTTGCCAGTCAAAAAATAATGGTTTTAATATTTAGAGTAATAATCAAGGTATTATATAAACAAAAACTATTTGTAATTATATTTTTCCATTTCAATTAATTTTAATCTTCTCAAAAATATATTTTAACATTTTTTTTTTTTTAAATACAATTTGTCCAGTTAAATATTAATGGTTATTATTATTTAGATCAAAATCAAGGCATTATTTAAAGAAAAACTATTTGTAGTTACTCTTTTGATTTAGTGCAGTAAGTTATAATCTTCTCAAAAATATATTTTGCTGAAAGTTTTTTTAATAGAAGCTTTAAAATATAATTTTTAAAATGTGAGCTATATCAGTCAAATATAATTGGAAAATTAGGTTTGCCATAATTATTTTACATTTACAACTATATATTTTTTATTTATATTATATATATATATATATATACTATATTATGCACTGGTGTCCAAAATTTAAGCATAATTGGTAATTAAGTAATTATTTTTAAGTAATGAAAGAAATATGAATCGGAATGTACTGAAACTCCAGGTGTGTAAACAAAATAGTACGCGTCACACATTTTCGCGAAGAGTTTTCCCCGAAATCGAACAGGGGACCGTCAACAAATTGAAAAAGAACGAAGATCTTTTGGATAACCCTGTCAAAACTAATGTAGCAAAAGCGTTCAAACTGCACATTATGATTAATTGGCTTATTGTAATGTACTGTGTTAATTTTTACAAGGATAGCATGTATACTCGTAGAGAAATTAAGGTTTTTATAAAAACAGTCCTAAATTTTTCCAAGTTTTTTGCTTATAATTTGCAGAGTTCTTATTATAAAATAATGTTCTTTTCTGAAAATATGACAAACATCATTGTACACAATACCCTGTAATCAAAATTTTAAAAATAATAAAAATTGTAGGAAAAATGAGTATGTTTAGTAAATAATTTTTCATTGCGCATGCGTCAACGATATCAAAATGTCATTTGCATATTGTGTTAGCAAAATGTATAGAGCAACTTCTGTAAAAGTTTCAAAAAAACATAGCTTGAAAATTCCGAAAATGGGAGCCTATAGAATCAACTCAAAATTCGTTATTCCTAAAGGAAGCAAAAAAATCAAGGGTTTTACATAAATATAGTTGTACGTGCAATATTGTGTAGGCACTAAACAATGGAATATGGATACAGCCCCTCATCTTTTTGCTTCATTTAGGGAATAAAGGATTTTGATCTCATTCTATCAACGATAATTTTCAGAATTTTTAAGCTATGTTTTTGAGACTTTCACAAAAGTTGCTCTATACATTTAACTAACATAATATGCAAATGAAATTTTAATAGCGTTCACGCATGCGCAGTAAAAAATTATTTAGTAAACCTGCTCATTTGTCATACAATTTTTATTATTTTTTAATTCTGATGACAGGGTATTGTGTACAATGATGTTTGTCATTTTTTCAAAAAAGAACACTATTTTATATTAAGAACTCTGCAAATTATAAGCAAAAAACTTAGGACTGTTTTTAAAAAAACCTTAATTTCTCCTCGAGTATACATGCTATCCTTGTAAAAATTAACACAGTACATTACAATAAGCCAATTAATCATAATGTGCAGTTTGAACGCTTTTGCTACATTAGTTTTGACAGGGTTATCCAAAAGATCTTCGTTCTTTTTCAATTTGTTGACGGTCCCCTGTTCGACTTCGGGGAAAACTCTTCGCGAAAACATGTGACGCGTACTATTTTGTTTACACACCTGGAGTTTCAGCACATTCCGATTCATATTTCTTTCATTACTTAAAAATAATTACTTAATTACCAATTATGCTTAAATTTTGGACACCAGTGTATGGGTCAATCCATTTCAAGTGGTCCAGCACTGGTCGCTCGACTATTTTTAAAAAATCTGAAATTTTTTGTACAACAACCCTAACATGGTGGAAGTTCAAAATGACCGTTCTTTTAATTATACTATTTTTTGTTTGTGCATAGCGGCCATCTTTGTTTCATCGTGTGCAGCGATTTTCTCAGATACTAGGATACACAAAATTGTAAATATGTCGTCTTCTATTTTACCAATTGAAATGGGGTTTGCAGCATTTTGTTCAGAATAAAATAGGCTAAATACACAGTGATAGAAAAATTTTGAAAAATAAATTTTTACAGGTGAAATTTTAGCACAAAATGTACGATTTTTTCCAAAATCTATCCGTTTGCAAGAGGAAAATTTTCATGCAAGGGAAACTGTCAACCGTACACAATTTTTTCTACAAATAAGTCAAAAGTGCGTGTACTCATACACCAAGTCCCAGATCTGGGAGTTAATTTCTCTTTGCGAAAAAAATTTCGAAATTCGTCAAAAATTTCAAAAATCGCACTTTTTAGGCTTTGATATCTCTGGTGGGGCACGAGATAAAAATCTGAAATTTTGGTTTATGATAGTATCTTATAGTAGCGTAATGTACAAAAAATTTCAAGAAGGAGATTTGACTACAAGCTGAGATATGACATGGAAAATATGTGAAAACAATACTACCAAACTATTGTATACCTACTATGTAATTGTTCAACAAGACTGTCAACCTTGCACATTTTTTTCTACAAATAGGTCAGAAGTGTGTGCACTCATACACCAAGTCCCATATCTGGGAAATGATTTCTCTTTGCGAAAAAAATTCCGAAATTCGTCTAAAATTTCAAAAATCGCACTTTTTAGGCTTTGATATCTCTGGTGGAGCACGAGATAAAAATCTGAAATTCTGGCCTTTGATAGTATTGTGTAGTAGTGTTATGTACAAAAAATTTCAAGAAGGAGATTTGACTACAAGCTGAGATATGACATGGACAATATGTGAAAACAATACTGCCAAACTATTGTAACATACTATGTAATTGTTCATACCTCCAAAATTTTAAATTAATTATTTATGGTACAAAGATAAATGTTAGTTACAAATATCTTTTTCAAATGCTTCTGTGTGATTTAAACAATTCAGAATGTATGCTAAACCAATACACTATTTGTCCAGATGAACAAATCTACTAGAAATGCTATTCGAACAATTTTACTCGGAACACATTTCAGGAAAAGTAAATTACAGACAATGAATTGCAACTGATCGAGTTGACATGGCTTCAATTATTAAACGTAGAGAATTTCATTCAAGCTAACAAGGGATTACAAGACTTGGGGGGCTTCAAATAAAATTTTTAGAAAGAACAGCCTGATGGACTGATAACAGTAACTGGTCGAACTCATAACATCTCTCGTAAATATTGTTAAGATCTTTGTTGAGCATATATAGTATTTTGTAAATTAAATGCTTATTATTTAACTGTTTTCAACAAACGATATTTTCTGTGTAAATATTGTAATGAGACTAATCTCATTTCTCCTAATGTACTCGTAATAGCATTTCTTAACATTTTTTAATCACCGTATCACAGCTTGTAGTCAAATCTCCTTCTTGAAATTTTTTGTACATAACCCTACTACACAATACTATCAAAGGCCAGAATTTCAGATTTTTATCTCGTGCTCCACCAGAGATATCAAAGCCTAAAAAGTGCGATTTTTGAAATTTTCGACGAATTTCGGAATTTTTTTCGGAAAGAGAAATCATTTCCCAGATATGGGACTTGGTGTATTAGTACACACACTTCTGACCTATTTGTAGAAAAAATTGTGCAAGGTTGACAATCTTGTTGAACAATTACATAGTAGGTTTACAATAGTTTGACAGTATTGTTTTCACATATTTTCCATGTCATATCTCAGCTTGTAGTCAAATCTCCTTCTTGAAATTTTTTGTACATAACGCTACTACACAATACTATCACAGGCCAAAGTTTCAGATTTTTATCTCGTGCCCCACCAGAGATATCAAAGCCTAAAAAGTGCGATTTTTGAAATTTTTGACGAATTTCGGAATTTTTTTCGCAAAGAGAAATTAACTCCTAGATCTGGGACTTGGTGTATGAGTACACGTACGTTTGACCTATTTGTAGAAAAAATTGTGTAAGGTTGGCAGTTGCTCTTGCATGAAAATTTTCCTCTTGCAAACGGATAGATTTTGGAAAAAATCGTACATTTTGTGCTGAAATTTCACCTGTAAAAATTAATTTTTCAATATTTTTCTATCACTGTATATTTAGCCTATTTTATTCTGAACAAAATGCTGCAAACCCCATTTTAATTGGTAAAATAGAAGACGAGATATTTACAATTTTGTGTATCTTAGTATCTGAGAAAATCGCTGCACACGATGAAACAAAGATGGCCGCCATGCACAAACAAAAAATAGTAAAATTAAAAGAACGGTCATTTGGAACTTCCGTCATGTTAGGGTAGTTGTACAAAAAATTTCAGATTTTTTAAAAATGGTCGAGCGACCAAAAAAATATTTTCTGGACCACTTGAAATGGATTGACCCCCATATATATATATATATATATAATTGACATATTTTTTATTTTTTTATTTTATTTATTTATATCAAAATAAAGGAATTTTTTAAGCACAAATCATTTATAATTCCACTTTTGCATTACCAAACCAGTGGCCGAAAGGTTCTGACCTCGAAATAAGTAGACGGGAGGCGCTGGGTTCGAACTCAATCGTGCCTGTCGAAATTTTTCATGTTTTTCTTCGAACCTTGATTTTCCATGCGTAAATACTAGTTAGGTTCAAGAAAGACCCCCACGGAGAGCACTTCTCTAATTTGGGTTAATATTTCTCGTGAAAAAACACCGAAAGCACTGGCGATAATGAATAAATAAAATAATACACTTTGTAAAAATCGTCATAAATAAAACATAAAGCAGTTGCTTTAATTTTTATTTATGGTGATTTTTAGAAAGTGTATTATTTTATCTAACCGGGTGATCCAAAAGCCAGGACGAACTTGAAAAATTAATAATTCGAAATCGAATCAAGATATAGAAATACCGATTTGCACCAAACGGATGTAAAAGAAACCTGGTTTTGTGTGACAACAGAAAGAAAATTAGATTCGCCAAATTGCTAGTGCTCAATTTTTGCTTTTTTTTTTCTTCTGTATGTATCGTTTGTCATGTTCAGTCACTATATATACTTTTCTACTATTTGTCACATCTCGGCAAAAGTAAATTTCACAGGAAAGGCAAAAGAAGATTTGCAAACATTAAGTTTTAAAACTTAGCTCTGCTTTCAATACTAGAAATGGTAATAAAAGCATAAAACTCTTTAAAATGGAGTCTTGATGAATATTGAAGGATTGAGTACACAATCCAACCTCCTTCTGTAGTCACTAACTGACATATAGCGGAATAAAATAATGTTCCGGGCAACTACACTTGTCAAACTTTGAATGTAGGAAGATGAATCTATGACAGACCTGTCACTGCCAAATAATTTTTTGCGAGATGTGTCTTGTCTCTTGCAGCTGAGAGATATTAACTATTTTATTTTAATGGTGTTCTTTCGTTTTTCTGAATATCTTCCATTTAACTTCGTTTTTCTTAGAATTAAGGAAATCCCGACTATTTATTTAAACAATAGTATGGGATCCGTTCCTGGTTCCGTGTTAGAGAATGGAGATGAAAACCCCCTTTTTTATTGAAAATTTTTCACATTTAATTTATATTTCGTCTAGATTGATCAATAACAATAACAGCATATGTATATATTTTGTTGCCTTTTTGATTCTGTTCATTTCAATGGTTTTATCGTATAATTCCATTACATTTTTATTTATATAATTTATATTATTTTATTTATTTATTCAAAGAATTTTTCCGCTCTCGAATAATAGCCAGAAACAAATGCCGTACTATTTATATTGTTTTAAGGAAAAATGAGTTAACCTTTCTTATTCGGGATACACACGATAGAAATAATTAAAAAAAAAAAAAAATACACTTGAAAGTTAGTTCTAAAACCGTACAAAATGCTTAAGTTAAGATGCATTTTTCCAACAAATGTACTATTAAAAAAAAATTCCACTGGCGTGGTCGTTTCTATCGTTAACATGCTCTATAATATTGATTTTAAAACAAATTGTTTTTTTTTTTTTTTTTTTACAATGCACCAGTATGCAATTTGCAATCTGTGCTTCGCACACAGATTGAGATCCACTCATTACGAACAGTAAATTTTGAAAAATTAAATACTTAAAAATTTTCAAATAAATAAGTAAACAGAAATTTAATAAACAACTAAAAAAAAAAAAGCTTACCAATTGCTTCCAATGTTAACAATTTCTCTGCACAAGCCCACCCAAGACAGCACTACCGAGAGACAGTTGTTTATCTGATACATTTAATTGAGAGCAAATTCTTTGGCGTTTTTTTAAATACAAATAGAAATATCTCATAGTAACCACACCCCCAGGTCTAGAACTAGAAGGGAACAACGTTACTAGATCTAAAGGTTGCGCCCTTTCATCCCCGTTTCACACCAATAGGGAGCGACTCGCCGCTTGACTCACTCCGCCTGCTTAGGTGAGGGGCTGTGCATATATAACGTTATCATTTTAGGGGGGAGGGGGAGCCTGGGCAATAATATCGTAAGATATCTCTAGGGGGAAGGAGATTTTTCGTTTGATCGATATCATTTTTGATCCAATCAAAATTTTCTCTTTTTATATTTAACATGGTCTTTGGTTCAAATAGTATGGTATTTTTGTTTAATCTATTGTCTATTTTTTCTGAAAACATAAAGTTATTATTAAAATTATTAAATTAATATAAAATTATTTAATTCTAAAGCAAGGAATACCTCAACGTTTTATATTTCTATTCTTCTTCATATGTGTATAGATAGATAATCTCTATTTGAGAAACCAATGCGAATAGATGTGAAATGAAACTTGTTTACTAATAAATAAAAGAGAAAAAATATTGTTATTATTATTTTTTTTTAATAAGAAATACTATTGTCTGTATTATTTCCCCTACTCCGTGCGGGAACAAGTGCAAGAAGACCTTATGTAACATGAAACAAAAATCTATTATAAAATTCTTTTAAGGGTTGTTTGAAATAAAGTTATTTCATTTATAAATTGATAATGACTTCTCTTTATTTGAATCAATAAAGTATGCGAAAAATAAATGTGACCAGTTTTGTATGTCACTCCAAACAAAAGAAATAAACTCTAAAATTGAAAAATATTTTAGACATTGATAACGATATCATTAGGGTCGAGGGATGATAAGGTATGATATCGGAAAGGGGGAATGGGGTCCAAAATTACCAAAAAGTTGTTAACGATATATATGCACATTTCCTAAGTAAATTTTTGATTGAAAAATATCAGTAGAAATTTTTGTGTGGGAATAAGTTTAACACCGGGGACGAGCGACACGTATACGTGCCGCAAAAGAGGCTTAAGAATTCTTGTTTATCTCCACCAATAATATTTTACTGTGAAATTTTCCTTATTTAATTGATGTATTTTCTCGATTTGAAAAGGCACAAATAACTGTTTTTAGAAACCGGTGACAAAACATTAAAAATTTCGTAAAAGGCTCCCGTCGCGAAGAGGTTAACGATTCAAAAATATTCTTTATACATCACATCTAAAATTTAAACTCTTATTTTTTTTTTTTTTGACTTTTTGCAATTTAATTTTTAAATTTGCTGTCTTTTACATTAAGTTTCGTTTACGATTCAATATGAAAAGTTAGAAAAAAATAAATAAAAGAATGTAATGTAGTAATTTTTATAAGTAAAAAGGTATAAGTAATAAGTATATCTACAAAAGCAACAAATTTGGATTCTTACATGAATATACAGTTAATGTTTTGTTTATAATTTTAAACATAATATTTTAATAATCAATTCGAAATCTGAGATAACTCTAATGTTATTGTTATTTCGGTATCTTTTTCGCAAAATGCTATTTCATAAAAAAAAAAAAAAGTTTAAAACTTGAATTTTAATTTTTTTCGCACACCAGTTTGTGTTTTAGGTAATTAGATTACAGAAGTAAAGGCAATAGAAACTTTCATTCTTTCATATGTAAATAGCTAAATTTTTAATACAGTTGGCCCCGCTTAAACGAATATTGACGGTTCCAGAAAAAAATATTCGATTAAGCGGGGTATTTGATTAAACGGGGAGGCATATAAATGTAATATTTAAGGTGTAATTAAATGACAAAATTGTTAAATATAGTATATTTAATTTCCAGAGTAAGAAAAACTTGTTAAAAACTTTAATAGAACAATGCAAACTGAATTAAAAACAAAATAATTCAAGTAAATACGCATTAGTTCAATGTCAGTAAACACATGCTTTCCATTCCATTTAATACAGATTGTGTGAATTGGGTCCAAATTTTGTTATTAGAATTTAATTTACGTAATTTATACAGGTTTAAAAAAATAGATGAAAGTGGTTATGTGAAATTTTAGAGTAAAACATGGACGAGTTCTTTTTCTAATGGTATCATAATTACCATCTTGAGCCTCTAACTGACATAACATTATTCTTAAGGGGCTACTTCAGTCTCGAAAGGATTTGCTCGCAAATACTAATTCTATAGAAGAAGTTTACAAGCATATTTCTGACGCATTTTAATATTTTTAAATGGACTTTTTTAGCAATGGATAGCTGAGATCGATCTGTTCAAAGGGCGTCGTCGTTATTAACTTTTTCGATTTTTATTGTTGCTTTTTTTAATGATGATGATTTCAATTTCCGAGCTGGTTTTAAAAATGAAAGTGATTCCATTAAAAATACCTTTAAGAAATGGAAAAAGTGAAAAAAAAAAAGTCCTTTGACAAACGAAAGTAAACAAATTTGAAAATTGATCGAAATTACTGTCCAATTTATTTCACCATTTTTAAAATTTATTCGAAAAAAAGAGCAAGGAAAGGAGCTCACTTGACCAATCTACTGTACTCTTTCCAGGCGAAATCCATGCTGAAAGTTCTGGAAATTTGTTTTTTGTGTAACAACCGAAAATGACAAAAAGTGTGAAGGAAATTCCAATTGAAGCATGTTTTTCATACCCATTTTTCAAATTGTCTCACTCAGTTGTTATTCGATTAAGCGAGGACATTCCGTGAAAAGTATTCGGTTAAGCGGGGAAAATAACATTAGCCCAATGGGATTAAATTCGGTTCCTGGGGGGTTTTATTCGAATAAGCGGGGTATTCGATTATCCGTTACCCGATTAAGTGGGGAGGACTGTATTATCAATTAAAAATATTTATACTAGATAATTATATCTTATTTTTTTAAAAATAAAATTGGAAATTTCGAGTAATATACACATTCGAGTAAACACATTCCTAAAAGATTATTTAAAGTAACATTTTAATATTTCATAATAATAAATAATGCAAACATACACTCATACGTGAGAGAAATTAAAATAAATTTCTGTGCGAAAGAGAGAATAACAATTATTTAAATATTATTTTTCAAATCCAAAAAATGTCATATTTAAATTTTAAAATTATGCATCGTTTTAGCTTTTTAAAATTTATCGTTGTTTCTTTCAGGTTCCATCTTGTAAGTTTTATACCATTAATCACCAGCTGTGTCCCTTTAATATTTTCATTTCTTGAGAAAAAGTAATAAGTAAAACGGACCTACCTCTCAGGAGCTGGTTGCAGATATATCCTTTAGTAAGCGCAGAAAAGAGGACACGTTAACACAATGAAGACACACCCACGGCGTAATCACTTTCTTGATTAATTTAATCACAGCAAACATCTAAAACAAACTTAAACAGAATTGGATTAATAAAAATGAACATTTAAAAAACATATTCGTGAAGCTTTTTTGGCTTTCACGATTCGGTAGAATAAGATATTTTAGCCAGCACATCAATTGGCTTGGCATCATTAAAAGCTGCTCGCAAAACGCGTAACAATCGAAGAGTGTTTGAGAAAATGATATGCAGTACTAGGTATAAAGGAATAATGCTGATTATACAGTTTTTATTGTCTCTGGGATATAATAATATAATGTCCTGCGTGCACACAATGTTGACTCGTGTGGTGCTGTCACCTGTTGACTGTTTTGAGAAGTAATCAAAGTGGGATACCGCACCTTTTGTCGCTTCACAGATATATTTTGCACTTGACACACAGGTTTATATATGATGCATAAACACGATAAAAATACACAGATGAATTATTGCGTTGCATGCCTCACATAAAATGAAAAATATAATTTGTTCTAGTCTAAATAGTTCACTAGTTCACACAAAACAGGGATTTCCAACTTGAAATTCTGTGCAGGAAATCTTACACCCCTACTTTTTGTGTGAAATTGATGACTCTGATAACTGCAGTTCTCTACGTAAGTGTTCAAAATGAGGTTTTGGAAGCGGCTTTGTCATAATATCTGCTAACATCAACTTCGACGGACAGTACGTTAATTTAATTACACCAGTTTCGCGCAAATGTTTGATGTGGTGATATTTCACTTCAATGTGTTTCGTACGCGATTGTGATTTTTCATTCTCTGTCAGCTTGATCGCTGATATATTGTCCTCGTAAATAGTTATTGGCAGTTGTTGTTCTATTTCTAGATCTTCAAGTAAGTTTAGCAACCATTTGAGCTCCTGAGCGGCGTTAGAAATGGATATGTATTCCGATTCCGCAGTTGAAAGCGCTACACATGATTGTTTTCGAGAAAGCCAGGTTAAAATATTTTTACCAAGTCTAAAAATGTTTCCAGTGGTGGACTTTCTGTCCATCCTATCGCTCGCGAAGTCCGCGTCGCTGTATACAGTCAATATTGGAGGTTTAGATTTATCTATGATAAATTTCAGGTCTTTAGTGGTGAGAAGATATCTTATCAGTTTCTCTATGGCTTCCCAGTCAACTTCTCTCGGTGACTCGTTCCTCCTCCCCAGTATGTTTACTATGGAAGCAATGTCGGGTCTGATTAGAGTAGCAATGTACAGTAGCCCCCCTACTGCCTTTCTGTATCTCGTGTTATCCTCCATAGGTTTCCCGTTTGGGTCCAAGCTGAAATATTTTGTGTTCATTGGGGTGTATGTTGGCTTACTGTCGATCAGATTAAATTTTTCTGCAATTTCTATTATTTTATGTGTTTGATCTAGCTCCAAACTACCATTTTCGGTTTCTCTTATATTTATTCCCAAATACTGTGTCACTTTTCCCAAGTTTTTAATTTCATATTCGCGGGAAAGTTCAGTGTAAACTTCGTGTGTAATTTCCTCATCCCCTGCTACAAGAATGTCGTCGACATACACTATTATAAACGCGATCCGATTGTTTTTGATTCTCTTATACATGCACTGGTCTGATACGCATTGTTCAAATTTCAAATTATTTAGTGATTTGCTTATTTTTAGATTCCAAGCTCTAGCGGCTTGTTTGAGACCGTAAATAGCCTTGTTAAGCAAGCATACTTTGTCTTCCTGACCTTTCTCTACATATCCCTCTGGCTGGGACATATATACCTCTTCCTCTAAGTCGCCATGCAGGAAAGCGGTTTTTACATCCAGGTGAGTAATTCTTAAATTTTTGTATACTGCGGCATTTAGGAACGCTCTCAATGTTGTGTGTGATACGACCGGTGCGTAGGTCTCATCGTAATCACTTCCGTATTTTTGCGAGAACCCTTTGGCTACTAGCCTAGCCTTAAATCTTTCTATGGTTCCGTCCACGTTTCGTTTCGCTTTAAACGTCCATTTATTGCCTATTACGCGTTTCCCGGAAGGAGGTTTGACTAATTTCCATGTTTTGTTTTGCTTTAAGGATTCAATCTCTTCTTTAGCGGCCTCAATCCATTTATTTTTAATTTGGACATCTTCAATGTTTTGTAATTCATCCCACGTCTTGGGTTCTTGTACGCGACACATGTTCGCACTTATCCCGAATATATCGGGCGGTACACCTCTATTATTTCTCTGAGATCTGCGAGGTTCGTCAGGAATGTTTTCCGGAATCTTAATTTTGTTTTCATCATCATCGCTTAAATCCACTCCAACTGTTTCGGTGGGAGTTTGCTCATCGTTTAGGTTTTCGTTAATATTGCTCGTTCCGTTCTCAATAAATTTCACTGTTCGCGATATTAGAACATTATTTCCGCCGGTATATATCCTGTAACCCTTGCTACGATTGTCGTAACCTAACAAAATTCCTTCTATCGCCTTTTCATCAAATTTGGATCGTTTCTGTTTATCCACATACGCATATGCTTTGCATCCAAACGTTCTAATGTTCGATAAGTTTGGTTTCCTACCGTTCCACAGTTCGAAAGGGGTCCTACAATTTTCGTTTGCCTTTGTGGGTAAGCGGTTAATTAGGTAGTTCGCGGTTAGTACGGCTTCACCCCAAAAATGTTTTGGCAAATTCGCATCCGATAGCATCGTACGTGCCATTTCAACTATAGTTCTATTTTTGCGCTCCGCCACGCCATTTTGCTGGCTGGAATATGGGACGCTTAATTGGCGTTCTATCCCGTTTTCTAACAGAAAATTTTCAAAATTGTCTCCAAGATATTCTTGGGCGTTGTCGGATCTGATTGCCTTAATCATTTTCCCGAATTTATTTTTAGTTAGTGCTATGTACTCGGTTAGTTTTGTTATAGCTTCAGATTTGTGCGATATCAAATAGATCATTGTGAATCGGCTATAGTCGTCAGTAAAAGTTATAAAATACCTTTTTCCACTGAGTGTTTGTGTGTTCATAGGCCCGCATATGTCTGTGTGTATTAGGTTTAACACCTCTTTGGATCTGTTTGTGGCTATTTTGGGGTAAGGCGCACTCGCCAGTTTGCCCTGTATACATTTGGTGCAAGTGGTTTCGTGCTTGCAATCATTTATTTCTATACCCTCGACAAGCGCATTTTTGATAAGTGATCTGATTGCATCGTAATTTTTATGGCCTAACCTGTTATGCCACATGGATATGCAATTTTTATTACCGCAATTAGTTTGTGTTTGGGTTCGAGTGCTATATCCATAGTCGTCTTTGGGTCCTAATTCGTACAAATTATCATTTAATTTGGCGGTCAAGATAATATTATCATCTTTGACAAACATGCATGATTGTTTTTCAAAAATTACTTTAATATTATTTTCTGTAGCCTTTTTGACCGATAGTAAGTTGCTTTGCAGCTCGGGGCAGTATAAAACATCCTTAAGTGTGATGCTGTGTTGTGCGTCCGTTTTTAAATTTACGTCGCCCACGCCCTGAGAATTTAATCTTTTCCCGTTGCCTATAGTTATATTCCCGAAATTTCCTGGTGTGAATGTTATAAAATTTTCTCTCACAGATGACACGTCTCGTGCATCCTGAATCAACAATATAAGTGTAGGGGTCTGTTGTCTGTGTTCTGTTGACTAGTGTTGTGTCGGTTTCAGACTCATTTTCCACTGGGGGAGGAGAAACATTAGTACTATTCGTTCTGCTTTCGAAGCAGAAATTAGAAGTGTCATGTTTATCCTCACTTTTGTTTTTGTGGTGATTATATTGGTTTTTGAAATTCTGGCCATTATTATAGTTTTTGGATCTGTTATTATCATTTTTATAATTATTTGTCTTTTGTTTATTTTTCAACAGAAAACAATCGCGCATTATATGGTTGTCACGATGGCAGTGCGAACAATACTTTTTGTACTTGTTCGTCTTATTTGTCGCTTTGTACGCGACATTTGAATTTTTGTTGTGCGTTCTGTGCGTGTATTCGTCAATTAATTTGTTTTTAACAAGCTCAAGGTTTAATGTAGCTTCGTCTCTCGCCTCAAGGCTTGTTATAAGAGGCGAATAGGATGGGGGTAGTGAGCAAAGCATGATCGCAACAATATGCGATTCATTAATATTCTCTCCTATTGCGGAGAGATTTGACTTAATAGTCAATATATTATTAATGTGCTCAATTAAATTGCCCCCTTCGCCTAATTTTTGCGAATATAGCTGCCTGAGCAGAAATAATTTTGAACTTAAATTTTTTCGTTGATGAGTGCTCTTGAGTTTGTCCCAAATTTGTTTGGGTGTTGTTAAATCTTTCACATAAACAATCTGTGAATCGTCTATACAAAGATTAATAATGGCCTTTGGCTTGTTGCTGTTTTTTAAGTACTCAGCATCTGCGCCCGTGGGGGGGTCTTCAAGCACATAGCTAAACAGGCCATCTTTTGTTAGTAAATTTTCTAATTTAAAGCTCCAGTTACTATAGTTTTCGTTATTGAGCTTTTCTATATTTAAAATATCTTTCGACATAGCCATGGTGGCTTTTATTATATGTATATATATTTTCTTTTTCTTAATAAACGTATCAGTTATTTTTAAAACATACTATGTTACTATTTGTAATTCTTCACATACATATATATTATATTTCACAATTTTTATAATTTATCAAATATATCAATTATAAACATTTATTTCTTTTTCTTTTCTTTTCTTTTCGTAAAGCAAACTATAAACAATGGGACACTATTGTGCTGGTTTTATTTTTCTAGCACATCAGGGGTCATAATCTGTAAGTTTTATACCATTAATCACCAGCTGTGTCCCTTTAATATTTTCATTTCTTGAGAAAAAGTAATAAGTAAAACGGACCTACCTCTCAGGAGCTGGTTGCAGATATATCCTTTAGTAAGCGCAGAAAAGAGGACACGTTAACACAATGAAGACACACCCACGGCGTAATCACTTTCTTGATTAATTTAATCACAGCAAACATCTAAAACAAACTTAAACAGAATTGGATTAATAAAAATGAACATTTAAAAAACATATTCGTGAAGCTTTTTTGGCTTTCACGATTCGGTAGAATAAGATATTTTAGCCAGCACATCAATTGGCTTGGCATCATTAAAAGCTGCTCGCAAAACGCGTAACAATCGAAGAGTGTTTGAGAAAATAATATGCAGTACTAGGTATAAAGGAATAATGCTGATTATACAGTTTTTATTGTCTCTGGGATATAATAATATAATGTCCTGCGTGCACACAATGTTGACTCGTGTGGTGCTGTCACCTGTTGACTGTTTTGAGAAGTAATCAAAGTGGGATACCGCACCTTTTGTCGCTTCACAGATATATTTTGCACTTGACACACAGGTTTATATATGATGCATAAACACGATAAAAATACACAGATGAATTATTGCGTTGCATGCCTCACATAAAATGAAAAATATAATTTGTTCTAGTCTAAATAGTTCACTAGTTCACACAAAACAGGGATTTCCAACTTGAAATTCTGTGCAGGAAATCTTACACATCTAAAAATATGATGCGATTGATTATCACATTGAAACTTTTTATAGAAGAAAAATTAACAGAAGCAGTATTTATAAAAAGTATTTAAAACACAAATAAAAATAACAATTTTAATTATTAAAATGCCAAATTCTTAAAGCCGAAAGAAAGATTTGCATAAAAAATGAATTTTAAATTCAGAGTAAAATACCTTCCGAAAAGGTTATTTAAAATTAGTTATAATTTAATATTGTATTATCATAAAATTATAAAAATTTTTTAATAGTTAATGTATTTAAAATTTTGACCCTACGAATAAAATTTCATCTCAAGCATATAATTTCTTCAAAAGATGCGTTTTTGTAGATCTATTTCAGATGGGTGCTCCATTATTTGATAGTTTATCATGCAATTACAGCTGATTTACTCCAATTTTTTCGAAAGCTTATCTCTTTTTATTTCTATTGAACATATTTCGTCTAGGGGCTTCTTCACATACATGAAAACACCCGCTCGTTAATGTTATACTCTTGTAGGGGAAAATTCTTTTTTAATATCTCGTTTGCAGTCAAATGCTTTTATCATATTTTATTTTACTTTATATTATTTTATTTCATATTATATTATTTTATTTTATTTCATTTACTTATTTTGCATAGGATAATTTATATCGATCTCTACAATTTTTCGATTTTCTTTGCTTTTTTTTATGAGGATTCTTTACATTGGAAAACGGTTAAAAAAAATAAAAATGTCATAATAATAAAAAAAAACTGCAAACCAAAATAAAAAAATAAAATAAAAAACAGCATTTGTAGAGTTCGTCCACAGGAATCCAATGTAAAATATCAATAAATAAATAAATAAAAACAAATAAATAAACAAGTAATTAAAAACAATTAAATAAACAAATAAATAAAAACAATTAAATAAACAAATAAATAAAAATAATATAAAGTTTTTGGAAAGCAAACGACATATTGAGTCATCCGGAAAATTCTGCAGTATTCTTGTGAGAATGTTAAAATTATTGAATGAGACCGGAAATGACGAACAAATTTATTGCAAAATAAATAAAGAGTTTTCTATATGTACATTATCAAAACAAAATTTTCTTCCTAAAATTTCGGTGAAAATGTGGCATTTGTGGATTCGAACTTTATCAAAAAAAAAAGCATGACCCAATATTTAAAATTTTTCTTCCATAGGATTAGCGAGCGGCTGTTTTCATGGAAGTGTAGACTCTTAATTTGTCTCAAAAGAATGAAGGTTCTGATTTTCACAAATGTTTTTATTACCATTTTTATTCCATCTCAAGTGTCCTAAATTTTGGCATGGATCCCGCTCAACCCCCTTCAATTTTTATAGAATTGATACAGAACATACATGTAGATAATAAGATGAACACTTGGAAACTTTTAGTGCAAGAAGTTAGTATAATTGGGGCGTCAGGGGTCCATTTGTACCAATCACTATTTCATGGTCACAGGAAAAATGGCCAAATCATCAAGTTTGGCATCCTATTGCTCATGATATATGAAATCTTACTTATTGAAAATAGGTGATTTAGTACAACTTTTTGTGCTAAAAAACGTAACTGCAGTATTAAAAATCACAAATCGATACCATCGTTTAAACGATCAACAAACATACAATAGATTCAATTATATTTTTTTATTTAAAAAAATCAATGTTATCTGTATTATGTACTCATTGACACTCGAATAATATAGTTTTTAATTTTGAAATATTTCGGAGAATCTTTTGAGGAATGTAGAAACGAACTCATACGTTAGAAACAATTAAAGCTAACCCGACTCGAAAAATAGAAATCAATACGATTCAACACCGAAAAAATATTAACTTTAGCAGGATTAAACAATTCGTTTTCCATATTTTGACCCCAACTCGAAATACCCAACCAATAACCGCAACTCTAGCTAATGAAAAAATATATTTATACTGTAATGCAGCAATGAAATGTAGTCTACAGTTATGCCTCCTGTACTAATTTTAATTTTTATGGAAAAAAAAAAAAAAAAAAAAAAATGTAAATTCTTTTGAGAAATCTATTCATCTCGAATCAATAATCATGCGTGTCAACATCCAACTAGAACCTGAAACTTATAAAGTTAACCCAATTCGAATCCCACCTGCGACAACATAATATATAGGCCTAACCCGATTCGGTCCAGACCGCGAGTCAGCTCAGGTTCTTGCCCGACACAATTCAGAACTCTGATTGCCATCCAAGACAACTCCGATCCAGAAATATTTCACACCAAGCCGTTCGATAATCCACAATCAGCGACAATCGACCCACAATTTAAAACAGTTATCAAAAATAGCATGGGATCATAACTTCAGTAGAAATTTTATATTTTAAGTTGCCGCACCTTTCGATGCACTTCGAAAATATTCTTTGAGAAAATTCTAGATCAGAACACTTACAAAGTTCATTATAAAAGATAAATCGATGTATATATATATTTAAAGAATTTTTTAATTAGATAACATTTGTATAACAAGAAAATGCTTTTGCTGCGTAAATTAATTAAATTTTCTATTTTACTTGAAAATAAAACTTTTTGGTCAGAGGCACAAAGAGCTAACTAGGCCCACATTTATAATTTACTTGTATATATGTTTACGTATGTATTAATTACTGAAAATTTATCTTTTGGAAAATCAGCGTTATTGTATCATAAATGATTTCATTTTTCAGGTTGATCTTTGATTTTGCAACAGGTTTATAGATACAAAAATGTTTTATTATGTGTGTAAATATATATTATATATATATGCATATGCATACGTATAATAATTTTCATTAAAAGTATTTTAATCGGCATATTAGAGTTAGAGATCTGCACGGGCCGATTTTCATTAACGCCATTCGGGCCGGGCTTGGGCCTTGATTCTGAAGACTCGAGCCGGGCCGGACGGGCCTAGTTACTAATCTTTTCGGGCCGGGCCTTAATTTCTTTTCTGGAGTATCGGGCCGGGCCGAGCCTAACTTATTTTTTCTGTACTAAACCGAGACTGATATCGTTCTTCCTAGTTTTCCCGGACCAAAATAATCAGTTCCTGTTGAATCTTCCCGTATGAAAATCCGTTTCTCGACGTGGAAAAGTCTGTTCATAAATCAGTAAAGTTTGGCTTGGTCCAAAAATTTTTGCAAAATAGGCATATATTTTCAAGTCGTCATTGTTCTACAATTAAACATTTGAATTTATTCTTTTTAAAGAATCGTAGATGACTAGGCGTCTTAAAATAGAATTAAACAATGATTATGAAACATGATTATGACAGAATTTTCGTTTAAACTGAAATCTGCAAATTTCTTTTAAACTGTTCATTCATACAAAATGAATACAACAATAAATAAATAAATATATATATATATTAAACATTTACATCTGCTAAGAAGGACACTTTTTTTTCCTTTACAATGTCTTAAAAGATTTTACTTTTACCATATACCATTTTTTAGATTTTTTTGTGTATTAATAATACTAATGATAACTGAAACATTGACATACAACAAACAAAGCTTCATTAAAAGCGTAAATATCGCAGCCTACGACACTTCTGCATAAATAGAGATTAGAAACATGAAAAAAAATGACTAAGATAAGGTTTTTTGGTCTGAACTCTTCCGTTAGAGTAAAGATCAATGTTCTGTAGAAATTCACCCGAGCCGGCCGGGTTCGGGCCGAAATTTTAACTTTCGGGCCTGGCCGAGTCGGGCCAATATTTTTTTCGTTCAGATCGGGCCGGGCTCGGGCCGAAATTTTAACTTTCAGGCTGGGTCGGAATGGGCCAATATTTTTTTCGTTCGGGCCGGGCCGGGCTCGGACCTGGAAATTTCGGCCCGTGCAGACCTCTAATTTGAGTTAACTTTTCAATAATTTACAGAATTCAGATTTTTTAATGATATTCATTTTTGGCTGATTAAAGGTAATAGTTTTTAAAAAATTTTAATTTCTCTCATTATAATTTAAAATATGAAGTATTGTAAAATGGGGTGAATCGGAACACTTTAAACTTTAACGTTAAAAAAAAGCAACAAGTGATTTTTTATTTTTTTATTTTTCTACTAGAAACTTCGGTCTTGTTTTGTTCTTTATTATTTAAACAAAAACGAAACATTTTTACTGTTTATATTATTTATTTTTTAACGGTGTTCCGATTCACCCCGCAGATAGGGGTGAATCGGAACAAATGTTATAATCTTTATTTATTACGATTCAAACTTTAATAGGGTTAATAAAAACAGGTAATAATGATAAGGAAGGAATAGGAACATGAAGTTACTGTGACACCAAGCCTTTATTTTATATGCAAGTAAAGATATACATTTTAAAAAAATAGAAAACAACTGCGAAATCAATAAAAATTCAAATTGATTTTAAGAAACTATATTCGAATTGCAGAAGTAGAATTGAATACAAATTCAGCCCTGCTCTGTGTTATCTTTTACTAGTAGTCATTGAGAAAGTGAATCTATTGAGTAGCCCCAATCGCAGCATGTATTAATACGATCTCATCCCCAGCCCTTAATACTACTTGCATCCCTCTCTTTTTTAATTGTTTTTTTTTTTTTTTTTTTCATTTTGCGATGTTTGTGTAATGTGTAGATGTCAGAGAATAATTCTGTGCAGTTTTTCGAACTTATTTGCTATTTTTAAATTCTTTTATTGTGTATTCCATGTCTGATTGATTAGGCGTTGACTTTTCTGTTTAACCAAGTAATTTCTTGGCACCTTTAAACTCTTCAAGTAATTATAGAATAAACAAAATATTGTTACGATACATATTCATACATATGTATTCATATATTACATGAAACTATTACTGTATAGAAAAATAAATAATGAGAGAAAACGTGTTCCGATTCACCCCGTAAATCTTAAACCTCTGACTTTGCAAGCCATTTTTCCTTTTTTCATTATGTAGTTTAGAAACAAGTACAGTTTAATACAGCATATAATTTACAGGTCTACCATTAAATAAAAATCCCCTCTCTTAGGTTTAGAGTACGAAAAATACTGTAGTTACATACAAAGTTTTGAAGACTTTGAAAAAATGAGGTTTTTGAGGATCCTCTTGGTGTTTTTTTATATACCCCAGTAGTGGTGCCAACGTGATAAAACTGAATTTCCAAATTCTTAATGTTATTACCTTCTTATAAAAAAATTAGCAATTAAAAATATCATCACATATATTTAAAATGAATTTATTTGTATGACCGCGAAGTTTCGTTCCTATTCACCCCAGTTTACGGTAACTGTAGATAAAATTTAAGTTTGAACTAACATCGTTCTGGAACAATGCATGGAGCTTAATGGAAGATACTTGCTCCTCAAAATATCAATTTACACTTTATGAAAAAAATACATTTCTACTTTCAAAACAAATTTTTAAGCAAAAATAATGACCATGTGTTTAATAAAAACATTAAAATGAAATTATATTAAATTACAACAATGCATCCAGAAAAAGGAATTTATTAAAACTATAAAACATGATTTGTTGAGTACATTTTGGTTGTTTAAAGTGAATTTTTTAGTTAAAGTAAAAAATCGGTTTTGTTGCTCAGACAAAAAAATGTTGTTAACATTCTTAGAAAATTTTAACAAAATTTTCATTTTGTAACTCCATCAAAATTTTGTTGTTTTTGCAAAATTTAAATTGGCCTGCAGTAGCCAATTTAAATTGACATATATAGCCAAAAATGGATTAATATAATTTTTGGATAATGAAAAGTTTCCAAACTGAGACGGATTAATGACGTTATTATTACGTTATTATGCATTTTGAATGAAAATTGTCGTCAAAAAAAAAAAAAAAAAAAAAAAAAAAATGTCAACAATATTTTTTTTTTGTTTATTTAAAAAAAAATTCCATGACCCATATTTAAATGAAAAAATTTGTTGCTCCAAACATTTTTTTTTTTTAATTCAACAAAACTTTTTTCTGGGTGTGATTATATGTTTCATTCATAAATACTCAAGATTACTTTCTAATGTCGAAATTTCGCGAAAAACGGTGCAAATTGGAATTTAAATATTATTTTCGATTTCGATAGATTCTAATTAGCCAATCATATATTAAAAGCATACGAAAAGAAATAATGCCCTGAAATAAAACTTTTGCAAGAGCAGACATCGGGTAACCATGGGTACTCGCGTATGTTATGTAAGCTAAGATTGTGAGACTGCTTATTTCCCAGCCAAGAATACTCATTTTCTTTGGCGGCCCAATCTAATCCTGTTTACCCAGTTGAAAGAAAGTTCGTTACTGGTAGTACCAAGGCAAGTACGGGGGTTAGGAGCTTGATTTTCGGCACTGGATATAAAGTGGGGGACTTATATTACATCCAACCTTACAGCAATGTTTATTGCTTACGTGATTTATGCGAACCTTTACCGATCTCTTTTCCCCGTGGGTGTGAAAAGAGATAAATTTTTTGTTCAGCTGCACGTCGCTTCCAGAAAAAACTCTTTCTTACATTCCCCCCCCCCCCTAATACAAATTGCACTTGGGATATTTTCATCTTACGTGTAAGATGAAAATATAGAGATAATGGCTGTAAATTTTTTTTAAAGAAAACTTTTCGTCATTTTTATAAAACACAAATTCGTAATTTGTTGTAAATATGACATGAGATTTTAATGAATAGGGGGAACTGGGGCACATGGATACTTTTTTTTTCCCCAAGATTTTTTTTTTCTTGTGTGACCAGAAAATAGAAATTTCAAGTTTATTTTCCCATGCACCTAGAAAAAAGTTTTGATGAATAAACGAAAATTTGTTCCAACAAATCTTTTTGTTTAAATATGAGTCAATGGAACTGTTTGAATTAACAAAATAAACATTGTTGATTTCTTTTTCTTTTTTCTTTCTTTCTTTTTTTTTTTTTTCAATTCTAACAAAAATAATTGTATTGTCAGCAAAAAAAAAAAAAAAAAAAAAAAAAAAAAAAAAAAATGTTTTGTTAATACAAAAATAACAATTGTTTTCTGTAAATTTAAGAATGTTTTTTATCTTATCAACAAACGTTTTTGTTAAATAAACAATTATAATATTTACTTTAAAATTATTTTTTGTTTTGATAACAAATTCTTTTTTTTACATAGATATATACCATGCATCAATTTAACAATCTGTTTCCTTTTTCAACAATATATATATATATATATATATATTTAAAATAATAAAATGTTATATTACTAATTTGTTTATTTTTTATACTACAAAAACTTTTGTTAAATGAATCAATCTAATATGTAATTTATAACTAGTTTTTAGACGTCGCTAACAAAAGCTTTTTTTTTTTTTTTTTTTTTTTTTTTTTTTTTTTTTTTTTAATAGACATGTACTATGTTTTATTTTGACAATGTCTTCTTTTTTTCTAACAAAATTAATTTTGCTCATTTAAATATTTATTTGTTTCAAGAAAAAATTTGTTTTATTTCTAGAATAAAGTAATTTTGTTGTATGAATAATTAGAGTACATTACTTTAACGTTTTAAAAATTATTATTTGGATACCTAAATCACTTTTTTTAAGTAGACAATTCATTTGATTCTTAAATAAATAAATAAATAAATTTTATACTTAAGGAAGGGGAGGGATTCCTTTTACATAAGCTCTGAAAAAGGTATTAATTTTGTGTCGTTTTATACCAGTTATATTTTAATTTTTACATCTACAATGACATTCTTTATACGAAACTCTAAAAATTTGTCTTTTTAAACATTTTTAAAAGATCTTTTCTAAAAGCTACTTTCTTTAAATTAGCGATTAAATTTCTTTTACATAAAAAAATTCTTGGAATCTCAGTTTCCTAAAAAAAATCTTAGTAACCCTACAGATTTTTTGATTTCCAGTAAAAAGCTGTATCTGTTAAATGAATTTTTGCTGTTGCCGTTACACAAAAACTTCTAGAAATCCCAGTTTCCTAGAAAACTTTTAGTAGCTTTACAGATTTTTTTTTACCGTGTACAACTGAATTAATAATATTTTAAAATCCATGTATGGTCTGGAGCTCCCCTTCCCTTCCCATGATAATGATACTTGCTGAGCATAAAATTTGACAACAAATTTCCAAGTTTTCTTACATTAAATTAAAAGTTGCTGTTGAAATAGAATTGAAATTATCCTGCTTTTTAAAAGATAAATATTAGCTTTATAACTGAAAAAAAGAATTCTGAAATGGAAAAATATTTATATAAATGTACCATTATACAGTTTTATGATCAATCTATTTAAAATTGTTGAAATCGAAATAAAACATATAAAAATTGAATTTATGATTACCTCGGTAGCTTAACTATGTTAAAAGTTCCTCTTTGATTGTTGAAGTATCTTTAAAGCTATTCGAAAGAACTGGTGTATCTGTCGGAGTCAGTAGCTGATGACATGGTAACCGGTTTCACTAATATTGAACTCACATATGTTCGCAGTGGCGGATCCAAGGGTATAAACGAAGAAAATTTTTAAAGAAAATTTTAAAAATGTAATATATATTGAATTTCTTCGAATTTATCCCTTGCTTAACAATTAGAAACCTTCTGACTCTAAGCCGACTTAAACTTGGGTTTAAGTCGGCTCTAAGAGCCGTACTTAAACCCAAAAGTGGTTAATTTCTGACATATCCATGAAGTATTTTTAAATCTTAGATACAAGATGCATTTATTCAGAGCAAATATGATATTGATTAACGTTTTCCATTTTTCAATAAAAGTAAAGAATCTTTCACGAAATCTCCGTGAACTGTACAGTTTTAAACTGAATTTCAGGCCGTGACAGCCAAATTGCATCCTCATGACGGTTTTTTGTTACGATCAAGTCCTAAAAATTAGCATATAATGCCCAGTTTCTTGAATAATTGTTTGATTTTATATAGAAACGGAAAAATCTTCAATTTCTTCTGGCATCTGAATAAAATATTATATATTTATATTTTTACGAATAATTATGCAACTGTTTTGTTACGAATGAAAATAACTTCCGAAAAGTATCAGGAATTTAGCTTTTCTCGATGTGGTGACAATCTTCAATGTAAAAATTGCCTATTAAGAGATGTGACCCCCCCCCCCCGCTCAAAAGGCATGACCCCCCTCTAAAAGGAAGGCTGAATCCGCCCTTGTATGTTCGTAATTATCAGAAATGTTTGAGAGAATATTGCCTACGCTTATATGATGCAAAATAACAAATACACAGCAAGCAATATCCATTCAACCGATTAGAATCTCCTATTTAATTGTCTTAATTTAAAATATAAACAATTTATGAAAGTTTGAACATACAGGCCGAAACTAGAGGGGGGGGGTGATAGGGGACATGCATCCCAGGCAGTAGAATAAAAGGCAAAGGGGGCCAAAGGATGATTTTATTCGTCATTTGATAGAAATTTATATAAGGTATTCAAAATTTTGATGAAAACATCTCGCCAACCGAGAAATCCAAACGGGAGACTAACCAAAAGTAAAAGTATCTTTTAAAAAAAATCTGCAACTAAAATCGGAAAAGTAAACACTAAACCAGTTAGAATTCAACATGAGCTATTCTAAGCAAAATAAAAAAATAAATGCAAGCAAGAAATTTTTAAAAGAATGTTCCCATAAATTTAACATCAGCATTCCAGTTTATTTGTATGACAAGTGAAGTCTCATGCAAAAACACTCGCACATTAATGTTAAATCTACACTATCTACCAATAAGTATTTGGACATTTTCGATTTTTGACATTTTGTCGAATATATAAAATTATACTTGTCGGATACCTTTGGGACTTCGGGATTATAAAGATTATGTTTGACTTCATATTTATTAACATCCATTTGATAAGCAGGGCAATTAGGGGGCCGTCAAAGAATAATATAAATATTCAGGATCATACTGTACATGAAAATGTACGAAACAATTTATCATTGCAAAATAGAAATATGTGAATACTGTACAACATGTACACTGATTTTTGTATAAATAGCATGTATATTTATGGAGATAGAGCGATTTTTTTGAAAAATTAAAAAAATCCTGGTATGTTTTTTGTTAATATCATGCAAGGTTTTTGATCAAATTTAGCGCGAATTGGCAAAATGTAGTTAAAAAATATAGCGCAATTGGAATATAGATATATTAATTATTTCATGAAATATGAGTATTTGTAGGAAATAATTTTTATCTGCGCATCATGCACAAACAATAAAAATGATTTTTTTTCTTTTACATCATTTAAAAGTCAATGGAGTAACTCATAAAAAGAATCTAATCAAATATCGTGAAAATTCAAAAAGATATCATTATTATAGTAAGCTGTTTTTATTTTGCTCTCTAAAAACAGATGAATTATAAGGGATTCTCCACAAATTGACATTTTTTATTAACTGACATTTTTAGGAAAAAAATAGTATTTAATGAATACAATATCTAATACAATATTACTGCTAATACGTATCTTGACACTTATGGTAAAAAATAAAAAGAGCTTTTATTCACATTCAGGGCCAAAACTAAGAGAAGGGGTAAGAAATGCATGTGTCCCTTGGCTCTAGGGCGAAAGGGTGCCAAATGAAGATTTTCTTTGGCGATTTTTTTCATATCTATGTTTAGCATGATATTGTTAAAATCGTCCTATCTGGAGGTGTGTAAAAGCATTGAAGAATCTAATGATGATGACTTATTTTAAAACTTAAAATATATAATACCGAACAACATAACCTGCTTTGTTAAAAACTGATACCTTAAAATCGTAAAACTGAATCGAAAAAAAAAAAAAAAAAAAAAAAAAAAAATCTGTTTTATACAGGATTTTTATGTTATCATCATTAGATTCTTCTATGCTTTTGCATACCCCAGATAGGTCGATTTTAACAATATCATGCTAAACTTAGACATGAACAGAATCGTTAAAGGAAATCTACATTTGGCACCCTTTCGCCCTGGCGCGGAGCCCGGGGCATATGCCCTTCTTACCCCCTCTCTTAGTTTTGGCCCTGAATGTGAATAAAAGCTCTTTTTATTTTTTATCACAGGTGTCAAGATACTTATTAGCAGTAATATTGTATTAGATATAGTATTCATTAAATACTATTTTTTTCCTAAAAATGTCAGTTAATAGAAAATGTCAATTTGTGGAGAATCCCTTATCATTCAGCTGTCTTTAGAGAGCAAAGTAAAAATAGCTTACTATAATTATGATATCTTTTTGAATTTTCACGATATTTGATTGGATTTTTTTAATGAGATACTCTATAGAATTAACTATTAAATGATGCAAAAAAAATCGTTTTTATCGTTTGCGCATGCGCAGATAAAAATTATTTCATACAACTACTGATATTTCATAAAATAATTAATATATCTATATTCCAATTGCGCTACATTTTTTCTACTACTTTTTGACAATTTTTCTGAAATTCGCATTAAATTTGGTCAAAAACCGAGCATGATATAAACAAAAAACATACCAGAATTTTTTGATTTTTTCAAAAAAATCGCTCTATCTCCATTAATATACATGCTATTCTTAGAAAAATCAGTGTACACGTTGTAAAGTATCCACATGTTTCTATTTTGCAGCAATAAATCGTTTCGTGCATTTTCTTGTACAGGGTGATCCTAAATATTTATACTATTCTTTGATTTTTTGAAGGCCCCCTAATTGCTTTGATTATCAAATG
>OZ025299.1:11771601-11881054 GCA_964019185.1 Maratus speculifer
GTTTTGGTTCCATTGGTTTATTGTATGGTAATATATGAATTACTCTGGTTATATAATGTCCATTTATCCACATATTTCTTAGTAATTTGGTAATCTGCCTTCTATTTCTCTTCAAACTTCAACTGTTTTTAATAATATGAATGTAAAAATACTGGTTTCATTGGTTCTTTTATTGGTATTGTCTGAATAACTTTGGATGTATTTATAAAAGTATTTATATGTATATATATATATATTATAATTCTCAAGATAATTATGACTTAGTGTATCGAGATAGTCAAATAATCTTATATTATACGAATTTGAATATTTCCAACTGAGCAAAAAATTGCCCAGGCCGGGAATCGAACCCGGATACTTGGCTTACAAGGCCGATGCTTTACCTGTTAAGCTAATCGGGCGATAACCGACTGGGATTTCTCGCTCAGATAACCTTATTGGCCGTAACATCTGGTCTGTCATTTAGACAACTCGGCAAAATAAGCCGCAGGTAATGGAACTCCATAGAACGATGGATACGTAGATATACTATTATTTTAACCAATCTAACTGATTGGTAAAGTTATCATACGAATTTGAATATTTCCAACTGAGCGAAAAATAGCCCAGGCCGGGAATCGAACCCGGATACTTGGCTTACAAGGCCAATGCTTTACCTGTTAAGCTAACCGGACGATAACCGACTGGGATTTCTCGCTCAGATAACCTTATAACCTTTATATTATATCTACGTATCCATCGTTCTATGGAGTTCCATTATCTGCGGCTAATTCTGCCGAGCTGTCTAAATGACAGACCAGATGTTACGGCCAATAAGGTTATCTGAGCGAGAAATCCCAGTCGGTTATCGGCCGGTTAGCTTAACAGGTAAAGTATTGGCTTTGTAAGCCAAGTATCCGGGTTCGATTCCCGGCCTGGGCAATTTTTCGCTCAGTTGGAAATATTCAAATTCGTATGATAACCTTACCAATCAGTTAGATTGTGTTAAAATAATAGTATAATCTTATATTATGCTATTATTAGTCTTATATAACAATATATTTTACCCATTAGTAGACGATCTCCTGATGGAATAATCGTACCACCCGAGAGGGACATGGGTAGTGCATAATATGAATAAGCAGTCACAGGGCTTTCCAACAATATATCACACGAAAGGTGTCGGCTAAATTTAGAAAAGCGGTGACTTGTGAGGACTAAGTGGGTATCCAACAATATATCACAAGAGAGATGTAGGCCAAATTTAGGAAATATTTCCCCTCCCAAAATAGACTCTTCCTCTAACTGTGAATTTTTAATATATCATAAATAATATTTATTGGAGAGCCCTGTAAAAAAATCCGACCTTAAATGATAAAACGCTACAGTTTAAAAAAAGATCGAAAATTGTCCACGGTAGGGAAATTGGAGGGGGTCAGGGGGAGGGGAGAAAGGTTTATAATATGAAAAAGTGATCTGAGCTCTCTCTTATGATACGCCACATGGTCCAAAAAGTATGGAATTTTTCCACCCTCACTTTAATCCCTTCGGGAGTGGAAATTTATAAATATTGCTGAAACACTTAATTAATTTTTAATAATTTTATTTTCTGCCGTTTCATGCTATTATTAAAAAAGACTGCTGAGATGTGCCAAATGTCCTAAATTTTTCGACCCTCCCCCTTTTAACCCCCTGAGGGGGGGGGATTTCGAAAATCGTTGGATTATGTGTTTAATATTATTTTTAGTATATTTATTTTCTGGAATTTCACGCTCCTACCTGAAATGTTTGCTGAGATATGATAAGTTGTTCCAAAATTTTTGACCCCGTCCCCCCGCTTGTCTCTATTAGGGGGGGGGGGGGTAATTTCAAAAATTCCATCTTAGTGGACACGTACATCATAAGAAGTATTTTCTCTCCCATTTTCATGGTTCTACATTCAATATTTTGGACCGAACGTTGATTATCAGTCAGTCAGGACAAACTATTTTATATATGTATAGATATCTCTACTAGCTGACCCGCCCGCCGTTGCCCAGCCATTAGATAAAATATATACTAGATATATCATATAAATATATTAGATGCATTATATAGATAAATAACAAATTATTAAAGCAAAGTATGTGAGTTTTCAGGTGCGAATTCATTGTGTTTTCAAATTATACTCAAATTATTCTTAAAAATAAATAAATAAATAAATAAAGCAATTAAATAGAGCCAACAGTTTTGCTGTCGCCGTATGAAATCATGCACAAAATACAAAACAAAAAAACGAAATGCATAAGTATAAGTCAAAAGTAAAATTCTTGGTACTCTACAACCCCCCTTTCCCTACACACACACAGACAGGCACACCAGGCTCAAAAAAAAAAATGTATCAGTAAAAAATTTTAAATTGCAAAAGAGGTTTAAAGATTGATTTAATCATCAATTAGCTTTAAACAATCAAAAGTTGCGCCATTTTATCTTCTCCCAAGGCCGAAATTATTTTCAAGTTTCAAATAATTATAATTTTGTTTCTTATCTATACACACACTCACACACACATACACACGCAAAAAAAAAATTTATGTACAAAATAATAATCAAATTATTGTTATGCAGTGAGACAAAATTATTATATCTGGTACTATAACAAAGTTTTAAAAATATAGAATATTTTACATATATTGACATTTGAACTTCAAAAAATAAATTAACTTTCTTAGTATTAATGAAATAATATTGATAAAATATAAAAAGATCCATAGTACAGTTTTAACTTCATGCACAATACTAAATACACTGACTTGCGAATTGTAAAATGGTTGGCAAAGAAAAAAAAAAAAAAAAAAAAAAAAAGCAAATATATTGAAAAAAAAAAATTAGTTAAAAATAATAATAACTTCATGAAATTTAAATAATAACTAGCTTGTTATCTCCAGTTTGAAACAAAACTAGCAAATAGTTCGGGATTTGCGATACTAACTGTTAAAAAAAGTTAATATATATCGAATAACAGTACATTTTTACAAGTTATTAAATAATTTATCCCCCCCTCAATAAATAAATGAATCTATTATTAAATATGAAAACAATAGTTATTTACACATTTTATATATCTAAAATATTCTGTAATAAAATAGCTTACTTACTTCAAAAGGTTTTTTTGGAACTCCAGCAATGTAAAACGGTATATGTATATGGGCTGAAATTTTATCAGCATGTTTTTGTTTATTAAATGTGTATTCCTGTAATCATTATCGAAAATGGAATTAAGTAACGCAGATTGCACTTTTTGTCTCTTACATTTAGGTGAGGACATAACTGATGCAAAAATATTGAATTATTAACCAAATACCAAAATATTCTCGCATCAACATTTTGTAATTGAATGATTTCGTACTATGAGCTTGAATACCAACGGCTTAAACAAAGAGTTAATGCAGGTGATGCTTGTTTTGTAATTGAGACATAGGACAGGAAGTTCAGCGCCCAGTTGTCTAGGTGCCCAAGCTTTACTTTGAAGAGAAAAAAAGTTCTATCTTTCTATTTTTCAGAAGTCAGTTAAAATCTCTAGCTGTTTTTTTTTTTTTTTTCTTTTTTTGTTTAAGGAATATTTTAGAGACAGAAATTTGTCAAAAATACGGGATTTCTTAATATAAGTTTTAATTCTTTCTAACGACAAACTTTAAAACAGCGTAACAACTTGATGTTACCCCTTATTTTTCGGACTAAACGAAATGCAATAGTATTAATAAAAATATTTTTTAAAAAATGAATACAATTGATTCAGGGGAAAAAAAAAAAAACGAACGTATTATTTCTGAGAGAAATATATTCGTATACTGTAAAATATTCATATTATTTCGAGATAAAAATTCAAAGTATTTGAGTATTTTCAATTTTCATCCTAAATCATATATATTTCTTAAGCACTTTTTTAAATCAATCCAAAATTACGTAAAAAGGTAAATAAAAACAGTTTCACATTTTTAATTATGTATTTTTTAATAAAATAAAAAGAAAACGCAATATTAGTTAGTAGGAAAAAATAAAACCATAATTATTTTCAATTAAAGGTAAAATTTGTATAGAGTGGAAAATATCCAGATTTCGATATGGAAAAATATTAAATATTTGTATTTCAGTTTTGAATTTTCATCGGATACCATTTAAATTCCGTGATACATATTTCTAACTAAATTTAAAGTTTAGATTTAAAAAAAAAAAAAAAAATTAAAAAAAAAAGGAGTTTCTTCACTTTAATCAGTATAGCTTAAAATTTCGAGACTAAACTAAAAACTTTCCTATAGTAAATAAATACAGGTAGATTTCGATATTTCGAAATCAAAAGGCACAGAAAAAAAAAAAATGGAATATTAAGGTTTTACTCAAAATTTCCACAGTTACAAATAACATTACCATTGCTACAATCTGTACATAAATATTTTTTTTTCGTCATATCGAGGTTTCCGAGTACACAATATTTGACAAATCAAAATTTTTCTGAATAGTTTTATAAAAAAAAAAAAAAAAAATCCTATATATTGATAAGTTATATTAATTAGTAAATTAAACTAATTAATAAATTACCAATTAGTTAAATTAATTAGTTCCGGTTAAGAATAAATTTATGTTTTCTTCGTTATAAATTGTTTTTTATTATTAGAAACTACAAGGGGAAATAAATCTGACTAAGAATAAAATTTTATAGGTTTTCTTCGATCTAACTTGTTTTTCTTATTTAATTAAAAACTACAAAAATATTTCTCCAATTCATATATATTTATAGATTAATACCTTTTTTTTCGGCTAAACATACTTTTTTTCCGATCGAACAAGAATTTTTCCGACTGACTTTTCCAATTTATAAATTTTTATGGGTTAATACGTAATATTATTTTTTCCGACTAAACATGCCTTTTGTGATGGAACGGAAAAATTTCCGAATGATATTTTTGTTTTTTCAATTTATAAGATTTTATAGGATAATACCATTTTTTCCGATCGGACAAGAAATTTTCCGACTGATTTTTCCGTTTTTCCAATTTATAAGCTTTTAGAGGTTAATACGTAATACTGTTTTTTCCGACTAAACATGCCTTTTCCGATAGAACAGGAAATTTTCCGAATGATATTTTCGTTTTTCCAATTTAGAAGTTTTTATAGGTTAACATACCATTTTTTCCGACTGACTTTTCCGTTTTTCCAATTTATAAATTTTTATAGGTTAATACGTAATACTGTTTTTTCCGACTAAACATGCTTTTTTTCCGATGGAAACGAAAAATTTTCCGAATGATATTTTAGTTTTCCCAATTTATAAGTTTTTATAAGTTAATGCCATTTTTTCATATCGAACAAGAGTTTTTCTGACTGATATTTTCATTTTTGTAATTTATAAGGTTTTATAGGGTAATTACATAATACTATTTTTTCCGATTTTCCGATTAAACGGTATGCCTTTTCCGATTAAACGGTAAATTTTCCGAATGATATTTCCGTTTTTCCAGTTTATAAGTTTTTATAGGTTAATACTATTTTTTTCCAACTAAAGATAATTTTTCCGAGCGATCTGGTAATTTTCCGACTGATTTCTTCTGGGGGGGGGGTGCTGCACCCCCCCAACCCCCCCCCGGGATTTACGCCCCTGAGTGCAATTTATACATCAAAGCGCCGACACGAAAGATCAAAGATAGCGCAAGAAGTTAGTGCGAAAAAATATGTGTGTGCCCGCAGCCTAAATGCATAGAAATAGGAACACATTTTCCTTTATTTTTGTGATAAACAAAAATAAAATAAAATAAAAATAAATAAAAAATAAAATAAAGGTATTAACCGGTGTTTATCTAAGCTTTGGTTGATGAAAAGTCCAAACTGAGTATAAACAATGCAATATGCTATTTGAGCTGATATGCATTAATAAAAAGAAAAAAAAATCGTTCATCAGGCGTAGATTATGACATACTTTCCAACACTAACACAATATTGTTCCTTTTTTTCATGCACCAAATTCGATCATAGATTTCGTAAACATGTGTTTTTACAAAATCGTTTTTTGTGTACCTCTGACAAACCTAAAACCTGTCTATCCGTCGAAAACTGGAAGTAGTAAAAAATGTCATTTACAATGCATTTATTTCCTCTAAGTAAAAAAAAAACAACTTTGTACAAATATGCCTTTGTTCTAAGCACCAGGAAAAACTTACGCCTTAGAAGGAGAGGAATAAAATACAAAGAAATGGGAAGATATTTTCATTTATTTCTATGGTAAAATGGCACAAATCGAGCTTTTCAGAGCTTTGGTGGATGAGAAGTCCGAGCTAATTAGAAACAATCCCGTATTCTATTTCAGCTGATACGCAGAAATAGATTATAAAACACTTTTCAGCACTGACAATGTATTTTCTTCATATCTTTTTTATTCCTTTCATTTTTTTCGGTCATAGATTTTGTAAAAATGTGTTCTTCTGTATTTCTGACACATCCAAAACGTGTATATCCGTTGAAAACCAAAAGTCAAAAAACAAAATTGATTGAAACACTTTTATAGATTAGAAGAATGTAAATACTTAAAAAATTAAGTTATTACAAACATGTAAATTGAACCCAGGTTGGATAATTAACCCTTTTGAGCTCTGGAGTGTAAATTTCTAAAAAATTCTAAATGTCACATTGGCACCAGTATTTTGCAAAGAAAAAACTGGTTAACTATAAACACGAAAAAATGCATTGAACCTTTTCCAAATATATTTGGTCAAATTTTCTGGTGTCATTGTTACATTTCGGAATTAAAATTATGTGGTAGAAAATTCTACCATCAGAGCTCAAGGGGTTAAATAATTAAATCTGAATTTTTTTTGGAAGTATGTCTGTGGGTGTGTGTGAGTATGGGGGATGTTACAAATAATTTTTTAAATCAAAATGTTATCTGGGACCTGATTAAGTGCATTTTTTCGATATTAAATTTCGCGACATTGATCATAAATAATTCTTTTTATGTGGGTCTCATTTCTATTATATCAAATGAGTAATGCACGATTAATATTAAAAATTCGAAAAGAAATGATACTCTTAAACCATGAGCGCCTTTTGGAAATGGAAGCAATTGCCCCCTTTAAAGAATTTGGTACTTTATGGGTGTATTCGAAAAAATGATTTGCCACCTTCAACAGCTCGAAATTTTCAGATACAATTTTGGACACATTTTTAAAAGTAGAAACATGAAACTTGCTGAGGGGATTTTTGAAGTGACGTACAAGTTTCCGTGTGATGTAATTTTTCGCTGAATTAATTAGAATTTGATTTAAGCAATTATTTTTTCAGCGTGACCCTTTTTTTCGTTCGCAGGCCTCCCGCTTCGGAAAATTTGGTCCAAAACGCCGTTTTTGACAGCATTTTTTGCAACATTTTCTGCATTTATCAAGGAATTGACAATCACGGCACCTTGTATAGTTTCTAAATAAGAGAATTCGAAAGTTTGGTGCATTTGAGGAAAAAAAAAATGAGTCTAAAAATAAATCTGAAAAAATGCAGTTTGGATCGGAATACACCCTTAAAGTGTATCAGTAGTGGGAAAAGTTATTTCTGATGCAGACGGGAGCGCGATCGTCCCGTACTCACCTATCCCTCCTCAAGCCGTCCCGCTGCCCTCCGAAATTCGATTTAAACGCTTACTTAGAGTGTATTACTCGTCAACTCAGAGTAAACATGTTGTTTATATTTATTCTCAGCTTGTCACAGATCGGATTTATAAAAATAGAGAGCATTTGAAATGGCACAAAGCTAAAAGAATTTGGCATATTTGATTAAACTAGAAACATGAGGATGAAATAAATACCTTCAACACAAAAATTAATAAACATCAATAATATTTGCTAAAGCCTTGCTGTTGAACCTTTCTCGAAGGGAAGCCCATTTATCCAGAAGGAGTACTTTAGTTAATTTTATAAACAAATATAAAATAATAATAACAATAATAACAACTCTATTAATTGCTTTTTAGCTGCACGCAACAATATCAAGAAATTTTTTGTCGCACGGTTTATTTCTGCAAATGGCGGATTCAAAAAGGAGGTCGCGAGGGTCATGACCCCCCCTCTGAACTAAAAAAATTTTTTTAAGAAAATTTTATAAACGAAATATATATTGAATTTTTTAAAATTTATGCTTTGTTTAACAATCAGAATCTTTCTGACTCGATTAAAGCTGTACTTAAACCCAAAGTAGGTAATTTCCGATGCAAGATGAAGTAATAGTCAGTATTGCAGTAATAGTCAATTCTTTGTTGAATTTCACGAAATTGTGTGAGAACATGGTTTTTTACATTGAGTTTATGTAATTTCAGTTACAGTTTTTCGACAATCAACCTAAAAATGAATAATTACCATAGTTAAAAGTTATGATGAAAAGATCTAAGCTATATTAATGTTAAAAAGTTCGTCTAATGTTTGATCTTATGTTGTGAAAATTTCGAATAGTTTGGTTTGAAATGCGAAATGTTTGTAAAAATTAAACTTTGTATTCGTGTATGTTTTGTATTATTAAACTGTAAAGAGAATATTCATATTTGGAAGATGTTGTTGGGTGTTTTAATAATTTTCTGATAAGTAGATAAAAACAGATGTTAAAATTCTGTACTGTTAAAATATATAGGATCAAGAATAAAGTTTGATGAAAGTAAGTATTGTAAAAATTCAGAAATTTTGAAGTGTAAGATGAATCATGTCCTAATTTGATTAATAAATGGGTAGAATATCTCAGAGTAGTTTTAATATACCAAGTATCTAAAGCAACAAGAAGTGACTTTTTAGGTTTTATAGAAGAATAATAATATAAAAAACGTATACTTTTGTTGTAAGATTTCGAATGCAGTCAAGACGTGAAATATATAAATATGAACCCTTTGTAAAGACATTCGAACTTTAAAAAAAAATGTAAGTTAAGTAATATATTGTAACAATATATGTAAACAAATGTATTTCAAAGTTGAAAATTTGTGTAAAAAATTGTCTTTTTTTGAAAATTGATATTTATTTTTGTTTAATTAATGATATTTATTACTTTTTTGTTGTTAAAGACTAAAATATACGTTTAATTCTTCTGTTAAAATTGATATATCCGTGTTAGAGATTAGAAAAAATAGTGTAAAACTAATAAAATTTGTTTAAATTCGTCTTTTTCATCTTAGAATTAATATTTTCTATTGTTTTGTTTAATTAATTATAATCACTAATGTGATGGTTGTTCAAAACTATATTTAATGTTCATATAGTATGATGATTTTCCTTACTAAGCTAGTCTAAATCCTTCATTTTTTATTCCGAGTTGATATTTTTTCTTGAAGATAAACATTTTCAGTTTGCTTGTGACGTCAGATCTCTATTGTGTGTTCCCCTACCTAGAATGCAGGGGTAGGGGGATGCAGAGAAAAGTTTTAGTTTGGATATGACGTAATAAGAAGATGCTCTGCAGGTTCAAATTTGTGTGTGTGTTGAGTATTTCTTTAAGTGATTCGTTTATGTATTAAAATTCTACTTAGTTGGTGTATAAAAGTATGATGAAATTTCCATTTAGAGCAAAAGTTAAGCGTATTCGATTAAATTCGTCTTTTTCGTTAAAAAATCACTAGTTTCCTTTGTTAATTGTTCAATTATCGAAATTCTTTAAGGTAATGACTGTTCAAAAACTAAAAAAAAAATATGTTTAAATTTCCATTTTAAGATGTTTATTCTGATTTTATATCAATATATATATATATAAAATTGCTGATTAGCAACGGATGTTATACATAAATTATATATAAGATACCACAATAGGAAAAAAATTCATTATGACTATTCAAAATGAAAAGATATCAATTAAATATCAAATTGTATACATTCATAATTACACGCGCAGAGCAGCATGATAATTTGAATGCTAATATAATACCATTAAAAGTAGACAAAATTCACCAATAAATTTTATCAATAAAACAATAAACCAAAACGAAGAATTTGAATAGAATTGAATTATAAAAAAAAATAGTAAAACGAGTATATCTGAATAAATAAATAAATAAATAAAATAAAATGAATGCAAAGGAAATTTGTAGTCCACAGAGCAGAATCGTCAGGCCCGTATATTTTCATTTTTTCAACTATTTATTTCTATGTTCCTTGTTTCATAATATGGTTTTTGTGTTGCTGGTAGCCCCAATTACGTATTATTTTGCTATTTCATGGCTAATACGTGGATGAAACCGCACACTTCATTTGTAGTTCCAAAGCAATTGGGGCCTGACGATTCTGCTCTGTGGACTACAAATTTCCTTTGCATTCATTTCATTTTATTTATTTATTTATTTATTCAAATATACTCGTTTTACTATTTTTTTTTTATATATATATATAATTTAATTCTATTCAAATTCTTCGTTTTGGTTTATTGTTTTATTGATAAAATTTATTGGTGAATTTTGTCTACTTTTAATGGTATTATATATATATATATATATATATATGTATGAAGAAATCAGTTAAAAATTTATATTTTCCATTGTTTTTTGCTTAATTAACAATGTTCATTAAGGGGACTGCTGTTCAAAAAACTAAGATAAATATTTAAGTTTCCTTTCTTAAGTTGATGTTATAGTTGAAAAACTCTAAAGAAATCGGTTAAATTTAATATTTCCCGTTGTTTTACTTAATTAATAATGCTCATGAAGGAAATGGTTGTTCAAAACTGGAATGCATGCTTAAGTTTCTTTCTCTCAAATTGATATTCTGAAGTTTGAGTTGAAAAAATCGTAAGAAATCTGGTTTTTTCCAAAAAAAACTTGATATTTTCCATTGTTTTTTACTTAATTAACAATACTCATTAAGGTTATAGCTGTTGAAAAACTAGGATGCATGTTTAACTTTCAACTTTTAAGTCGATCCATTTGTCTTGTACTTGATTAAAATCGTAAGAAATCAGTCTTTTTCTATAAAACTTGATATTTCCATTGTTTTTTACTTAATTAACAATAGTCATTAAGGTTATAGCTTTAAAAAAAACTAGGATGCATGTTTAACTTTCAACTTTTAAGTCGATACACTGATCTTGTAGTTGATAAAAATCTTCAGAAATCAAATAGAAATTTATATTTTTCATTGTTTTGCTTAATTAAGAATACTCATTAAGGTGATAACCACTTAAAAACCGAAATGTATGTTTAAGTTTTTTCTCTTTAAGTTGATAAAAATCGTAAGAAATCTGTTTTTTTCCAAAAAAACTTGATATTTTCCATTGTTTTTTACGTAATTAACAATACTCATTAAGATTATAGCTGTTGAAAACTTTCAACTTTTAAATCGATACATTGATCTTGTAGTTGATAAAAATGGTAAGAAATCAGTCTTTTTCTATAAAACTTGATATTTTCCATTGTTTTTTACTTAATTAACAATACTCATTAATGTTATTGCTGTTAAAAAACTAGGATGCATGTTTAGCTTTCAACTTTTAAGTCGATGCACTGATCTTGTAGTTGATAAAAATCTTAAGAAATCAAATAAAAAATTATATTTTTCACTGTTTTGCTTAATTAAAAATATTCATTAAGGTGATAACCACTTAAAAACCGAAATGTACGTTTAAGTTTTCTCTCTAAGTTGATAAAAATCGTAAGAAATCAGTCTTTTTCTATAAAACTTGGTATTTTCTATTTTTTTACTTAATTAATAATGCTCATTAAGATGTCTATCAATCAAAATTCAAATATATGTTTAACTTTCTTCAGTTAAATTGATAATCTCATCTTGTAGTTGAAGAAATCTAAATAAAACTGTTAAAAACTGAGATTTTCCATTGTTTCGCTTAATTAATAATACTCATTAAGCTTATAATTGATCAAAATTCAAATATAAATTTAATATTCATCTTATAGTATGATTTCGACCGGCGGGACCACAGGGGGGACGGTTGCTGCGTGCTGCGTGCTGCGGCGGCGGCACGGTGCCGCAGTGCCGCCTCCTGAGCTTGAACTGTTATTTTCCTACTATTAACGATGATTTACTGTATTATTATTTAATTTTAGCTTACATATTCATTCTCACAAAAAAGAAAGTATTTCATGCGATTTTATATTTATCCTTTTAAACAAAATTTAAGTCTCAATTAGAAAATATAATAGAATTCATTTAATATACCTGTTTCCAGTTCAGTCTTAAAAGAAAAAAATGACAGTTTCAAAAAGTGTTTACAATTATGGGATCCTCATATAAAATGCATATAGATAAATATTTTCATTTTAAACAGAAAGTTTTTATCTTTTACCCTTTATGTGTCGAATTATAAATCAGAAATTTACCCCTCTTCAATAATTATCTACGTTAATGTTAAAACAAATAACAACAATTTGATAGATTTTTGAATAAAACCGATTTAATAAATAGGTAGTTAAAGGGATTTTGTTTTGTAAAATATTTATAAGGAAAATTAGATTAATTAAAAAAATATATGGCTATGGAAAGTTCACAATTCTTGCAAGAACAATCCAAATAAATCTATTGTGATCCTAATCTGTAAGGGACTATGCATACATAACATTATAACTTTAGGGAGGAGGGAGGTTGTCTTTTGTTATCGATATCATTTTTCATCCAATCAATTTTTTTTTTCTTTTTATTTATTTGCAACATGGTCTTTGGTTTAAAATGGTATGTTATCTTTTTTAGTCTGTTATATATTTTTACAAAAAAAAAAAAAAATCACAAAATTATTCCATTCTAAAGTATAGAATACTCCAACGTTCGATGTTCCTATTCTTTTTTATTTGTTTATACATGGAACATAATCACGGTCCAGAAACCATGTGAAGTATGAAATGAAGCTTATGTTTAAATAAAGCCGAAAGAGAAAGAGTGTTGTTCACTTGTTTTGTTGATAAGAATTTCTATCTACAGCTCATATTCAAAATATTAGAATAATTGAGAAAAAGTAATAAGAAAAAATTATTTGTCATTTATTTCTTTTTTATACTAAGTAAATGCAATTAAATTTCTCATAAATTAAATCTGGAATGTTTAGATAAGATTTTAACATTTATAAAATATAAAATACAGCACAATAAATTAGGTATACAGCTTCCTTAAACACACCAGAATATTAGAATAAAATTTAGATTGGTTCAAAATATTAGAATATTTTATTTTACGCAACAATATTACCTTATGAATATGAAGTAAATGGTAGTTAATATTTTGTAGCATCCCCTTTAGCTTTCATAACAGCGTACAATCGATCTTGCATACTATATACAAGGTGTTTGCAAACATTTCTATCAATATTAGCCCAAATAGACTTTATACGTGCCACTAACTCAGTTTTACTTGAAGGAGGATTTTCTTGAAGTTTTTTCTTCACTATACACCATAAGTTTTCGATGGGATTAAGATCTGGTGAATTTGGTGGCCAAGGAAGTACCTTAATGTTGCGTTGGCGGAACCAATTCTTAGTTGACACCGAGGTATGCGGGGACGCTAAATCTTGTTGAAAGATGAAATCATCTTCAAATAAATCTTCTGATGATGGAATCATGTAATATTCTAAAATTTCTTGATATATCAGAGAGTTAACCTTTTCGTAGACGATGCATAACTTTCCAGGTCCTTCTGCACTCATACAACTCCAAACCATGACACTAGCAGCAAATTTTACGGGACGTTTAAGGCATTCTTTATCAAATGCTTCTTGCTTCATTCTCCAAACTCGAATACCTTGATTACCATATGAAACACAAAACATACTTTCATCACTAAATAATATATTTTTCCAATCTTCATTGCTCCATTAACGTCTTGATTTACACCAATTCAATCTTATATGCTTTTGTCTTGCAGTCATGAGAGGTTTTGTTTTCGGTACACGAGATTCAAATTTAAATTTATGGAGACGTCTTAATGTTGTCGATGTAGAAACTTCAACTCCTTCTTCTTTCCATTTTCGGTGCAAGAATCGCACACTTTTAAAACGGTTTTTCTTAACTATACGCTTCAGTTTCCTGTCATCTCTAGCAGATGTTTTTGGTTTTCGGCCACCATTTCGGCGATTATTTTGAAATTTTCCAATTTTTGAATATTGTGTTAGTATTTTACTAACGCTCGATTGCGAACAATGTAAATAATTCGCTATAAAACATTGATTTTTACCGTGCCGATACAAATCAACCATACGAAGTTTAGTAGATTCAGGAATATCACTCACACGGCCCATTTTAAGACGAAAAAGAAACAAACTGCAAAAAAGAATACTGATTTTAAATGAAATAGTCTGAATTTAATCAATGATGCCACCAGTTAAGAATTGGTAATAATTAAAGGAGAATTAATGTGAAATATTCTAATATTTTGAACCACTTGAATAAATATTCTCATATTTTGACTTTTCAAAATAATTTTTTTTGCAATTAATCTTTTCAAAAATGATATTAAATTTAAGATAACAAGTAAGTTTAATCAACTATAAGTTCTTAATAAAAATATCGTTTGCATATTTTCATTAAAAGACATTAAATTACCAAACGATATTTTCAATTTCTAAAAAAAAGGTAATTATTCTAATATTTTGAATATGAGCTGTATACCCCACTCCTCCTCCGTTCGGGGAAGTGTAACAAGACCTAAGGGGCTGTGCATATATAACGATATCATTTTAGGGGGGAGGGGGGTCTGACTCATGATATCGGAAGATATCTCGAGGGGGGGGGGGGGGGAGTTTGTCTTCTGATATCGATATCATTTTTGAATCAACCAAAGTTCTCTCTTTTTATTTGTAACATTGTCATTGGTTCAAAATAGCTCGGTATCTTTTTTTTTTTAGTAAGTTATCTATTTTTAGGAAAATACGTAGTTATTAAAATCACTAAATTATTATAAAATTATTTAATTCTGAAGTATGGCATACAGAAACGTTTGACCTCCATATGTGTATGAATATATAATCACCGTTCGGGAAACCATATGTGAAGTACATTGGAAATGAAGCTTATATTTACTAATAAATAAAAGAGAAAGAGAAAGAATGTTTTCCACTTGCTTTGCTAATAAGAATTTCTACCTACTTCCCAACCTTTCACCGTCCGGAGTAAGTGCAACAAGACTTAATTAATGTTGAATGCATTATGTAATAAAAAGGTATTATAAAATACTTAAAAAAATAACTATTATAAGTATTCTTTTAAATAGCAACAGTTTCTTTTAAGTGTTATTTGACATAAAGTGATATTTTATTGACTTCTCTTCATTTGAATCAATGAAGTATGCGAAAAATAAATACAACCAGTTCCAAATTCTAAATATCAAACTATTTTTACACTTTGATAACGATATGTTATCGAGGAGGGGGGGGGGGGGTTCGAGAGATGATAGCGTATGATATCGGAAGGGGGGAGGGGTCCAAAATTACCAAAATTACCACAGCTCCTAACTTACAGTTTTAACACAAGGAGATCCAACCGGGAATTTCGGGTTGCAGGTCATAGGTGAAACCATAGGCGTAGAGTTTTCAAAATTATTGGAGGGGCTCAGTCAGCGGCGGAGAGAGAGGGAGGGATCCGCCCCCCCCCCCCCCTTGAAACTAGAAACTAATTATTTCATGATGGATACAAAAATAGTAATGATTTCTAAGATGAAATTGCAAGGAATCAAGAAAATTTCCGTTATAGAGAGGTTTCCACCTTAGCAGGTAAATTTTTAAGGTATTAATTTCGTTATAGTTATTATATGTTTCCGATTGAAGCAGGATTCTTTTATTATGACTATTAGGATTTTTTTAGGACTATTTCCGTTCAAACAGGTTAAATATTTATGCAGTAAAACGTGTGAAAATCAAGTGTAAAGGGCCGAAAAAATGTGTTTTATAGGCTTCTGCAGACTTTAGCAGGTTTGATTGTATGGTAATCCTTTCGTCGGAGCACAAAAATTTTCTATTTAAGACAAGAATTTGTTATAGATAGACTCCATTTTGGCATTTTGGGTTTAATGTACATATAACAAATATATAAAGATTGTATGTAAATGCAGCAAAATCTGTGATATCGGAACCTACCTTAATCGGAAAAATGCCATAGTTCCGTTGAAAAAAGTACCGTGCAATTACATCTATTAAGATAAAAACCCGTCAAGCGGAATTTTTCGTCTTCAAATTCCGTCTTAGTAGGTTTCATTATATATATATGACATAAAGAAAAATTCTGGACACCCCCTTTTTTTTCTGAGAAGAAATCCTATGGCTGCGTCACTTTTTTATGCGTAAAAAATAAATGTGCGTGCGTTTGTGTGTTTGGAATATAAATAAAGTTAAAGTAGTTTAAAAAGTTTAAAGTTTTTAAATTAGTTTCAGGATTCGTATTGGTCCGTTTTTTGTACACCACTAATTTTTAAGAAAAACATTCGTGGTAGGTTTCTGCAACAATCGCAAGGAAAATGCACTTCTAGATAAGTTGCCATGAAAATGGTAAAGATTTTTAACATTCAAAAATCATAAAATTATAGTTACAACCAATTACAAGAAACCTCTCAGTTAAAGAATGTAAAAATATATAAGGAATAAGCTTTTAAATTTTCAGCTGATTCTGTGGACATTCGATGCCCTAATAATGTAATTTTTTTTAAGGCCATAAAATTTATAGATTTTATGGTACAGCATTAAATTTAAAGTCAATAGCATTTTATCTAATTCTTAAAATTTAAGGAAGAAAATTTAAATGCAGTTTTTCAGCGTAAAGGTGTACTTTCTGATGGGTGAAAACTGAGTTTTGATAGTTATATATGATACGTGAGGTGAATGGAGGTATCTGTTTCTCTGAAAAGTCCCACAAAAAAAATAAATAAATAAATAAATAAAAAAATAATAATAATAATAATAATAATAAATCATATGTTATTTTCAGTAAGATATTTGAACTCTTTAAGGCTACTGTCTCGTGTAGCCTTAAGCCGTCTACTTTAAATCTATGGGAAGATTCGTTTCAAATATTTCATTTGTATTTTGGTATCTCTACACACACACACACACACGCATGTATATATTTGTATTGAATTGGATAGCTGTAGTCGATCCCTATACTTTATTGCAGTTTTTTAATGATCAGATTTTCCCTTTCGAAACACCGGTTCCGAAAATGTAAGTAACTTCATTAAAGAAAAAAAAGAAAAAAAAATCCGCAGGCAAAATTGGAAAAGTAAAAAAAAAAATAATAATAATAAAAAAAAAAAAAAAAAAAAAAAAAAAAAAAAAAAAAAAAAAAGGCTGAATATAGACACCGATCTCAGCTATCCAATGAAAAAAATATTTAAAAATGTCGAAATGCAAATGAAATATTTAAAAATAAATAAATAAAATAAATAATCCCACAGATTTAACATTAGTTCGCCAAACGGAATGGTAGCCTTAAGGAACACACACGTGCTCATAAAATATTCTGTACAACCCTAAAACATTGTTAACCATGACTAGCTACAAAACAATCTGAATAGTGAAAAATTAGAAGGTGGAATAAAATATTTAGGGTAGAGTGCCAGTAATGGACCCCCTTAAGGAATTTCTTTAAAAAGTAATATTTTATTAATAGTTATAATTATTAAATTCTCAATTTTTTTCATATTGTATTAATCTTTAAACAATATTTAACTAATCCCATAGTTACATTTCCCAATAGAAATAAAAATTTAATTTTAAATAATAGAAATGCGTCTAAACACCCAAAAGCCCACTAATGGACCGCCTATGTTCCAGTAATGGACACCCTACGTTCCAGTAATGGGCCACCCTACAAAAAATAACAGATAATTGTTTATTCAATTGTACTATTTTGCTTCAGAACATAATGAAAACAGACTAATAAAACAAAATATTATAACTTAAGTTAGAAATTCTTTACATTAAAGGATTTATCATGATAAAACATAAAACAAAATATTTAAATTTAAGTTATGAATTTATTATAATCAAGTATTTATAATGTGGATATAAAACAAAATTTTAATGATATTATTAAAAGTTTATTACATTAAAGGATTTATATTGTAAAGACTTAAAACAAAATATTTAAATTTAAAGGATTTATAAGAGAAAGACAGTGTTTTACTGAAATCAAGTTTAGATAAAATAAAGTAATAAAAATAGTCTCCAATCTTCATTCATATCATTATCTAAATGATGTGCTGCGCAAATATGAAATATAAATAAAAAATCTTCAATTTTATCACCACTTTCCAATAGTCCAAACTATTCAATACAGAATTTTAGAATGCATTTAAAATGATAAATGTTCTTGCACTATCCAACCATTTTCAGATAATCATATAGCCCATCAATTTGGGACAGATTGATTCCACAATTTCTCTTAGAGATACTTATATGGATATATTATCTTCAATGAATCAATCTCACTATTTGCTGAAAAACATCCCATAACAGTGATATGTCCTTTTTTGTTATAATACACATCTTTAACTGATTTTGGTCCGAAAATTTTCCCTGTTTTAAGAGCACAAAAGAAAACCAGTTTTTTAACTGCATTGAAAATTCTCTCTTATGTAGAACTTGGAAGAAGATATCAGTAATATCCTCTTTCAAATATGATTCTACATTTCTGAACCAACTTAAAACAACTTCTTTTGTAACGGCACATCTAGATTTTGTCAAATGTTGTGCTTGTTTTTTGTACCAGTTTTGGATGCCTTTTTAAAAACAACTATTTATAAAGAAATTGCCTTTATTAAATTCTAGTAGATAAAATTTAAGGATTAAATTTGATTATTTAGCTTTTCAGTTAAATCAAAATATTTTATCTCTACTGAAATTACACGTTTAGTATTGGTTACTTAGGTGGTCCATTAGTAGAAAATCACAAATTAAGCATTCCAGTAATGAACCACCCCTCCCAAAATCTTAAAAATAAATAATATTTTGTAAATGGCCATTGAAATATTAAATTCAATGTTTTATATTGCTAACCAAACAAAAACATTCAATTTTTACGAAAAAATTAAAAAGATATAAAACTAGAATCTAGGAAAAAAAGTGACCGGAAAAAAGTTATCGGAAAAAAATAACATAAACTACAAAAGAGGAAAAAAGGTGACAAGGAAAAAAGTGACAAGGAAAAAAAGTGACAAGGAATTGATTTTGGGAATTTATTATTCATTTTAGGGATTCATTGGTTAAGTATGAAAGGGGGGATCGGGGAGAGGCTCATAATTCAAGTAAATGTTTTTTTTTTTTTTTTTTTTTTTTATCTAAATTAACTGTTCTGGTTCAATTTTTGGATGTACGATCATGATCATACTGAAAAGACGCTTATCTGATTAGTTTTGGGAAGGGACGATTACCCCCCCCCCCCCCATCCGCCCTAAATTAGATAAATGGGTTTTTGTGCAGAATTATCCAACGTGTGTCAAATTGTAGATATAGGTTCTTTCTGATAAATCTTTATATAGTGCATAATGCCTGAAGAGATTTGGGAGTTTAAGGGGCGTGCGAAGTTAAAACTGCGCCCGGGGCAAAGTCTGAATTTGGCGCCCCCCACCCAGAACTTTTTCTTGTGACAGGCTAAAAATAATTTTCGTAGTATAAATTTGTGCCCCCTAAATTTCCGCGCGCGGGGCGACCGCCCACTTCGCCCCCCTTATCGCACGGCGCTGGGGAGTTTAGTGGTTAAGCATAGAGGAAGGAAAGGGGGAATAACCTCTCTTAAGGGTGTTCTTAATTCAAAAGGGGTAATTTTGTGACACATGCTTTAATTTATTTTTGTTCGGAAATACGTAAAAATAGCAGATGTTATTATTCAGAAATTGTCTAATTGCACTCAATTTTCTGTTTTTTAAAAACACAATAGATTTTTCATAACAAGCCGTCAAAGTTGACACTTTTGAGCACATTTCCCGACAAAAGCAGAAAAACCGGTCGAAAAGCTGGAGAAAAACGGGTGATTACGTCATCGAAATACTTCAGAACTGGATAGTTAATTTAATTATGATAAAATGGCAAAATAAGTTCGATTCGAAATCGCTTCCATAGTCAGGCATTCCCATTTTATATCTTTCTTTTAAAAAATGAATTTGTAAATGTGACAAAACGTTTTGCGCTTGTTGAGCGGAGCATTTGAGAACACCCTTAAATTAAATTAATAGCTTTTTACACAGAATTATCCGATTTGTTAGGAATTTTGGACATAGTTTCATTATGATAAGACGTATCTCTGAATAGTTATGGGGTACTTTTGCTTAATAATAAAGGAGGGGACGGGCAATTATCTCGCATTAAATTAGATAAATAGACTTTATGGAAAATTATTCGATGAATTTCAAATTTTAAATGTAGATTTTTCCATTAATGTGAATCTCTGAATAGTTTTAAGGGTTTGATGTCTAATTATAGAAGGGTAATAGAGTAAAACCCCTCTTAAATTAAATAAATTTATTTTTACTCAAAATTATCGGATTTGCTTCAAATTTTGGATGTAGATTCATTATGATAAGGCGAATCCCTGATTAGTTGTGGGTTATCCCCATTTCCCCCCTCTATACTTTTAATTTAACTATTAAACCCTTAAAACCATTCAGGGATTCACTTTAAGGGTGTATTCGAAAAAACGCTTTCCCACCTTCACCAGCTCGAAATTTTCCGATACAATTTCAGACACATTTTTAAAAGTAGAAACATGAAACTTGCTGAGGTGATTTTTGAAGGGACATATGAGGTGCCGTGTGATGTCTTTTTACGGTCAATTCATTAGAATTTTATTTTTAAGCAATTACCTTCTCAGTATAACCTTTTTTTTTCGTTCACCGATCGCCCGCTTCGAAAAAATCGGTTCAAATTGCCGTTTTTGATTGCTTTTTTGCAATACTTTCTGCTTTTATCAAAGAATTGACAATCACGGCACCTTCTGTACTTTCTAAATACGACAATTTGCAAGTTTGATGCATATGACATCAAAAATGTATTTAAAAATAAATCGGAAAATAAGCAGTTTGAATCGAAATACACCCTTAACAGAAAGAACCAATTGTATATCCAAAATTTGAAATACGCCGGATAGTTGTGAAAAAAAAATTAAGGAGGGGGTTCAATCGCCCGCTACCCCTTTTTAGTTAGCAAAAGAACCCTATAACTAATCAGGGGTAAGCTTTATTATAATGAATCTACATCCAAAATTTGAATCAAATCGGGTAATTCTACGTAAAAAGCCATTTATTTAATTTAAGCGGTGTTATCCCCCGTTCCCCCTCTATACATAGCCAATAAACCCGTAAAACTATTCAGGGATTAGCTTTATGAGAAAGAATCTATATCCAAAATTTGAAATATATCGGATAAGTGCGCATAAAATACCGATTTATCTAATTTGAAAAATGATGATTGCCCATCCCCCCTTTATAATCAGCAAAAGAATCCCATAACTAATCAGATATGCGTATTATCATAATGAACCTATATGTCCAAAATTTCAAGCAAATTGGATAATTCTGCGTAAAAAGCTATTAATTTAATTTAAGAGAGTTTATCCCCCGTTCCCCCTCTATACTAAACCATTAAACTCCCAAAACTCTCCAGGCTTTATATAATATATATAAGCCTTATCAAAAAGAACCTATATGCAAATTTGACAAATATTAGATAATTATGCATAAAAATCCATTTATCTAATTTAGGGCGGATGGGGGGGGGGGGGGGTAATCGTCCCTTCCAAAACTAATCAGGCAAGCGTCTTTTCAGTATCAACGTATATCCAAAAATTGAACCAAAACAGTTAATTCAGCATGAAAAACCTATTAACCTAAATTAATAGGCTCCCCCCAAACCCCTTTCATACTTAACTAATGAACCCCCCAAATCAATAATAAATCCGCAAAATCAATTCCTTGTCAATTTTTTTCCGGTAACTTTTTTCCTTGTCACTTTTTTTCCGGTAACTTTTTTTCCGCTTTTGTAGTTTATGTCACTTTTTTTTCCGATAACTTTTTTCCGGACACTTTTTTTCCGTTTACCATAAAACTAAGTAAGTAATGTCAGTTCTTATCATGTTCATTAAGATTTTTAATGAAAAACAGCGAAACCGTGAAACTTTATTTTCTACTTCCTAATTGTTTTCATGAAAAGTGTAAAAAATTAATCCAGTTTATAAAGCATGCAAGGTGGAGTTCAGAAAAAAATAATAAAAGCTTAACTATTATTTATTATTTTTTTATAAACTAAAAATTGTCTGGTGGCCCATTACTGGAAGGTGGTCCATTACTGACACATCTACCCTATATACCGGATAATTTAAAATAGATATAATGGAAACTCCTGTACCACTGATGCTAGAAGCATATTTCTTCAAATCACAAAAGTATACAAATTGTGAATAGATTTCAGATAAGGCATTTTTTTTTTCAAAATGACACACACATATATATATATGTATAGCACGCCACTCTCATCCTTTAATTTGTATTTCCAAGAAATATTTTTTTCCAGAGTCAAAGAAGGATATTAAAATAAATCCTGTTCTTTGACAAAAAAATATCTAATCAGGATATTTTGAATTCTATGAAATTTCAAATTTTTCAGATACTAAAAATCCCGTCTTGCCATTTTTAGTGCAGGAAATCTCGGAAATAACACAACTGGTAATGTTTTACCGTTAAAAAAAATGGGAATCCTTTTAACTATTTGGAAAATAGTTGTTGTCCTCAGTAGAGAACTGAGAAATCTGAAGTATCTGAATCTTTTTTATTTTATTTTATTTATTTATTTTTTTGTGTGTGTGTGTGTGTTGAATTCCGCAATTTATTTTATTTTATCCGTTTATTGATTAGTCCATATTTTGTGTGCGAAAATTGAATACTTCTGATGACACTATGACAAAAAAGTAATAAAAACTTTAAAATAATAATTTGAAAATTAATAGTGACAAAGATTTCAGACAAATTTCATTTAAAAGTGCATTTTTTTTTTCCAACGCAACGGTATAAAAATATTAAATGTGCAACATTTAGTTTAGTAGTTATAAAAAATAAGTTAGACCCGGCCCGAAACTCCAGGGAAAAAATAAGGCCCGAACCCAGTCCGGCATAAAAAGATTTGTGACTAGACCCGGCCTGGCCCGAATGTCAGTAATGGAAATCGACCTGCGAGCCTGGGCAGATTTATAATGTGAACATCGAAAAGATAATAATTAATCAAATTTCAGATTAATAGGATTTTTAAAAAATGTTCAGGCTTAGGAGATGAGTGTGTGTGTGTGTGGGGGGGGGGGGGGAGGCCCTGACTTTACCAGGTTGCGGTCAATGAGAGGAAACTGGCCTTAATTCGAATTTCGGACCCGGCCCAGGTCTGTTCAGACTTTTAATCAGATAACTTAAAATAACGTAAAAATAAATTCTCTAAAATAAAAAGTAGGAACATTTGAACACTTACTATTTATTGGAACTACTTGTTCCTTGGTAATCATCCATTATTGCAAGAAACTTCTGAGTATCTTTAGATAACTTTAATAGTTGTTTCTCCATCTGCAGTTTGCATTTATATACAAATTTTATACTTTATGCCTAACATCAGTAAAAAGAAAAAAATTCCCATCCGCATTCGTTACCTTCAGACACTTCAGACCAAAGCAAAACATTGATCACATCACACATGCACTGAATCACATCAACACAATCAATCACAAAACACATCATCCACTGGATAAAAAAAAAAACACCTCTGTATTTCCCCACGCCTCTCATGATCTTTGAAGCTCCTACATTAGGACCTTTATAAGACCGGAAGGCCCATTCTTTGTATGTATGGGAAAAAGCAAGCATCTTATCTATGATTTTGTAATTTGATCGTGTTGGACTCGTCGTCTACGTTTTTAACGTAACGACGTGTTAATTTATTGCCCCCTATGCAGGACGTCAGATTTAGAAAAAGGTACTTTTCCTAGAAACTATGCTCACTGTCCAAAGAAGAAAGAAAGGAAAAAAAAAAAATTCCTGGGAGACGAAGAGTGCCCAGCCCATACACTATGGCAAAAGTTTTCTTGGGTTGTTTCAGTCGTTTATAAAGAATAAAAATTAACAACGAATTTAGGGAAAGAAAATTTTCTTTGGAAAAAAATATACTCAGAAAAATTCTATAAATTATTATAAATTCCAAAAATTGTGAATTTTTCTGAATTGATTGACGCCAAAAAATACAGCCCATTTGAAAAAAATTATTGGAGGGGCCCGAGCCCCATGGGCCCATACAACTCTACGCCTATGGGTGAAACTATTTATTTTTATTAAAAACTCTAATACATTTTTTTTCATTAAATATCGTATTTTAGATTTTCAACTTACAACAGTGAAAAGCATTTTTATCTGAAATCTATCAAAAGTGTATTGAAATACAATTTTAAAGCTTATTAAAAACGGTACTTTTCGCATTAAACGAATGCCTGAAGAAATCGATAAAGATTTCGCTAATTACAAAAGTGTTTTTACTAGTACTTTCCAACGTATAATTGAAAAGTATTTATGATTTCGATCTGTCTGTTCTCTAACTGGAGTAATTATAGTCCGATTGCCGTGAAATTGATATGCGTTATTAGGATTTGCAATAGTATGATCTGTACTGAAAATGGAGTGTGTAGCATTTACGGTTCATGTACAGGGATACTCAAAAGAATTCCATTACATTTCGGTCCATGATGAAAAATCACTTATTGTGTATTTTAATAATGTTACACTATTAAATTATAATGAAATTTCTATTTATGTCTCAGGTATACTCAGGATTCGTGTTATAGAATATGGTGTGCGTAAAATTTATCGCCCATTTACAGAGACACACAAAAGAATTTGGCAAAAGAAAATGAAATGCAATTGAACTATTGAAATGTACGAAAAATAATTTTTAAAATTAACTAAATATTATTTGGTTTTTATGAGTTCTATAGTTCATATACAAGGCTGCACGAAATTTCACAACAAGATCGGAAAATTTTCAACTGTGCTATGCGTTTAATTGAACTAAATTATAGCATTCAGTGTTGCATTCTTAATATCATAGATCATATACAGAACTGCTCCGATACTATTCTAAATTAATTGTTTTGTTGCTGTTGTTATGGTTCAGCTCACAAATGTCATTAACACACATAGTTAAAGTTTCAAAATAAAATTAGAAATGTGACCTAAAACATAGTGCTTTGTTTCTGAATTGCAATGTGACAAGAGGGGGGAAGGGGTAAAATGAAGTCTGATACTTTGTGACAAAGGGGTTGTCAAAAATATGAAAAAAACGTGTGATATGATTTCTGGACGGCCTCTTAGACATCACTTTTTACCTTCGTAAACTGTGAGGTTTTGTTATGGTATCGATAATGTGTTGGAAAATGTTTCATAATCTGTGCTGTACGCATAATTTTCCTTTCTTGTTTTGATTCTATCTGTTTCATTCATCAGAAAAATCAATTCTACCTACTTTAAATGATGCATGTTCCCACCAGTAAGGTTCATCATTCTCGTATTCATTGACGTTGTAAAAGTCCAATGATATTTACTAATCTTGCAGTTGTTCATCCCACCAAGGTAAAAACCACGCCTGGTTGGCTGGCAGGAGAGCATTCAGATATGTGGGTACTCGCTGAGTAATTTATTATCAAGCAAAATTACTGGTTCCAGTGTTTAACGCCTGGCAAAAAGCCTTCAAAAGCAGAAAATTAAAGTAATCATATTCTTTCTATTTATTTATTTCTAAGAAAAAAAAAACTGTTAAGTTACTACACTTTTTCAAAGAAACACCGATTCCTAAAACTTTTTATGCAACGGTAACAGAAATAATTTATGTAACAGAATCGGTTACGTAAATTTTTACTGTTACCGTTACATAAAAGAATTCTCGGAATCCAGGTTTCCTAGAAGTTTAGTAATTTTACAGACTTATTTTACAGTGTAATTATGAACTAAAACACCAACATGAAAAAGTAATAACTCGAACAATATTTTTCATATATTAAGATGAATCTAGGAAAAAGAGTTATCGGAAAAAAAGTGACATAAACTACAAAAGCGGAAAAAAAGTTACCGGGAAAAAAAGTGACAAAGAGTTGATTTTGGGGATTCATTGGTTAAGTATGAAAGGGGATCTGGGGGAGGCTCATAATTTAGGTAAATGGGTTTTTCATGCGGAATTAACTGTTTTGGTTCAATTTTTGGATATACGTTCATCCTGAAAAGACGCTTGCCTGATTAGTTTTGGGAAGGGACGATTTCCTCCCCTCCCTCATCCGTCCTCAATTAGATGAATGGGTTTTTATGCAGAATTGCCCAACGTGTGTCAAATTTGCATATAGGTTCTTTTCGATAACGCTTATATATAGTATATAATGCCTGAAGAGATTTAGGAGTTCTAATGGTTAAGTATACAGGGGGAACGGGGGGTAACCTTTCTTAAATTAAATTAATAACTTTTTACACATAATATTCCGATTTGCTTAGAATTTTGGAAATAGGTTCATTACGATAAGACGTATCTCTGATTTATTATGGGGTTCTTCTGCTTATTATAAAGGGGGACGAGCAATTATATCCCCCTTAAACTAGAAAAATAGGTTTTTATGCAGAATTATCCCATGTATTTCAAATTTTAAATGTAGGTTCTTTCTGATAAAGTGGATCTCTGAATAGTTTTAAGGATTTAATATCTAAGTATAGAAGGGGAATAGAATATAACCCACCTTAAATTAAATTACTTTTTACGCAGAATTATCGGATTTGCTTCAAATTTTGGATTATAGATTCATTATGATAAGGCGTATCCCTGATTACATATGGGGTTATTTTGCCAATTAAAAATTGGGGCGGGTGATTATCCCCCCCTTAAATTAGATAAATTGTTTTTTATGCTCATTTATCCAATATATTTCATATTTTGGATATATGTTCTTTCTCATAAAGTGAATATTGGAATAATTTTAAAGGTTTAATGGCTAAGTAAACACTGGGGGAACGGATGATACCCCCCCCCCTTAAATTAAAAAATGGCTTTTTACGCAGAATTATCTGATTTGATTTAAATTTTGATTGGGCGTTCTTTATGATAAGGCGAAGCCCTGATTAATTGTGGGTTATGCCCCGTTCATCACTCTATACTTAGCCATTAAACCCTTAAAACTATTCAGGGATTCACTTTATCAGGGAGAACCTATATCCAAAATTTGAAATACGTTGGATAATTGAGAAAGAAAAAAAAACAATTTATTTTATTTAAAAAATGGAGGATTAATCGCCCGCTTCCCTTATTTAATTAGCAAAAGAACCCCATAATTAATCAGAGATACGCCGTCTTATAATGAATATACATCCAAAATTTGAAGCAAATCGGATGATTCTGCGTAAAAAGCCATTTATTTAATTTAACGGGGTTTATCCCCCGTTCCCCCTCTATACATAGCCATTAAACCCTTAAAACTATTCAGGAATTCACTTTATGAGAAAGATCCTATATCCAAAATTTGAAATACATCGGATAAGTGTGCATAATTTTTTTAAATCTAATTTAAGGTGGGGATATTAATTACCCGCCCTCCTTTTTAATTACCAATAGAACCCCATAACTAATCAGAAATACGTCTTATCATAATGAACCCATGTCCAAAATTCGAAGCAAATCGGATAATTCTGCATAAAAAGCCATTTATTTAATTTAAGAGGGGTTTCCCCCATCTCCCCTTTATACTTAGCCATTAAATCCTTAAACCTATTCCGGAATTCACCTTACCAGAAAGAACCTATATTTAAAATTGAAATACATGGGATAATTTTGCATAAAAACCTATTTATCTGGTTTGAGGGGGAGATAATTGCTCTCCCCCCCTTTATAATAAGCAGAAGAACCCATAACTAATCTAAGATAAGTCTTATCATAATGAACTTATGTCCAAAATTTTAAGCAAATCGGATAATTATGCGTAAAAAGTCATTAATTTAACTTAAGAAAGGTTATCCCTCGTTTCTCCTCTATACTTAACTCTTAAGCTCCTAGAATCTCTTCAGGCATTTTATACTAATACATAAGCCTTATCGAAAAGATCCTATATGCAAATTTGACACACGTTGGATAATTCAGCGTAAAAACCTATTCATCTAATTGAGGATGGATGGGGGGGGGGGTAATCGCCCCTTCCCAAAACTAATCAGGCAAGCGTCTCTTCAGGATGAACGTATATCCAAAAATTGAACCAAAACAGTTAATTCAGCATGAAAAACCCATCTACCTAAATTTTGTGTCCCCCCCCCCCGATCCCCCTTTCATACTTAACGAATGAATCCCCAAAATCAATAATAAATCCCCAAAATCAATTCCTTGTCACTTTTTTTCCAGTAACTTTTTTTCCTTGTCACTTTTTTTCCGGTAACTTTTTTCCGTCTCGCTTTTTTTCCGCTTTTGTAGTTTATGTCACCTTTTTTCCGATAACTTTTTTTCCGGTCACTTTTTTTCCGTTTACCATTAAGACACCGTATCCTCTCTTTCTCTCTATCACACACACCCAACATACATGTATATTCTAGATCAATAATACACGAGATGCAACGAAACTAAACTTTAAAAAAAAGCAACATAAGAGTACTATTTTTTTCCTTTCTGGCGCTCTCTGTATATCGCCACATATTCGAAAACTAGTATTTCTTCATCTTTTTTAATTACAAACTTGTACTCCCATACAATATGTGTGGTCAAAGATTCTCTAATCAAGACAGGAGCAGGGCCGCCAAAATTTCAAGGCCGCCTTGGGGGCAGTAAAAAAAAAAAAAAAAAAAAAAAAAAAAGATGTTTTTACATTACACGTGAGTTACCAGTTTCCGTTGAGATCTCGTATTTAACCAATGACTGAGAGTCTAAAGTATGATATAACTAAATAAATATTATATATTTTTGTAAGTAAGAAATTACTGAACATTTATTTAAAATTTACATTTAACTTTTATTTATTACAGGATAATACTTTCTTAATAATTACTTAAAACATCATATTTTTTTTAGCTTCATTGTCAGTCACTGTTTCACTCAATGTGTTAAGCATTAATCCGTCACATAGATAACGTAAGTAAAAAAAAAAAAAAAAAAAAAAGAATTACAGAATGTCTGGCGTATAACCCGCAGATCAAGCAATTATTTTTCGATTCAGAAAATTTTTTAAAAGAAATGTTCATTATCCGATCGGGCCGCTATTTTTTTTTTTTTTTTTGGGGGGGGGGGGGTCCAGTACGGCCAGTTTATTTTGTTTGTAGGCCTGGCCCGATGAAGAAATTGCTCTAATTCTGCCAGTCCGACCCTGCCCGTTGAAAAATTCTTTTAAATTACGCCGGGGCGGGTACGGGCTTTAAGCCAGGTCCGTGAATTTAGCAGTTTTTAAAATTTTAGATAGAAACAGTAAATTATAAGTACAACTAAAGTAGTAAAAACTTTTATAAATAACTGTATTTATCTGTAGAAAGTATAGGATGTTATTTATTAAATATTAAACTATATATTTTTCAGTAATCTAACTCTTTCTCTTTTGCTTTGGTAAAGAAAAAATGAATCTGAATCATGCAAACAAGATTGCCTAAAAATTCGAACAAACCAGCCAACTTTTATTTGTGTACTTACTGCTAAGTTCAAATAAACAACAAAAGGAGAAAGAGGTGTTATGAAGAGACATTCGATTCTTTAGGCCATATTCCTTCAAGCCACAACACCCCCGCCCTCCCCCACTGACACCCACTGAGTTTAGTCATAAAATTAGAATTCCAGGCGCCGTACCATCTTTGTCGGTTGAAACAGTTATCTGATTCCTCTTAACAAATCCAAGAGTGATTGTGTACAATTTGTAATTGGTGCCTGGGTTTGCAAGCTCCCCTTAAAACACATTGAAAAAAGGATGCGGGGGGGTTGAGAAAGTTGCTTACTTGTTGTGTCTAAAATTTACAAACAGATAATGCCCCAAGTCCAGACGGCACATTTCTCTTACAATGAATAAGGAAAGGGATTGGCATTGGATATAATGAAACGACTTTATTTGTATAGTTTTAGTTGCCAAAGAAAAACTACGTACGATTGCCAGCTTAAAATGTATTTAGTCAAAAAGTGTGCTAGGAACTTCTGAATCAGCTGATTTATATATATATTCTGTGTCAAATATTTTAAGCAGTTATTTTACAAAGCAGGTTTATTTAAAAAATCTGTTCAATCGAAGATTAAAATCCAAGATACTAAAGCTGCAACAGAGAAAGACTAAGGTAAGCATTTTTATATTATATATATATTTTTATTGTATTGATAAAATTTCCTCTCGTTCTCCTGAATCTTACATGAGAATTCAAACTTAAATACTAAAAAGAACAGTACTTTAAAATTTGTTTCTGATAATTTTTTTCTTCGAATGGTATCTTTTAGCTTAAATCACCTTTTCTAATTTATTTATTTTTATTTTTATTTTACACAATTTAAATAATATTTTTGTTATGCCCATTCAGACAATAATTCTTTCAATTGCTTTTTCTTGAAAAACATTTTTGAGCGAGAGAGTTACCGTCTAGTTCGAATTTTTTAATTAAAAAATATAACAACATATAATGAATAAAAAAAACTTCTAAACAAAATTCATGCCCTGATCTCATAAATCCATCTATTGTGGTGTATCGTGTATTTTTGTCGGCCGATTATCTACGCTATGGGATATAGGCCCTATGGGGTGGGTTGCCCTCTGTGGGGGTCTTTCTAAGGGAACCTAACCCGTATTTACGCAAGGTTCAAAGAAAACCACGGAAAACTTCGAACGGTTAGGCCTGGGTTCGAACCCAGCACCTACCGTCTACCAGTTTGGAGGTCAGAACCTCGCGGCCACTGGTGGGGCAAATCCATCTATGAATTTTAAATATTTTCATTTATTGATTTGTATTGCATTTAAAATAAATATACATGTATATATAATTACCATACAGTTTTTGACACATGATAAAAAAGGAGTATGACTATTTTTCTGTGAACATAAGTTGCAAACATACTCATTAGAATCTAAATGGTTTCTTTAAGATAATTTTTAGTGAGTTTTAAATAAATTGTGGTATGCGAGCATGTGAAAATTTGAACGAGACATTTAATTGAGAATTCTATACTCAAAACAAACTATGAATACTTAATATTTTTGATTAGAATTTAAAAAAATCTAAAAAAAGTAAACACAGTTTCAGCAATTCCATTCAGTTTTACACTTTTTTATATTTTTAATAATTCTGTTTGGATTTGAATAAAAAAGAAAAGATTTTTTTAAGCTCTTGTTCACTTTTTTTTTTTTTCAAATATAATTTCAAGATAATGTTAATTTTAAATAAAATTGAAATCAAATCTAAGTAAAAAAAGTTAAAGCAGATAAAGCAAGACGAGAGATTTATGTATTTTAATTAAATTCAAAATAATTGAGAATTATAATATTAGTTTAACCATACATTGATGTAGGTGTGCATTTTTAAATAACTGCTAGTAGTAAATATAATTTCGCAATTTTTTTCCTCTCTCTTGGTATCATATGCACAATGTGCATTTTGAATTCCATGTATATTAATTTTCATTTTTGTACAAGGCAATAATATAAAAGAAAAAATAATTCGAAAAACATAGATTATGAAACACTTTCTAACACATTCGAAATAATCTAACAAAACTTCGCCGTTTAAAAAGTTAAAATATTATATCGCATTCAATGTGAAATTCATATTCAATGATAAACAATATGGAAATGCATTTCTATTATACAGTAAGTAACTTGTAGTAAACCTACGTAAGGTATACAATTTTTATTATATGTGAAATAGTTTAACATAATTAAAATTTGCTTCAAAAATTCCTTCTTCTTCTTTTTAATCATGTAACGGAAATCTTTAGTGGTGCTCTGTAAATGAATAATAAATATTGTTTGCGCGACATATTCTATAAAATGTATATGTTAGAGCCCTTCACAAGTATATACCCATTTCATCGTTTTTCAACGGGTATAACATTTTTAAAAAGCACTTGAAACTATTTTATCCCATCGGCCGTAATGTACCGGAATACTTTTGACCGTCTTTGTATTTGAACTCCATATCCGATTTGAATCAAGGAAAAAAAGCGAACGGACAAAAGTGACAGAAAAAAAAAAAAAAAAAAAATGATACTGAAAAAAAGATTACCGGAAAAAAATGACAAGGAAAAAAATGAGCGGAAAAAAGTGGCAAGAAATTGATAAATATTGAACTTGTTGATTATAAAAACTAAAGTGGTAACAGGTGCTTAATTTATATCATTCTCGCAGGCCAGCGGTTCCCAACCGCTGACATAAATCAGAAAAGTGTTAGAAATGACGATGTAATTTGTATTCATTTAAAATATGGTGGGGAAAAAATAATTACTAATAAAAAATTATGTATTATTTTTTATATTATTATTATTATTATATTAATTATATATTATACATAGAATATTTTATTAAATTATATTATGTAAATATGATTTATAAATATAATAAACTATTATTCATCGAATGGTATTATCGGAATTACTTTGATTATATTTATAAAAGTATTTATATAAATTAATATATACATATATGTACAATAATATTATATATATAATACAATATAATTATAATAATGTCATTATTAATGTTTTAATATTATAGCATTATTATATATTAATAATATAATAATAATGTTTATATTATTATAATATTATTATATATTATATATTATTATTTATATTTATATAAATTAATGCATGTAATATACAATGTATTATAATATTAAAAAATAAATTAAAATTATAAATTATATGAAATTACATAAATACAATAAAATATTAATATTTAATTAAAATAAAATCTCATAATTTAATATGTAACTTTATAATATATAGTCTTGTTTTGTTTAATAAAATGTATTAAACATAAAATATACAAATATTATAATAATAAATATGCTATTAAATAATATGTTTATATAATATGTAAATTATGTAAATAATACATAATAATTATTATTGTACATAATTATATATTATATTATATTTATTATAATTATTACTTACATTTATTTAATTTATATTTACTTTTATATTTTATTTATACATGTATTTTTATTTATTTACTATGAGTTAATGACACATTATTATTTTTTAAGTAAATTTTTTTAATGAGTATAATTCTTAATATTTAATTTAATTTATTTATACATTTAATTTTATTTATATACAAGTTTATTTTTATTGATTTAGTATGAGTTAATAAAATATTATAATTTTTAAAATAAATTCTTGCCTGTTGAATCAAATTTTTAATATTTAATTTAATTTATTTATAGAATTATTGTTATTGGTTTATTAAGAATTAATAAAACTTATCTTTTTTGTTATTTTATTGTTATTATTTTTTAAATCAATTCTTGTTATTTACACTACTTGTTAATGTTTAATTTTATTTATTTTTACTATTATTTTTATTAGTTTACTATCAGTTAATAAAATATCCCAATTTTTAAATGAATTCTTCTTAATGAAACTAATTTTAATATTTAATATCACCAAAAGGTTATATTTTGATAATTAAAGTGAAATATATATTTTAATGCATAATAATATCAATAAATCACATCATCATAACATCGACGGCATTTTGGTTTTTAACATTCCCATTATTTATTGACAAGTTCAATACTTATCAATTCCTTGTCACTTTTTTTTTTATTTGTCACCTTTTTTCCTGTCACTTTTTTCTACTCTTGTTTTTTCTGTCATTTTTTTTTTTTTTTTCCAGTCTCTTTTCCCGTTTACCATTCGATTTTACTAAAATTTAAAATGAATCAACAAAATTAGGCAACATATATATATTTAAAATTTCAAACAATTCGGTTAGGTATAATTTTTATGCTGTTATATGCGGACAGCAGAAAAACTGACGGACGGACGGACGGATCTGACGACGACTAATAGGTATTACCTCGGGTATGCTTATGCAATTACGGGCGCACCTAAAAAACAATTGGCATGGGCGAAACAGAAAATGTATTTCCAGTAATTATTACTCAAAGGCAGTATTGTAAAAGATTTCTTTTGTGTGTCTCTGTAAATGATTGAAATTGCTATGAATGTCCTGTTTTAATCATAATAAAATTCGTAGTAAAATTCAGTGATTTATATCAGTTTCAATACATTTGCAATAGCGTAATATAATTAAAATAGTCTGTAAACGATTTTACCTTATATGCCATAATGTAATGAAATTCTTTCGGTGGCCCAAATAAAATATCAATCTCACATACTTCATTTACAATAACAAACAAGCTTAAAGGTCCTAAATAAAGTTTACCAATTACATGAAAATCCGGATGTATCTATGAATATATGGGAGTTAGAGCATAGACTTATGGTCAGACGGACAGACAAACCGAATGCATAGCATTTTTCAACTTTGTTGGAAAGTGTTAAAAAATGATAATAAAGTAGTAAAAATGAAAAAAAAAAAAAAAAAAAAAAATACAAAAAAAAAAAAAAAAGGATTTTTTTAACATTTAAGAAAACTTTTATTTTTAATTTAATGAATTATTCTCTTATGTATTATTTTATATTATTTGTTATATATTTTCTCATGTGTCTGTATCCATTGTATACCAGTTTTTTTTTTAATTATTACCTACAAATGTGAATATACAAATTAGAAACAATCTTATGCAAATAAAAAATTATTTATAAATATAACACTATTTGAAGCAAATCTATTAACAAGTGTAAATCAGGAATTCAAAATATAGGAAAACATAGAAAAAATGGAATAGTTGTGGAGTTAAAGTAGAATCAATTAAAAGCCTCAAATTTTCTTGATTTCCACAAAATTCTGTTATATAACAGTAATAATGATGGCTAAACATAATTAACAATCTTATAATTATCTGCTGTTTTAAAATTTCTTTTCCATACTGAGATCACTTTGGCATATTTCTAATTTTATAATTAATGAATTACATTATTTTACTGCTGTGATATGCCCAATTTGAATGTTGAGGTAATTTATTTACTTTTTTTTTTTTTTTTTTTTTTTTTTTTTTATTTGACACATCGAATGTTATAACCGTGACAAAAATTACCAAAAGTGTTTTTGTTAACTAGATATTGTCATCTTACATTTTAAATCTACTACTGATCTGTTTTGTTTGTTTTAAAATAGGTGATTACATATGTTTATGGTCTTTACATATGTTTAAATACAGTTTATCAGTAGGTGCTATTGGATTTTTTAATTTTTGTAAATATCAATATTGCAATGAATTGATCTATGAAAAGGTTATATATATATATTCGTAATTTTACATTTTAATGGTAATAATAACTTTTAAGTGCAAATTTATATGGGATATAGTTAAATAATAAAAATTTTGTGAAAAATTGGAACACCTCCTATGCTTTTGAATTAACATTATTAATGTGCTACGATTATGACACTTAAAGAAAATTCTTAACAATCAATTTTTAACTATTATATATATATATCAGTTTTAAAATTTTATAAACCAAATGCCCTTCATTTTTAGGGTTTCGTTCATCTGACGAACTCCTGTTATAGTCTCTGTCCTCTCTCTGTATGTCACAGAGTTCGTACACAAAAACTATATAAGTTAGAGAGTTCGAATTTTGTGTACTTACAAATGAATACCTCTTGTCACACTTTTGTAACAAGAGGTATTGATTGCAAATCTTAATCAATATTGATTGCAATATTGATTGTGTGCACTTGAAGTAATTGCAAATCATAAAATTTTGAAAAAAAAAACTTTTATTTTAATTGATTTTTTTTTTTTTTTTTATATCACCAGTTCATTTTTTTTCTAATTGTTGCACGCAAGTTTAAGTAGATAAAAGAATTATTATGTATGTAACATAAATGAATGGATTAAATAAATCACGTAAAAAACGCGCTCCTTTTATTTTCATCTTATTACATCAAATTTATCATCTATTTTGACACGCGAAGTGAAATACCTTTTTAGCTCACAGGCTATCATAGCCTGAGAACTTATGTGCCCGTCCGTTCTGTATGTACGTTCGTACGTTCGTACATTCGTATGTTCGTTCGTGCGTAACGCGATAACTCATGATAAAATATCGTATCCACTTGAAATTTTGTATTTTGGTATATCCTGATAAGGCGCTTCCCTGATTAGTTTTTGGAGTTTATTCGATATGTATTAGAGGGGGAACGGGGGGCTCATGCCCCTCCCCTTAATTGATATAGACGAGATTTTCATGCAGAATTAACAGTTTTCGTTCAAAATTTAGATATAGGATCATTCTGATGAGGCGATTCCGTGACTGTCATTAGGTGTTCATTGAATAAGTATAAACAGGGGGAACGGGGGGCTAATGCCCCCCCCCCTTAATTGATATAAACGGGATTTTCATGCAGAATTAACAGTTTTCGTTCAAAATTTAGATATAGGATCATTCTGATGAGGCGATTCCGTGACTGTCATTAGGTGTTCATTGAATAAGTATAAACAGGGGGAACGGGGGGCTCATGCCCCTCCCCTTATTTGATATAAACGGGATTTTCATGCAGAATTAACAGTTTTCGTTCAAAATTTAGATATAGGATCATTCTGATAGGCGATTCCGTGACTGTCATTAGGTGCTCATTGAATAAGTATAAACAGAGGGAACGGGGGGCTCATGCCCCCATCCCCCCTTAATTATATAAACGGGATTTTCATGCAGAATTAACAGTTTTCGTTCAAAATTTGGATATAGGATCATTCTGATGAGGCGATTCCGTGACTGTCATTAGGTGTTCATTGAATAAGTATAAACAGGGAGAACGGGGGCACATGCGCCCCCCCCCCTTAATTTTATAAACGGGATTTTCATGCAGAATTAACAGTTTTCGTTCAAAATTTGGATATAGGATCATTCTGATGAGGCGATTCCGTGACTGTTATTATGTGTTCATTGAATAAGTATAAACAGAGGGAACGGGGGGCTCATGCCCTCCTTAATTGATATAAACGGGATTTTCATGCAGAATTAACAGTTTTCGTTCAAAATTTAGATATAGGATCATTCGGATGAGGCGATACCGTGGCTGTTATTAGGTGTTCATTGAATAAGTATAAACAGGGGGAACGGGGGGCTCATGCCCCTCCCCTTAATTGATATAAACGGGATTTTCATGCAGAATTAACAGTTTTCGTTCAAAATTTAGATATAGGATCATTCTGATGAGGCGATACCGTGACTGTTATTAGGTGTTCATTGAATAAGTATAAACAGGGGGAGCGGGGGTTCTAATGCCCCCCCTTAACTTGTATAAATGGATTTTTCAATCAGAATTGTCAGATTTCGTTCAAATCTCTGAATAGTTTTGGAAGTTTAATGGTTAAGTATAAAAGAGGGGAATAACTCCTCTTAAATTATATAAATGCTAAATGGGTTTTTATTAAGAATTATCCGATTTGCTCTGAATTTTGGATATAGATTTTTTATATGATACAGCATGTCCTTGATAGTTTAGGAGGTTCAATGATTAAGTATAAAATAGGAGTAGTTTTTTTTTTTTTTTTTTCGAACGGAATTAACGAAAATACAAGGCTGTAATGTACAATTAGTATGCGTAGCCTGTGAGCTCAATGCCATCAGTTTAACTGGGCAATATTCTTTTTATTTAAATTTCGTGTCAAAAGAACCGTGATGTGATTTTGTTAAAGTGTTTTAATAGAGATAGTAAACGAGGTGCACTTCCGCCTATTCGCTTATTTTTAAGTGCTCGCGTAACCGTTATAAATTTACGCATAAAAGAAGTATATAAACTATTTGTTTAAATAAAATGTTATCAATATTAAGATCAGATTAAAAGTTGTGGGATCTCTACTCTGAGTACAATTCTATTTGGAGATTCATCTTCTACGGTGCATGCATACTGTCTTAAAACCGCAGCCACAAAATGACTCAAGTTGAGTTGAAATTCACTCATCTGGTGCTTTGAAAGGCAGCTTCTCAAAAAGAGTTGAAACAACTCAAGTTGCGAGTTAATTGTAAGCAATTTAAATTAAGATTAGTAGTTTAAAAAAAGCAATTTAAATCAAGCCGAGTAAAAAGGTTTAAAAAACAACTCATTCACGATCCAATAAATTACAGCTCTTTCCTGAGAAGGCAAATCCATTCTTTCGCTTTAAGAGTGTAAATTTGCTCAAAATTCAAACGTTTCTCTAATTTTTTGGGTGAAAGTAGTGGTACATTGGAATCTTTGTACAGATATTTGCCTACAAACAGCAAATTGTTAAAGAATGAAAGATATTTCGTACTTTAAAACATTAATATTTCATGCTTCACGAAAGTATCAAACCTGCATAATTTATAGAATTACTCATTTGTATTTCTGTATGCATTAATAAGAGTTTGGGTAGTTGTTAATGTCTTAGTGAATTTTTAAATACATTTTTACCTCTCTTTATATGCATTAATTACTTGTAATGTCATTAAAATAAGTTTCGACATTTGGAAAAGTTAGATATAAGCAATCATTTATGATGACATATGCATTGTTAATTTTCAGCATTATATTGGGTGATTTAGAAAAACGTTGAAAAAATGATATGACAAATCAGCATATGACAATGATCAAAAATCACATAGAAACATGGGGCCGCAAACCACTTATTGAGTTAGATATACATGGTGTTTCATCCTAACTCAATTTCGGTTGACGTTAATAAGTTTCAGAAAACTGAAGTACATTATAACAAAACATTTAACACACATTCTCATCTTTGTTTTAAATGTGATAACACCAAACAAAAGAGGTAGAAGTTTGCATTATGAACGCCAGCAATATGTACAGGGTTGTTATAATTAAAGTTCGCCTATTCAGAAGGCTCTACAGCCGGTTCTATTGCTCCAAACGGAACAAAATTTCATTAGTACGTAGTTGAAGAGATGCGCTCTGCAAAAATCGAAAAAAAATGGCTAAAATTTTTGTCAATAGGTGGCGCTGCGTCAATATTTAAGACGATGTTTGCAGATTCAATATATCAATTTCAGTCAATCCAAACGAAGCACACAAATTTAAAAATTTCCACAAACTTCGACGAACTGCGAATTGTTATAAGGTACCCTGGGGTAGAGGTCTGCACGGGCCGGAATTTCCAGGCCCGGGCCAAGCCCGGCCCGTAGGAAATTTTTTTCGGCCCAGCCCGTTGTAAAACTCAAAAGTTCGGCCCGAACCCGGCCCGGCCCGTTCAAATTTTTATAGTTTAGGCCCGGCCCGGGCCGTAGAGAAATCAGGGAAAACAGGCCCGGCCCGGCACGTTTTCGCCCGTTACAATTTCTACGATTTCTAAAAAAAAAAAAAAAAAAAAAAAAAATCATATAATTAAGATTTTTTTAAAGAGTACTGCATACATATCTATGGAATGATTTTACAGTATATTTTACAGGAAATACACATTAGTAACATTAATGATTACTTATATTATTATGATAAGGTTCTTAGGCTTTCAACATTCAAATAAAGATTCATTAAAAATTAATATGGCTTAGAATAAAAGAAAAAAAAGAAAGAAATTTAAAAACATTGTAACTTTTGAAGCTGTTTCATAAAAGAAGATTAATAAAAATATTTCTATATCATTTTATTGAAAATTTTAAATTCAAATTCATACGTTAATTCAAAGAAGCTCCTTTCTGATACATTTCTAAATCCATTTTTTTCTCAGAAATGCATAAGATTAGCAGGTGTCTTTATTCAGAAACTATATAATCGAATGGCGTTATCCATTTTTTGATACAAGCAATTTAAGAACACTGCAAGCAAATAAAATATTGTCATAGTTGGCGTTTTGAATAGAATTTCCGGAACCGATAGCATGGGAAGGGAGAAAAACCTGCAACCATTTGAGAAACTATTATATCTCAACAAGCTTATACAAGTATTTTATTTACCAAAAATGAAAAACGCTATTCGATTCCAAATCCCTTCAGTAGTCAGGCTTATCACTTTTATATTTTTACAATTAAAAATTAATGTAAAAATATGTCAAACTTTCGCGTTATTGAAAAATTAATTTAAAAACCATCAAGAAGTATATATCCAAAGATTAAGCTAACATAAGTTCTTTATCGCTGTTCATAATTTTAAAATTATGTTGTCTGCACTACAGATCTTGAGAACAATTAAGTCATCTTTCGGTCCGGCAAGTCTATATGTAGAAAAATAATGCCTTGATCTCCAATTTTGATCTTGGCCCTGCACGAGTCAGTTTAAAAATTATTAAAACGGGTTGCACACAATGTAACTGTCCGATGCCGATCTCTACACTGCACAAGTTACATTTTTATATTGATACTGTCAAACTAGTATGGTTCGTGATGCACATTTATATTTATTCTCGTTAAAACCATTTTCGTTGAAAATAGGTTTATATTTTATCGTTTACGTTGAAATCTTCAAAACGGGCCGGTAGGCCCGAAGCCCGAAATTTTTTATATCGGCCCGGCCTGGCCCGTACGGCCTGTTCAATTTTTTTGCCAGCCGGCCCGTTTATTTTGTTTGTCGGCCCGGCCCGTTAGCAAATTCGAAACGATTCCGCTGGGCCGGGTACGGGCCACGGGCCAAGGCCGGGCCCGTGCAGACCTCTACCCTGGGGTAATAACGCCACGTTAAGGTTCTACCAATTTCCACGGCTCAGTTTTAGACTGTGTTTTTCAAACAATATATGATTTGATACAGCGACTCATTGACTATCTATATAAAAAAAATAATTTAACAGATATGTATTCATAAAATGTAATGGCGTGATTTCTTGACCAATGCTATTTGGTGTTATTACCCATCTATATGAGTAATAACGCCATGCAAACAAAACTATTTAATAAGATGGAATAATTGCATGTAGATTGCCCAATTCTAAAAATACAAACTCTACAAACTTAGAAATTGACAGATTGCATTCTACGCTATTGAAAATGTTCAATTTTTCGTGAAAGTGTAAGAAAAATAAAGGTGTGGTGTGTGGGGGAGGAGGCGGATGAGGCAAAAGAGTATAAGGCCGTGAGCTTCTTTTTGCTTAAAAAGGACCGCTTAAATAGAATTATTAGAAACATTGCACAGTTTTAACTTTGTTTATTTGAATCAGTATTTAGGATGTAGCTCGGCCACTGTAGGGAATCAACTGGGGTATTAATGCCAAGGATTCGCGTTATTACCCCGTTATAGTTATTGCACTGTACATTTTAAATTACAAATTATCTCGAGAAGATATCCAAAATCTTCAACAACATTTTGAAAGTCCATGAAATGTACTACAAATTTATGTAATTAAGAAAGTATTTCCGGATAAAAAAAATAGTCTTCACATCACAAAACGTATCTCGCAAATTTTAGATCAAGCGTTAATTTTAGTTGCTTGTAAAAACAATAAGACTTAAAAATGAAACAAATTAACTTGAAGCTGTTTTTGGCGATTTATATGGCTCAAAACCCTTCTGCGCAGAGCACATGGCTGTCATTTACAGATTATTTCATAATTATGCATAATATTGTCAATTGGCGTTATTACCCCACCTGGCGTTATTACACCAGACCACCTTAATTAAAGTTCACCTAATCAGACAGCTCTAGTGCCTGACCTATGACTACAAACAATACAGAAAAATGAATATCATTTCATGTGATGTAATCTGCATCAGCAAAAATAAAACATGTCGTTCAGCAGCAAGGAAATAACAAAAATAACATTAAGAATTATCAATGAATCTTCCACCATTATGAATAAAGCATTCCATTCTCAAAATTGTGTTTTCTACAGCAGTGCGTAAATTGTCCTGTGAGATTGAGCGAATGTGAAGTCTAATATTGTATTTCAGATCAGAGATTGTCTGACATCTGTCTTTAGATACAGAATCTTTCAAATATCTCCAGAACCAAAAATCGCATGGTGTTAGATCAGGCGATCGTGGTGGCCAGGCTGTTTGAAAATAACGATTTATGATGCGGTCTTCTGTATAATGACTCGTTAAGAAAGTCCGAGCTGCCCTAGTAATGTGCAGTGGTGCATCGTCTTGCATAAACACGATATTTTGAAGGCAGCCTCGCTGTTGCAGCTCGGGAATCAGAAAATGTGACAACATATTGAGATACCTTCTTCCATTTACGGAACATGTAATGAGTCCTGTGGATGTTAGTTCCTCAAAAAAGTACGGCCCTATCATAAAGGTAGCAGTAAAACCGCACCACACCGTCACTTTAGCTGCATGCAATGGAACTTCTTGGACAACATTAGGATTCTCTTTCGCCCAAATTCGACAATTGTGTGTGTTCACTTGGCCGTTTAAATAAAAATGCGCTTCATCACTCCATAGAATATTCCAGGGACAAGAATTGTCCACATTCATTCGTGCAAGAAACTGTAGTGAAAATGATAACCTACTTTCGGGATCACCCTGTATTAGTTGTTGCACCCTCTGAATCTTGTATGGATAGTAGCGCAAAATTTGGCGCATCACTTTTCTCACAGTGGAAATCAGCATATCGACTTCATTCGCAATAGCGGGCACACTTGCATTAAAAAATGATGACTGGCTTGCTAAATCAACGGCAACACTAGCAATATCTTCAATGCTAGAAATGTCTACTTTTTTTCGTCCTCTGCCAGGAAGAATGTCGAGTTTTCCTGTTTCCTCGAACTTTTTAACCATTTTGTGAACTCCACGAACCGACATTGGTCTTTAATATCTTTTAATTTCCGGAATTCTCGAAGAGCTGCAGCTGCATTGCTGTTATTTTGATAAAATAACTTTATAAGAAGTGCCTTTTCTTTCAAAGTTGCCATTCTCCACAAAGATACAACTCTCCACAAAGATCACCACGTAGATTCAAATGCTTTTCAGAAACAATCAACTGTACCAGTGTCAAAGAAATCATAGACACACTTTATCAGAAAGTTTTAAATCGTCAGTTGGTTAGAAGGGTATTTCAAGTTTTCGAAGTTGCGACGTCACTTTGACGTCATTCGTCGAAAATTTGAAGAAAATGTTTTTTTTTTCAAGCGTTGGGTGAAATTTTGTAATTTTGTGTGTTTCATCTGGATCGACCGAAATTGATATAACGAATTTCAAAAAGTTTAGTTTTATAAACTGTTAAATAAAATTTCCTGTTTTATTAAATTTCCTGTTGTTTCCTGTAAAATTTTGTTTTTTACAAAATCAAGAAATCTGTAAATATCGGCTTAAATAGGGGTGCACCGCCATCTATTGACAAAAATTTTAACTTTTTTTTTTTTTTTTTTTTTTTTTTTTTCGCAGAGCGCATCTCTTCAACTACGTACCAGTAAAATTTTGCTTCGTTTCGAGCCATAGAACCGGCTCTAGAGTCTTCTGAATAGGCGAACTTTAATTATAACAACTTGTACTTGATGCCTCACATTTTGGACTGTGACAATCAATTTATGTAAGGTATCATCGATTGCTTCAGCAATATGTTTTTCCAGATTTTTTCCAGATATGGAAAAAATTACTATTCCATAAAATCGTAGAAAAAGCATACATTAAGAACATATACATTTTCTTTTTGAAATAAATAAATATTTTTGCATCATATTTAACATGAATTTTTATGTTATCGTGCATTTTATGCTTTCTACCAGTAATATAGTAAATGCCGTTTGAATGCATAATTTTCACCATAAAGGCTGATTTCAATGTACAAAAAACGCATTATGCTTTCATTAACAGCTGGAAAAAAATGCCGACTTTGTTATTTATAAGAAACTCTATCCCCCCCAGAGCCAAATTCTGTGCATATCCATGATGGGCAAGTATTACGGCGGCCCCCAACGACTAGTTTTTACATTATTGTAAATAGAATTTCTCAAATTCCGTACTCAAGAACGCGAAATTTTTTGGACTCATTTTGAAATGTGGAGGTATAAAATGGGTAGAGCTGAATACTGAAGCGATGTGGAATCAAAATGAGTTTGCCATTTTGTTATGAATAAATTACTTATCGAATTGGAAGTGATTGTGGTCACATGACAATCGAATTTTCTCCTTTCTACTGGTATCGCGTCGGAAATTAGGTTGAATGTGTCAAAATTTCTGAAAGATCTTTTGCCTATTTACCAAAAAATAGAAAATGACTTTCTATTGCATAGATTCTGAATAACAAATCTGGCCGATTTAAAACGTTTCCGAACAAAAATGGATTTATAAATAGGCACGAAACTAGCTCCTTTGGATTTGAGAACAAGCTGAAGTAAACATTTCTTGTCCAAAAAACTTTGTTTATGTAAATCAATTGTATTAATTCGAAGATCTTGTTTTTAAACATAGGTTGAATCCCATGAGAATATTTTACCCAATGTTTTCAAATTTCAACATAAGTTAGATCACAAGCGAATGTTTTATCCAATGTTTTTAGAAATTTTTAAGTTGAACTTTAAGATTAATTTATTGATTCAGTTGATTTTTATTGGAATTAAGCAATTTCCTCTACATTAATATAGGTAATAACTATGTGTTATGTTGGAAATAGTACCACCAATAATGGCTATACTTCGCCTTCTTACTAGAATAACGTCAATAATGCGATTTTCTCTTTAAAATAACTATTATTAAGTTGAAACTTAAAACTTAACTTAATTTGCAAGTTGAAGCTTACAAGTTAACTACAACTTGAACTAGTAAGTTGTTACAATAATATTACAATTAATAGCTTTCTGATGATGTAGTTAGTTTCTTTCTTCCTTTAAAAAAAAAAAAAAAAAAAAAAAAAAAAAAAAGATGGAAGTTGTTACAATAATATTACAATTAATAGCTTTCTGATGATGTAGTTAGTTTCTTTCTTCCTTAGAAAAAAAAAAAAAAAAAAAGGATGGGGTTATAGAAACAAAACTGGCGGTCGCTTGCTTCTAAATCTTTGAAAATGTGGAATTTTGTTCGCATTTGGCCAAAATTCAATAATGGGCTCTATTTTAACAAATACTGCATATGCCCACGGGGTGCTCCCCTTAAATGTTTCTGACGGGTAACTGCCCCGCATGACATTGCATTAGTCAAATCTTAGCTATTTCTATATCAGTGTCCAATAACATCTTTCTAAAGTTTTGATTTCTATTTATTTTCCTCTTAGTTTTTGAATGTAGTAAGCATAAAAAAATCTTTAATGTATTAAAATGATTTGTAATTGCTTCAGTCTAAAAATTAAAAATTAAAAATCTCGAATCGAAATCTTTTAAAACATGTCGGTAGAAATAATGCTAATCTGCGAAAATGTAATATGAAAGGAGTGATAATAAATGTATTCTCTTTTGAGTTTTCCACGATTCAGAAATCAATAATTTATCGATATTTAGAAAAAAGGAAAAGAACAAAGTTCCGTTTGCTGCCCGTAATTTTCTGAAGCGTTCCTGAGGCGCTTTTGCAGTGTTCCATTTCTTCAAAAATAAATATCTCGGTTATTACGATGATAAATTCTCATCTGTAAATTTAAATACGCACCCAAGTTAATAGAGGCCAGAGTAAATATAATATTAGTTTTAATGTTAATGTTAATGATGTTAATTTAACGGATTTTTCTTTTAAGAAGGATTGTTATTGAACAATGAAAATGTTTACTTGAGAAAGGATTTCATCTAAAAAACCTACATTCCAAGTACACAAAACTATCGGTACATTCGAAAAATTCCTCTCAAACGTATCCAAAAATTACGGGCGGTAAAAGAAGTTTCCCTTTTACAAACGTTTCTTTAAATCGTGATAATTTATTGGTTTGGGAGGATAAAAGAATATTTTTCGGAATTGTGGGCAACTCGAAAGAAGTTTTAATACATCTTTGTCCCTGGATATGTATTATATTTTCGTAAGATTAAGAAACATTTGTCGATTTATTTTTAGAGTGTAGCACCGGATTTTACCCTCCGCCTACCAGAAGGGTTCAATGGACCCAACAAGATAAATATTTTAAATATAGTAAAATCCAGCTGAATGTGATATAATTAAGAAAATGGTTTGTAAACTCAAAATGAATTTTCTAAAAATGAGGATTGTGGCACTTACCACCTTTGTCATATGACTTAATGATGATGCTCTCTTAAAAAATGCAAACAATTTTAAAATGAAATCAAAAATAACAGAAGTGTATTGTCAACATAACTTAGTTATTTCCAGTTTTTCTATAAAGGAATCCCTTTAATTCAAATTAAAAAAAAAAAAAAAAAAACTGAATTAATAATATTAATTTTAAAGTGCAGCGTAACTATTTTTAAAACATTGGATAAAACATTCTCATGTGATCTAACTTCGGTTCTGTTTTTTTTTAAATCTTTTTTTCGTATACGCACAAGATCTTTCAGAAAATGCTTTTAGAGTTGACATTTTGAACCGATTTTTCGATGCGACGTCAGCAGAAAGGAGTAAATCCGGTTTTCATGTGTCCATAATAAAGCCACTAGAATTATTCTCATGATTGCTTCTAATTCGATAAGTAATTTGCTCATCCCAAAATGGAAAACTCATTGTGATTAGTGCCTGCCCGGAGCACTTATGTAGTGCATTTCAGTCCCTGAAAATAATGGAAATAAACTTTGCCTTTTTTACGGTGCCTTTAACAGGGTTCGTGTGCTTTGAAGTACCTTCTGCTAGAAATTTCTTAGAGCAATATTTGGCTGATTTAATGAAAAATAATCTATCCTGAGATATAGTGGCCAGTTTTTTACAGTGGTGTAGTCGTAAAAAAACAGAGGATATACTCTCTAAGCAGAGAGTATACGCTCAAGGCAGAGGGTATACCCTAGAGGGTGTAAATAATAGTTTTCTTTTGAAAAACAGAGGGTTTACGGTGTTTCTTAATAAAATCCAGAATGTATACGGCGTATATCCCCGTGTACCCCCCCCCCCCCACTACATCCCTGGTATTTTATGAAGTTTCTGTTACTGAAATACCCAAAATTCCCTCACATTACGAACCCTTATACTTTTATGAAAGTTCCCGATTGCAATATACCTAGAGCGGAATCTTGTTTATGAATAATTTCTTTAATTTATAGCTCAAAAATGACTGACATGAAAGAACGCACTTCAAATGACTAAGCGTTTCAAAGTGAAATATGTTTAAAAGATTCCATGAAATATGCGGATTTATTATATATACACACACTGTTTCGGCGTAGTGCCCTTCAAAAACAAATCAAATTTATTGGAAAGTTAATTAATTTGACCTTGACAAAAAATGTAATTTGTTTATATTGAAAGTTCTTGATGATATTTCAAGTTACTTAACTCTGATTTATTTGTTTTTATAAAAAAAATGTGGAATATTGGTGATGATTTAGTATTAATTTAATGTTTTGATTTCTTGATAAGTTAGCAAGTTATGTTGATTTTGAAATCATTAAGATATATTTATTGGTTTTATAATTGCTTTACGTCATTTAAACTACAATTTATAGCTACTTTTAATAAATAATAGCTAAATTAACATGACTTATGATTGAAATAATTGCAATTTCGTAAATATGATAATATAAATATAATATGGTGTTTTTTTTTTTTTTGTTATTATATGTTTTTTGTGAAGCAGAGACTGTGTCACATATGTTGGCTCTGCCAGTATGGTGTCAGTGTGGTCACGATAAGATAAAATTAAAAAAATTCGTGGGACTATATTAAAAAATGTGGGACTTCACACATTTGGATTAAATCTCATGTGCCTGAAAGCATTACTTGAAATAAAAAGGTAAGGAAATATTTTCATTCTATAACAATTGTTTATCTTTTGAAAAATAAAATTTTTCTTTTTAGGTGCGTTCGTAAACAATGAAATACGTAGAAATGAAAATCTACCCAACCGAATCGTTTGAAATATTATAATATACATTTTGCACAATCTGTGGTTCAAAAAACATTTGTTATTGATTTATAAGACCACACAAAAGTATTCCATTACATAATGGTATAGGTAGAACATTGCTTGGTGCGCTTTTTATTTGTAATTAACTATTTAACATTTTATGAGATAGATATACGTCGCTCAGGAATACTACAAATTATTTCCTGTATAAAAGAAAGTAGCTAGTATTTACTGGTAACACGAAAGACTATGATCACTATACTATATCCAAAATACTGTGTACATTCAGATTCAGGGTCGAACTGGACCAGGGAATAGGGCGCAGATCTTGGATTTTCTGAGGGAGCAAAAAGTATTTAAGGGTATTCTTAAACCAAAAAGGGCAACTTTGTGACATAAGTTTTAATTTACTTTTGTTCGAGAATGCATGAAACTAGCAGGTATTGTTATTCAGAAATTGTCTAATTACACTCGGTTTTCTGTTTGTTTACAAACGTAATAGATCTTTCATAACGAGCCTTCAAAGTTGACGTTCTGGAACATTTTTTCCGACTAAAGCAGAAAAACCGGTCGAAAAGCAGGAGAAAAAAGGGTGATCACGTGATCGAAACAGCTTATAACTGGATAGGTAATTTAGTTATCAAAAAATGGAAAACTAAGTTCGATTCGAAATCGCTTCCATAGTCAGACCTTCCAATTTCGTTAAAAAACGAATTTGTAAATGTGTCAAAACGTTTTGCGCTTGTTGAGTGGAGCAGTTGAGAACAACCTTAACAAACTCACGTCAAGTAAAACTTGCTGATGTTAAACTGGTTTTACACAGCACTAAATATAAAAATGGTTTAAAATTCTATCATTGCTATATTTTCCATGCATATTGAAAGTTCTATAAAATCTACAGAATGTTGCGCAATTATCCAAAACATTCTAGCAAATTGAACACAGTAGTAGACTGATATCAAGGTTATTGCTTTCTATTTTTCATTTTATTTTGTGCCAGTAAATATCTAATAAGAATATGGAGAAAAAAAATTTTGCTGCCCCTTCTAGTTATCCTGGAAATGATCGTATAAAAAAGGTGTTAATACCAATAGATTGGTAACAATATTGACTATTAAATGCTATTTTTGAATTTTTCTTTGGGGATTGTGGTAACATGCATTTTTGACACCCTATTTAAATCCTTGCAAGCCAAGAAAAAAATATAGTTTAGATAAATTTCATAAATCTTAACACAGTTATAAAACAAACAGTGTTGGGAGTTTATTCATAAATTTCGGAATAAAAAGTGAAAAGTTACAAGAAAAATTACTGAAAAAACTTAATTAATCACTAGTATAATTAATCAGTAATTTTAAATTTATTATTAAACTTATTTTACATTTAAGAAAATTCTACAAAATGTTTCTATTGTGCATTTTTTCTGTGGCTTTTTGATAAAAAAAAGACGGTCCACTTAAATTATAAAAAGTCAAAACATTTCTGTATCTCGAAAAACAATTTTTCATATGATCCTTAAACTTTCACATTGATGTTTTTCACAATTGAAGTTTGTAATAGTCAAAAATTAATGTAGATCATAACTCATAATTTGTTACTATCTTCTATCTTCAATAGAAGAAAATACTGAAATCAAAATCGTTTTCGACGTCTTTTTGGGGTCAAAGGAAAAAAACGAAAAAAACATATTTATATAAATTTTTATGTGTCCGTATGTCGCCATTGTACAATCGAAAAGTATATGAAGATATGTATACCAGTTGAACCAATTTTTTGTGTATGTTTTTTGCAGGGGCAAGCAGGTCCTCCTTCAAATTTGAAATAAGGAAAGCTGTAATAAGGATTTTTGTGTCATTTGCAATATTGTACCATCGAAAAGTGTATGAAGTGATGCATAGAATTGAACCAACTTTTTTGTGTAAGTGCTTGGCTATGGCTAATTAGTCTTTTCTAAATTTGAAAAAAAAAAAAAATCCACCGGAAGAGTACTCTGAAATAGCGATTTTTGTAGCATTTTTAATACTGTACCACAGAAATGTGTATGAAATTATGCACAGAATTTAACCAAAATTTTTGTGTAATTGTTTGGCTATGGTCAGCAGGCCCTCCTTGAATTTGAAAAAAATTGTCTGTGAGCTCGTGCAGAAATAGGAACTCGCCTCCTGCTTAAGCTGGCTTTTTGTAAACAGCTGATGATAACCGAATAGGGGAAAACTATTAATTTTAATAAGTATATGATGATCTGCAACTACTTTTTTTTTTTTACTCCTATTAATTGACAGAAGCAAAAATTTAAGGTGAAAATCAAAGTTGGTATAGCATTGAATTAATAATATTGAAGTATTAACATGTCTTACTAATTTTTGAAATGTTAAAATGTACGTATGAGATAGAAAAAAAGTTTTGGGACTGGCACTTCCAACTAGTTTAATATAAATTTGTTAGTATTTTAATAATTCAAAAAAGTTTTTGAATAAAGAAAAATGCCTGTAATAAGTTTGAGTCTATTCACTATAAAATCAGATGACTTTTATGAAAATATAAATTATTGGTTTTCAAATGGGTTTAACTTTATCATCCTCAAATTCATACTCTTTCAAATCTATCAAGATTTAACACAATATGATGGATAAATAATGCCATTTCCTGGCCGTTTGGATACAAGAAACTCAAATAAGATGTCAAAAATGGGTGCTACTGTTTGAAAATTCAAAATTGATTCAATTTTTTAAATGCAGATGTTTTCGAAAACATAATTTATAATTAATAGATATTATTCCAGTCTTTAGGTTTCTAGAGATTTTTCATGATTATTTTTAGCGGAATTAGTTCGGGATAACAACTTTCATTAAAATTATAACCATTGATGAACTGGAAATTCATCGAAAAACTAAGAAGATTTTTTTTCACTAGGCGCCAAATAGAGTTGCAGCGATTATCCTAAGAGCTTCAACTTTTTTTAAAGAATACTTCTTTAGCGTAATAATAACTAGTTATAAGTGAGTTAACCCCATGCGGCGCTGTGGTTTCATAGATGTACCAAATAATTTTAATTCCAAAACGCCACATTGGCACCGGAATTTTGTTTTAAAAAATTACTGTTTATTGAATTCGTGAAATATAGCGTTTTCTTATTTACAAATAAAGTTGTTTTCAAATTCCGGTGTCAGTCATTAATTTCAACACTTAAGCAATGAATTTTACCTGCGCCGCAAAGGGTTAAAAAAAAGATAAATTCAGCTTCTGTTACAACCTGACAGCGAATACTTTTGCGAATCAAATATTTTGTAGGAAGTAGCACTATGTATATATAAATAAGGACATTATGTATCCATAAAAGGCTAAATTTTATATTTCGCTATTACAAATTTTAAAAAAAAAGTGTACCAAAAAATTTGCTTTATTATTTTAAAATCACTAAAATAATTTACTAAATTAATTCTTCACAGCACATTCGTTCTATGATTTACAAAATTCTTATCATAATTAGAGATCAAGGGAAATATTTAAATTTCGACAATTGAGAGAAATGCCTCAGGGATTTTATTCCAGGAAGTTGCAGGATTTTACGGCCAGAGTTAATTTTTTTTAATTTCAAAAATCTATCGCAATTTCTCAATATAATAATCACTTTATTTAATATATTTTTATGATTACATTAAACCTTTTTTTAATTTAAAATACATACTAAAATTTCTTTATAATTATTTAACCACCGGAAATCTGTTTTTTAACCCTCTCATGAATACGGGCCTCATATGAGGACAGATAATTATTGCATTATTAAGGAAAAAACTTTTGAGCATTCATTTATCGAGATCTGATTTGTTGATAGATAATAGCTATCATATAGCGCAATAATAAAATTATTTTATAATGAGTTTTCGTTTACCTCAAAAAAAAAAAAAAAAAAAAAAAAAAAAAGTCAATAATGCAAAATAATGCAAAATAATTTATGCATGAGAGGGTTAATGAAGCGAAGATCTCTAGCCAAAAATTAAGTTTTAGGTTTTCAGAATAATAATTTTAAAAAAACCCCGCTAACCTTTGAATTCCACAGCTTGCAGGATTAATCAAGAAATGTCATCAAGTTTGCATTCTTCGTAAATAAAGATGTTTTTAAATCATCAACAAAATCCTCACAACAAGTTGTTTACCTTCTGATATTTATATCCTTCTTTTCTCAAATTATTTTTATAAGGTACGGTATGGTTTATAGATGTATCCATGTCCAGTTTTAAAAGGGGAGAGAGGGACAAGGTACTAAAAACTAAAGACAGAGAATAAGCAACATATTTGGTGAAAATCTAAAAAATATCATTCAAAGAAGCATTATGATAAGGCGTATCCCTGATTAGATATATAGGATTATTTTGCTAATTAAGAAGAGGGGGTGTGCGATTATTACCTCCTCCCTTAAATTAGATGAATTGTTTTTTATGCACATTTATCAGATGAATTTCATATTTTGGATATTAGTTATTTCTCACAAAGTGAATCCCGGAATAGTTTTAAGGGTTTAATGACTAAGTATAGCGGGGTAACGGGGGATAATCCTCCTTAAATTAAATAAATGGCTTTTTACGCAGAATTATCCGATTTGCTTCGAATTTTGGATGTAGGTTCATTCTGACAAAGCATATCTCTGATTAGTTATGGGGTTATTTTCCTAATTAAAAGAGAGGCATGCGATTATTCCTTCCTCCGTTAAATTAGGTAAATTAAAATTATTTTTTATGCACACTTATCCGATGTATTTCTAAATTTAGATATACGTTATTTTTAATAAAGTGAATCCATGAATATTTTTAAGGGTTTAAGGGCTATGTATAGAAGAGGGGAACTCCCATTAAATTAAATAAATGTTTTTTTAAGCAGAATTATGCAATTTGCTTCAATTTTGTATGTAGGTTCCTTATAATAAGGCAAATCTCTGATTAGTTGTGGGTTATCTCCCTTCATCCCCTCTATACTTAACCATTAAACCCTTAAAATTATTCAGGGATTCACTTTATCAGAAAGAACCTATATCCAAAATTTGTAATACATCGGATAAGTGTGCATAAAAAAACTTTTTTTTTTCAATTTAAGGGGGAGAGGAGGAATAATTACCCGTCCCTCCCCCTTTTTAATTAGCAAAAGAACCCCATAACTAATCTGAGATATGTCTTATCATAATGAGCCCATGTCCAAAATTCGAAGCAAATCGGATAATTCAACGTAAAAAAACATTAATTTAAGACGGATTATCCCCCATCCGCCCTTTATACTTAGCTATTAAACCCTTAAAACTATTCAGGGATTCAACTTATGAGAAAGAACCTATATTTAAAATCTGAAATACATCCGATAATTCCGCATGAAACAGATTTATCTAGTTTGAGGGGCAGATAATTCTGCTTAAAAAGCTATTAATTTTATGTAAGAGACGTTATTCCCTCGTTCCCTTTCTGTGCATAACCATAAAACTCCCATATCTCTTCAGACATTATATACTATATATAAGCCTTATCAGAAATAACCTATATCCGAAATTTGACACACGTTGGATAATTCTGCATAAAAACCCATTTATCTAATTTAGGGCGGATAGGGGGGGTGCTGGTATTCGCCCCTTCCCAAAACTATTCAGCCAGGCGTCGTTTCAGTATGAATGTTAATCCAAAAAGTAAACCAAAACAATTAGTTCAGTAGGAAAAACCCATTTACCTAAACTAAGAGCCTCCCCCAGATCCCCCTTTCATACTTAACCAATTAATCCCCAAAATCAATAATAAATCCCTAAAATCAATTCCTTGTCACTTTTTTTCCGGTAACTTTTTTTCCTTTTACTTTTTTTCCGTGTCACCTTTTTTCCGCTTTTATAATTTGTGTCACTTTTTTTCTGGTAACATTTTTCCGTTTACCGAGCTCTCAACTCGTAGACGGCAAGTGCTGGGTTCGAACCTGATCGCGGTCGTCGGCCTAACCGTTCGAAGTTTTCATGGTTTTCTTCAAACGCTTGGATTTTCTTGCGTAAATATGGGTTAGGTTCCCTTAGAAAGTCCCTCACGGGGGGGGGGGGCGGCATCCCACCCCTTTCGGGCCTAAATCCCATGTGTAGATAATCGGCCGACATAAAGTAAGTAAGGATTTATATGAAATAGAAGCGCTGTTTTTGGCTTCATGGCTTTAAAAAAATTATACACTTACAAGGGCACCACCAAACATGCTGCTCACAGATTTTAATGATTACAAAGTATGTTGTAGGGGTCATACCTTTAATTATTCGGCTGAAAGGGTTCCTTCAAATGGGTCTTAGTTTTTGAGAAATTGGGGGTCAAAGTTTAGCGTTTATTTTAAATATACCTGTTAGTACATCTGTTAGTCAGCAGCTCCGTGGCGCCGCGGTATAAGTGCGAGACTCCAGACTGGGACGCGGCTGGTTCAACTCCAAATTGGACCTCCTTCTTTCTTTCTTTCTTTTTTTTTTTTTTTTTTTTTTAATTTTAATCTTTATACACTTTTTACACTTTACATATTTTAAAGTGAATTTGGAATTCTACAGCTTTGAACTTATTAATATTTTCTTATGGGGATTGTTACTTTTTTATTTTTTTTTTCTTATTTAAAAAAATATGGTTCAAATGATAAACTAATTGCACTTCCAAATTTATAAAATAACTAAAAATAAATGAAAAATGCATATATAATTAAAATTTTCAAAAAGCACAAAAAAAAATTTGAATATTTTAAAATCCCTTTTACTTTAAATATTAATAATTCTGCTCAATTACTTTTTTCAGATTTTCAAATAGATATTACACAATACTGTGCATGAATTTTTGGACAATCTATTATTACATTTAATATATATATATATATATATATATATATATATATATATATATATATTTAAAAAAATAATGGAGAGTGGGTTATTTATTTTAACACAATTTTTATACTGTTTAATTGACACCAATATATGGATATTTGTCTAGTTATATCTATAGTTAAATAACTATATTATATTTATCGAATTAATTTTAATGTTATTGATATAATTTTTGGTATTATTATTAACAATATTATTACTATTATTATTATTATTTTTAAATATTTATTTTATTTTATTTTTATTATTATCCTATATTAAGATAATGAGTTTTTAACCATGTAAAGTCAAAATAAATGTTACTGATTAAAGTAATAAAATGATATTTTAAGTTATATGTTAATATGAATGTTATTATTTCATTCTACTTTTAATTATTTTATTAATTTAATTTTATGTTATGATCGATTATTAATTATTTTCTCCGGTTCAATTATATTTCCATTCAGCTTTTTTTTTTTTATATGGATACTTCTTAGTCTATATGTGGATTTAACTAATGATTTTACTTACTTTCAACTCATTTTCTAAAATAACAATATATTTACTGCTACTATTATTAAGTTTCTTTATTGTCTTCAACATCTTGTAACACTTAAATCATAGCACGTTTTTTTTCAACTCATTTATCTAGCCGTTTGGCGCGCTTGGCATTCTTTATTTAAATAGAGCAACCCTACTGATTTGGCGAAGTTCCGATGCGTGCATTACGAGCGAACTGATTTTTCTCCTGTGTTAGTATGTCAGCTTGTATAATTAACTATTGCTTCCTGAATCAATAATTTATTAATAATTTTATTGCGATGTCCTCTTAATGATTGGTGATAAACAGATAAGTTGCTTTTGTTCTCAATATTTTGTTATCTTACTTTTTATCCAATTTATATATGAATGTAAAGTTTATCTTTTCCACGTGCAAAAATAGGGTTAGTTTGTGCTTATGTTACTGATACTAATTGCTGCACGTTACTGTTTTAATATATATAATTTTTTTTCATTTTTTCAACCATTTATAACTTTGTTCCTTGTTTAATAATTTGGTTTTTGTGTGCTGGTAGCCCCAAATACGTATTATTTTGCTATTTCATGGCTAATACGTGGATGAAACCGCACACTTCATTTGTAGTTCCAGAGCATTTGGGGCCTGATGATTCTGCTTATGGGCTACAAATTACATTTGCTTCCATTTGCATTCATTTTATATATTTATTTATTCAGATTTACTCGTTTCACTATTTTTTTTTTTATTATTATTATAATTTAATTCAATTCTAATTCTTCGTTTTGGTTTATTGTTTTATTGATAAAATCCATTGGTGAATCTTGTCTACTTTTAATGGTATTATATATATATATATATATATATATATATATATATATATTACTGATATATGCAGTGTAAACAGATTAAACCTAACACATAACGCATCTTTATACACACTTTTAATTGGAAAAATTTATAATTATAACCTGAAAACTGATTACATGAGTATATTTATCGCATGTATAATATAGAACCAATATAGAGTCATCATTTGTGTAGGGAATTGCGCTGAATGTATTACCAAAATTTACAGTATCGCGTGATATATTTGTCGTGTGAATAAAAAGAAGTAATTAAATTATTCACAATTTAACATAATTTTACTTGATATTTAAGAGCAAATATTTATTTTTTTCAGCAATTTTTATAGAAACTTTTTCTTTAAAAACTTAACGTTTATGAATTTTTTTTTTTAATTAATAGCTTTTTCAAAACTTTTTAATCTAAACACTAATTTGAACTAATTCGTGACTGAAATCTCATCTTTTTAAAACTCGTATAAATTTACATAACCTATATTCCTTAACTAGTTGATTGGTGATAAACGTAGAAAAATACACTGAAATTAAAAAAAAAATCATTATTTGTATAAGTGCAAATATATACACATTTAATGTGAGATAGTAGTTATTTGAATATCGATTTTTGCATGATCATGAATATTTTTAACGAACTTGTAGAAACATATAAATGAATCTAGTATACTCCTTGATTAACAATGAATACATAAAAACTACTTTAAATGAATATAATATAGGTTATATATGTATATTCATTGTATATCAATATAAAATAAAAATATGATATATATATATATATATATACATAAGATTTGATTTGAGCTAAATATATATAAAAAAATACAACAACATGTTAAGTGTCTTGTCAATAACCGGCGACTGGCATTGAATTTTCCGTATAGGCCGCGTCAGTCACCGATGACTGACAGTTTAAAATATGATATAAAATTAAAAAATCTACATTGTATTAAATAATTATTGAAAATTTATTTGAAATTTACTTAGCTTTTACTTATTAAAGGTTTGTACGTTCTTAATAATTATGTAAAATAACATAATATTTTTAGTCTTATATCATTTACACAGTCCGATGACTGGCGGGCCCCACCAGTGGCCGAGAGGTTCGGACCTCTCAACTGGTAGACGGCAGGTGCTGGGTTCGAACCCAATCGCGGCTGTCGGCCTAACCGTTCGGAGTTTTCGTGGTTTTCTTCGAACCTTGCGTAAATACGGGTTAGGTTCCCTTAGAAAGACCCCCACGAAGGGCACACCTCCCCTGGTCCTATATCCCTAGCGTAGATAATCGGACGTCAAAAATCAACCAACCAACCGATGACTGGCGGGGCCTAAATGGAAAGTTCAGTGTCAGTCATCGTAGCACTCAACGTGTTAAAAATACATTAAAGAATAAAAAATAATTCTTAATCATCACTGTTAAATACACGATTAGACGGGTGATAATTATCGTAAAAACATTCAACACATAAAATTAAATTGCAAACAGCACAATTGATAAAAGCAACCTTTTTACACGAACATGATTTTATTAACAGTGTTATCGGAAAGCATAAATCATTTAAATTTCTGAAAATTTCTCTACTGTTTATTAATTTTGATGCAGACTATGCGTATCTTATCATAGGACTAAATCGAGCGGAGCTAATGTCTTCTCTTGAGGCTCTGGCTTTCTAACAAAGCTGTTGCATTCTGCAACCTTTTGATCAAATTTTTTACTTGGCGAAAAAAATAAACATCACATGGTTGACAAACGGGTGTACATTTCAGTGGAATTACATTTTTTCCATCTCCATTTTCATTTTCGAAGATATCATCATACATTGTGGCATCAGTCTGGCCTGCCCACGAATCGATTATCAGCAGAAAGTGGAGACGACAGAAGACAAGTTCTTAAATATTGTTCATAAATTTGCTTTGTTAACTTAGCTGATTTGGAATACGTAACAATCACATTTTTGATTTTGGAACTTAATTCATTTATCTTCTTTTGGTCCAAACGCACTAGATTGTTCACGTAAACATATGAAAACAAATGGTAACATTTTTCCAGACGCCGTAATGGCTTATTGGGCTGTGTAAGAACGCGTTATTTGATTCAAGTTTTTTTTTTTTTTTTTTTAACAAAAACAGATTTAGCACTTCGCTGTTTGGTACTGACAGCCAATTTGTTCAGTATCATAATCAAAGTCAAATTTAGTTATTAACTGTTTTGTTTGAACACAAACTTTATCAGCTGCATCCATTACTTCTTCAAAAGTTGCAACTTCTTTGTGACTCACAAATTTCGTCACTTTACGTTGTCTTATTCCATGATACTTTTTAAATATTTCCACCCAGCTTGAGCTTGCTAGAAAATGAAAATCATCAGACTGGAACTGGAAACAGGCAGCCGCATTCACTGGCCAGTATTGCAAAGTCCGCGTCGTCACCTATATATCAGTATAAAAACTGAGTTATTAAACTAATGTTATCACTATGTTATTTATATTATTAATATTATATTATAAATATAAATTTGAAAATTACTGCAATTCAAATTTATTGTAATTGAAAAAAATCTTTTTGTTTTACCTGTTCCATATTTTTTCGAGCTTCAGTAAATCTCTCATATATTTCACAATCTATAGCTTTCCATTTGTCAAAATGGGTTCCTCCTCGATTTACATCTTCTTTCCACCTACTTAAAAGATGTTTTTGTTTTAGTCGACTTGCTCCATTGGCCTGCAATGACTTTAAATTCCATCTTGGATGTGCTTCAGCTAAAGCAACAGCATTCTTTTTGTACCACAATGGAATGTAATCTCGTGGTTCAGGGGCAAATTCTTCCGGCACAAAATTTTCACCATCTTCTTGAAACCCCGGACACTATACAAAAATAAATAAAATTCAATTATTTTATTTCGATTTTTTCTGAATGAAATATAATGTATAAATATATCTATATCTATCTATCTATCTATCTATATATATATATATACATATATATATATATATATTGCTAAGTAAAAAAAATCTCTCTCTCTCTCTCTCTCTCTCTCTCTCTTTATATATATATATATATATATATATATATATATATATATATATATATATATATATATATAATACCATTAAAAGTAGACAAGATTCACCAACGGATTTTATCAATAAAACAATAAACCAAAACGAAGAATTAAATTGAATTATAGTAAACAATATTAACCATTTGAAATTAACCATTGAATTTATATATATATATATATATATATTGCTAAGTAAAAAAAAAATCTTACCTTTGTAAATTCGCTAAATTCACATTCTTCATTCATCTGCCTCAATAAATTGTCGAGTATCTAATATTTCTAATATTGAATTATGAAATTCTTCAGCTATAGCAATAGAATAACAGGAAATATCATCCGGTGGAGAATTTGTAAGCAGATTATCATTTTGTAACAACATCTCGCAATATTTTAATGCATTCGTAATTTCACCTTTTTGTTCCTTTTCCAAACGAAAATTTTCTGTACTAGTACTGGTTCCTTCCATTATAGTATTTTTAGCATTCAACCTTCGCTCGACACAAATCTACCTTCGCTCAATTTTCATACCGTAATTTTATCTATACATATATCTATCAATATTTCAAATCTTTTATTTGTCTGCAAAAGAAACTAACTGACAACAGCAAAAAGAATTTCTATTTTTGCGTGATTTTACCGAGAAAATAAAAGCAGACGAATAAAATGAATATATATATGTGCATATATTTTTATGTATCGCAAATATTATTTCATTAGCAGACGACTTTTCCAATCTAGTTGATTTTTTATGAATAGTGTTTTAATTTGTTAATATATATATATATATATTATTTTAAATATAATCTGTCATTTCTTATTTGTGCAAACGGTAAATAATGTCGAGGTTGAACTTTAGAAATAAATGTATTTAAAGATCAGTAAAAATTTGGATAATATTTTAGCACTACTGCATTAATATTTTATTACACTTTCGAAGGTATGCATTATTTGAATTAACTAATCATATAAATGTTTGAGAAATTGCACCTGAAAATTATTTTGTATAATTTACACAAAAAAGGATAAATTTTCATTTAAAAAATTCCGCAAAAAAAAGGCGATAGAAAAGAGAAAAATTATTATTTCAGAATTGTACTTAATAAAAAAAGAAATTACATAATAATTAACAAAAAAAAAAAAAAGATTCAAGGCATAAATTAGTTATGCGGTTTTGTCGATAAAAATACTAGTTTAAAAATTGCAGATAAAAATAAATTTTCATGAAATAAATTCGAAAATATAAATTTACTTTATTAAGAAAATATCAAAAAGTTCAAAGCTGTAGAATTCCCAATTCTGATGTAACGTGTAAAATGTATATAAAGATAAAAATAATGTGTAATTGTGTAATATTCATTTGAAAATCTGAAAATAGTAATTGAACAAAATTATTAATATTTAAAGTAAAAGGGATTTTAAAATATTCAATTTTTTATGCTTTTTGAAAATTTTAATTATATATGCACTTTTTATTTATTTTATAAATTTTGAAGTGCAATTAGTTTATCATTTGAACCATATTTTTTTTTTTTTTTTTTTTTTTTTTTTTTTTTTTTTTTTTTAATAAGAAAAAAAAATTAAAAAGGTAAACAATCTCCATAACAAAATATAAATAAGTTCAAAGCTGTAGAATTCCAAATTCAGCTTAAAATATGTAACGTGTAAAAGTATATAAAGATTAAAAGAAAAAAAAAAGTAGGTCCAACTTGGAGTTGAACCCGCCACGTCCTAGTTTGGAGTCTCGCACTTTATCGCGGCGCCACAGAGTTGCTGACGAACAGTTATACTCACAGATATTTGAAATGAACGCTAAATTTTGACCTCCATTTCTCAAAAAACTAAGGCCCATTTGAAGGAGCCCTTTCAGAAGAATAATTAATGGTATGACCCCTACAACATAGTTTGTAATCATTAAAATATGTGAGCACCATGTTTGGTGGTGCCCTTGTTAGTATTTCAACCACTTTTATAATCTGAACCCCCCCCCTTTTTTTTTACAGATTTGAAAATATTTTCAGTCGTTTAAATCAACATGTAAAAAAAGTAATCATTATTAGTGTTTTAAGTGAGTGTCGCGCATTGTTTTACTATTATTAAGCGTTTAGATTAATTTATGTGTAATATAAAGTAAATTCTAACTTATTTGAAATAGAAAATTCAAACAGAATAAAATAAAGATAGTGCAAAATATTGAACGTAAATCCTCATATCTCATTTCTTCTAAAATTTTATTTTTTATTTTTTGATTTAAATTTGTGTTTCAAAAAGATACATTCTCAATAAATTAGACATTAAAAAAAATTTTTTTTTAACGGGGCTATTAAATTAATACATTAAAAACAATCGAAATATAATCACATAAGCACTAATAAAAAAATCAGAAAATCATCAGATAATAAATATCAGAATGCAACGTTTAGAAATAATTAAACATAACGTTTAAAAATAGACTGCATGCACTCCATTTGTTGAAATTCATTGTTGCAAATGTTTTTGTCGAAATTTATCTGGATGGGTTAAAATATTAATCACCGCTCATTAGCTTTTAAAACATAAAATATTAAAATAAAGACATATTTTATAAATATTTTGACAATTTTGAAACATCCTTTAAGAAAAGTACAAATAAATAAGACAAAAATGTTAATTTTCAAGGAAGATTTTTTTTTAAATAAACGAATGTAAAAATCCTTTTAAGCACTTAAATTTTCTAGTTTACTATACGAATGCATTTTATTCCCATACATTTAATAAGGGGGTGGGGAGCTAATTGATTAAACCCTCTTAACGAAATTTTAGAATATTATTGATGTGAATAAAAATAAATAAATAAAACTATTGTTTAAAAATGTTTGCGGTTTGTATTTTATTTATACGTAATACATTTTGTGTATTTTTAAGTTACTCATAATGTATTATGATTACGCTGTAAAACGTTACAGATGTTAGTTATATTTCAGATGGGAACAATATCCCCAAATTGGTTCTTTATATGGATATGTACAGACAAAACAAAGCAAGATGTTGAATTTCCCTAGAAAGGGTAATTGACCAGTGACCATGACATTGATGAATCATTGGGACGGGAAAGAGAGCGAAAACAAATGTCTAATGAGCAAAAAAATGATACTCCGTTTTATCTTACTTCAGGGCCCGTACACCAAAAAGTGCTTGTCAGAAAGAAGCGAATAAGCATCAATATGGTAACCTCTTTTAATTACAAGTCAGTTGACTTTTATCTGTTGTTTCTTTCCCCCCTTCCTGCATCCCCTTCCCCTGGCGTAAGATCGGTACCAAGTCATAAATATTTGAGAATCTGAACTGGTAAACGGAAAAGTGACACAAACTACAAAAGCGGAAAAAAGTGACAAGAAATTGATTTTGGAGATTCATTGGTTAAATTGGGATTCATTGATCGGGGGGGGGGGCAATCAATTTGGTAAATGGGTTTTTCATGCTGAATTAACCGTTTTGTTTAAATTTTTGGGTATATGTTCATACTGAAAAGACTCTTGCCTGAATAGTTATGGGAACTAATGATTAAACCCCCCCCAATTCTCTCTAAATTAGATAAATGGGTTAAATATTATAAATAATAAATTTTAAATTAGATAAAAAGGGGGGATGATTATCTACCCCTGCACAATTACCCAATATATTTCGAATTTTGAATATAGGTTCTTTCTGATAAAGAGAATCGCTGAATAATTTTAAGGGTTTAATAGGTAAATATAGAGGGGGGGCGGGGAATAACCTCTCTAAAATTAAATAAATAGCTTTTCACGCAGAATTATCCGATTTGCTTCGAATTTTTGATATAGGTTAATTTCTATAAGGCGTATCTGTGATTAGCTATAAGATTTTTTTACTATGTATAAATGGAGGAAACGGGCGATTATCCCCCCCCCCCCTCAAATTAAATAAATTGATTTTTATGCAGACTTTTCCAATGTATTAAAATTTTAAACACAGATAAGGTGATTTTTTTCTGATAAGGTGATTCCCTGAATAGTTTTAAGAGTTTAATAGCTGAGTATAAAGGGGGGAGAGGGATAACCCCTCTTATATTAAATACATGGCTGTCGGACGTTCCTCTAAGCCCGCACAACTTTGAAGAAAGTCTGTGGTAGTTATAGCTGCCACCACCGATATTATTAGGTGATATCGGTCACCCACTGTGAGGATTGTGTAAATGAACACTGACACTGTCAATTAACTGAACTAACAGTTTATTTATACTATAAATACACAAAAATACACTATTTACAATTATATACAATTACAACTCGGATATAGATGATCCGGTTCAACATTAAATTAAATACCGTAAAAAGCTGGCTGTGTACTGTTCAAATTATACCTTCCACCTCACACTCAATGCACGTTAGATTCATTTTATCGGAGATCAACTTCGAATCTCCCAACACACGGATACTCGGCCTATGCTATACGGCCCAGAGCACAACACCAGGACGTCTGTGTCCCATGCTCTCCAGATACGAACTGCTTACGATCTACAACACAGAGGACTCTCTACAAGGACCTCTGTCCTACACACTCTCCAGGTACGAACCCCAGATGCGAACTGCTCAAATCTCAGACAAGACTTGCTCTTCTCAAACCACTGTTTTTCCCCACTGTCAACCCCCCGTGGAGCTTATTCATTGGGCACATTCCACATTCCTTTCTTGATTAGTGACATGTTGCTTGTTTACTCATCATTCACCTACATCACTGACAGATGAACACGCCTCTCAGAAATCTCCCCTTTCACACATCACCACCTGCATGGGATACCTGTCAATTCTCACTTTAACAAAGAAAGAATGTCACCTTGAAAATTCACGTACACAGCCAGTACAATACATAAAAGATTAAGATAAAGAAATAACATAAATTCCAATTTGTAGTAGATGCTTACTCAGAACCTGACAATGGCATTTACACAGAATTGTACGATTTGCTTCAAATTTTGGAAGTAGGTTCATTATTATAAGGCGTATCCCTGATTATTTATAGGGTTCTTTTGCAAATTAAAGGGGAGGGGTCGATTATCTCCCCCTTAAATTTGGTAAATGGGTCTTTTATGCAGAATGATCGAATTTACTTTAAATTTTGGATTTAGATTCTTTCTGATAAGGCGAATCTGTGAATAGTTTCCCAAGTTTAAGGGCTAAATATAATGGAGAGAGATAACTCCTCTTAAATTATATAAATAGGTTTTTATGGATATTTATTTTTTGTTCCTCTACGGGACGTGTGTGTGCGTGTGGGGGGGGGGGGCTGTCTACAAACTCCAAATCTATATTTTATATACATTTTTTTAATATTTTTTATAACAGGATTTTTAATAATTTTAATTATATAAAATAATAAATGTTATATTATAATATTTATTATTATTAAATTACATATTAATGTTTCTTTTTATACTTTTACATTTATATAATACATACAAAATGATAAATAATAAAAATAATAATAAATGATGCAAATTAAATATAAAAAATTAAAAATATGTATAAAAATGTATAAATAAATATAATTAAATATTAAAAATTTTACTTATTAACATAAATCTGTTTTAAAAATATTAATAATTCTATTAACTCTAGTAAATCAATTAAAATAAATGTATAAATAAGTATAAAAATTTTTTAAAATTGGTTTCATTAACAAGAATTGTTTAAAATTTGATAATATTATATTAACTCATGATTAATCAATTATTATAAATGTACAAATAAATAATATTAAATATTCAAAATTAGTTTCATTAACAAGAATTGATTTTAAAAATAATAATATTTAATTAAGTGATAGGAAATGAATAAAAACAATTGAATAAATAAATTAAATTAAATATTAAAAAATAGACTCATTAACAAGAATTTGTTTAAAAAATTAATATTTTACTATCCGCCATTACTGACACTATTGTAATGATACGTAGCGAGTCTGATGGAGGTACATGACAATAGTGTCAGTAAAGGCGGTTAATAAAATGTTATCATTTTTTAAATGAATTTTTGATAATCAGTATAATTTTTTATATTTAATTATATTTGTTTTTACATTTATTTGTAATTTTATTTGTATTTAATTATATATTTTATTAACATTTATGTATCAATAATTCAGTATTAACTTAATATAAATTATTTATTATTTAATAATAATTATTATTTTTATAATTTACTTATTATATTATTATTTATTTATAATTATTATATTAATATATTAATTATTATACATAAAAATATATATTGTATACATTGTAATATATAATATTATTATCATCCATTAAACACTTAAAACTACTCAGGGATTCACCTTATCAGAAAGAACATACATTTAAAATTTTAAACACATCGGAAAATTCTGCATAAAAATCGATTATCTAATTTAGAGCGGATGGGGGGAGGGGGGGTATTCATCCTTTCCCAAAACGCCAAAACTAATCAAGCAAGCGTCTTTTTAATATAAACGTATATTCAAAATTTGAACCAAAACAGTCCATTCAGCATGAAAAACCCATTTACCTAATCGATCGCCCCCCCCCCCCCCCTCGATCAATGAATCCCAATTTAATCAATGAATCTCCAAAATCAATTTCTTGTTACTTTTTTCCCGGTAACTTTTTTCCTTGTCACTTTTTTCCGGTAACTTTTTCCGCGTCACTTTTTTTCCTAGATTCGGGAGGTCAGAACCTCTCGGCTACTGGTGGGGCCATATAAATCCTTTAACATAATAGTTATTAAAAATTTCATTAATAAAGACGCATGCTGTTAATACATTTTATCATGTTTGGAAATATAGAAATAGAAAATTAGCATTAAACAAAACAATAAATAAATAAAATAAATGTGGCGAATCTGTCTACTATTGCTAAAAGTAGATCGATTCACTATGTAAATAATTACACCAAGAACTGTTAAAGCTTTCATACGGACAAGTAATATTGAACGCAATTTAAAGTAGCACTGTAACTATGACACTTCAAAAACTTATTTTTTACCTTTAATTTTTCTCATAAGTGAGAAAGAGGATTAGAACCACATAATTTGCTAGGTAAACGGAAAAAAAGTGACCGGAAAAAAGTTATCGGAAAAAAGTGACATAAACTACAAAAGCGGAAAAAAAGTGACACGGAAAAAAAGTGACGCGGAAAAAAGTGACAAGGTAAAAAAGTTACCGGAAAAAAAGTGACAAGGAATTGATTTTGGGGATTTATTATTGATTTTGGGGATTCATTGGTTAAGTATGAAAGGGGGCTCGGGGGGGGGCTCATAGTTTAGGTAAATGGGTTTTTCATGCTGAATTAACTGTTTTGGTTCAATTTTTGGATATACGTTCATCCTGAAAAGACGCTTGCCTGATTAGTTTTGGGAAGGTACGATTACTCCCCTCTCTATCCGTCCTCAATTAGATGAATGGGTTTTTACGCAGAATTATCCAACGTGTGTCAAATTTGCATGTATGATCTTTTCGATAAGGCTTATGTATAGTATAAAATGCCTGAAGAGATTCTAGGAGTTTAAGGGTTAAGTATAGAGGGGGAACGGGGGATAACCTTTCTTAAATTAAATTAATCGCTTTTTACGCATAATTATCCGATTTGCTTTAAATTTTGGGCATAAGTTCATTATGATAAGACGTATCTTAGATTAGTTATGAGTTCTTCTGCTTATTATAAAGGGGGGGAACGAGCAATTCTCCCCCTCAAAATAGATAAATATATTTTTATGCAGAATTATCCCATGTATTTCAATTTTAAATATAGGTTCTTTCTGGTAAGGTGAATTCCGGAATAGTTTTAAGGATTTAATGGCTAAGTATAAAGGGGAGATGGAGGAAACCACTCTTAAATTAAATATATGACTTTTTATGCAGAATTATCCGATTTGCTTCGAATTTTGGACATGGATTCATTATGATAAGACGTATTTCTGATTAGTTATGGGGTTCTATTGGTAATTAAAAAGGAGGGCGGGTGATTACTATACCCACCTTAAATTAGATTTAAAAAAATTATGCACACTTATCCGATGTATTTCAAATTTTGGATATAGGATCTTTCTCATAAAGTGAATTCCTGAATAGTTTTATGGGCTTATTGGCTATGTATAGAGCGTGAACGGGTGATAAACCCCCTTAAATTAAATAAATGGCTTTTTACACAGAATCATCCGATTTGCTTCAAATTTTGGATGTATATTCATTATAAGAAGGCGAATCTCTGATTAATTATGAAGTTCTTTTGATAATTAAATAAGAGAAGCGGGCGATTAATCCTCCACTCTTTAAATAAAATAAATTGTTTTTTTTCTTTCACAACCATTCAACGTATTTCAAGTTTTGGATATAGGTTCTTCCTGATAAAGTGAATCCCTGAATAGTTTTAAGGGTTTAATGGCTAAGTATAGAGCGATGAACGGGGGATAACCCACAATTAATCAGGACTTCGCCTTATCATAAAGAACGCCCAATCAAAATTTAAATCAAATCAGATAATTCTGCGTAAAAAGCCATTTATTAATTTAAGGGGGGGGTAATCATCCGTTCCCCCAGTGTTTACTTAGCCATTAAACCTTTAAAATTATTCCGGGATTCACTTTATGAGAAAGAACATATATCCGAAATATGAAATATATCGGATAAGTGAGCATAAAAAACAATTTATCTAATTAAGGGGGGGGATAATCACCCGCCCCAATTTTTAATTGGCAAAATAACCCCATATGAAATCAGGCATACGCCTTATCACAATGGTTTTATAATCCAAAATTTGAAGCAAATCTGATAATTCTGCGTAAAAGTAATTTAATTTAAGGTGGGTTATATTCTATTCCCCTTCGATAGTTAGATATTAAATCCTTAAAACTCTTCAGAGATCCATTTTATCCGAAAGAACCTATATTTAAAATTTGAAATACATGGGATAATTCTGCATAAAAACCTATTTTTTTAGTTTAAGGGGGATATAATTGCTCGCCCCCCTTTATAATAAGCAGAAGAACCCCATAACTAATCAGAGATACGTGTTATCATAATGAACCTATGTCCAAAATTCTAAGCAAATCGGATAATTATGCGTAAAAAGTTATTAATATAATTTTAGAAAGGTTATCCCCCGTTCCCTCTCTATACTTAACCATTAGAACTCCTAAATCTCTTCAGGCATTATATACTATATATAAGCCTTATCGAAAAGAACCTATATGCAAATTTGACACACGTTGGACAATTCTGCATAAAAACCCATTCATCTAATTGAGGACGGATAGAGAGGGGAGTAATCGTACCTTCCCAAAACTAATCAGGCAAGCGTCTTTTCAGGATGAACGTATATCCAAAAATTGAACCAAAACAGTTAATTCAGCATGAAAAACCCATTTACCTAAACTATGAGCCCCCCTCTCCGATCCCCCTTTCATACTTAAGCAATGAATCCCCAAAATCAATAATAAATCCCCAAAATCAATTCTTTGTCACTTTTTTTCCGGTAACTTTTTTTCCGCGTCAGTTTTTTTCCGTGTCACTTTTTTTCCGCTTTTGAAGTTTATGTCACTTTTTTCCGATAACTTTTTTTCCGGTCACTTTTTTCCCCAGATTCAATTTGCTAAAATGCACAAAGCGGTAAACGGAAAAAAGTGACCGGAAAAAAGTTATCGGAAAAAAAGTGACCTAAACTACAAAAGCGGAAAAAAGTGACACTGAAAAAAAGTGACAAGGGAAAAAAGTGACACGGAAAAAAAGTGACAAGGATTGGTTTTGGGGATTCATTGGTTAAGTATGAAAGGGGGATCGGGGGGGGGGCACATAATTTAGGTAAATGGGTTTTTCATGCTGAATTAACTATTTTGGTTCAATTTTTGGATATACGTTCATACTGAAAAGACGCTTGCCTGATTAGTTTTGGGAAGGGACGATTACTTCCCCCCCATCTGTCCTTAATCAGATAAATGGATTTTTATGCAGAATTATCCAACTTGTGTCAAATTTGCATATAGGTTCTTTTCGATAAGGCTTATATATAGTATAAAGTGCCTGAAGAGTTTTAGGAGTTTAATGGTTAAGTATAGAAGGGGAACGGGGGATAACCTTTCTTAAATTAATGGCTTTTTACGGATAATTATCCGATTTGCTTCGAATTTTGGACATGGGTTAATTATGATAAGAGGTATTTCTGATTATTTATGGTGTTCTTTTGCTAATTAAAAAGGGGGCGGGTGATTACTACCCCCGGCCTTAAATTAGATTTAAAAAAAATATGCACACTTATCCGATTTATTTCAAATTTTGGATGTAGGATCTTTCTCATAAAGTAAATTCCTGAATAGTTTTAAGGGTTTAATGGCTATGTATAGAGGGAGAACGGGGGATAAACCCCCTTAAGGGTGTATTAAAAAAAACGCTTTTCCACTTTCAACAGCTCGAAATTTTCCGATACAATTTCAGACACATTTTCAAAAGTAGAAACATGAAACTTGCTGAGGATATTTTTGAAGAGATGTACAAGGTGCCATGTGCCGTATTTTTACGCTCAATTCATTAGAATTTGATTTATAAACAATTATCTTCTCAGTATGACCCTTTTTTTTCGTTCACAGATCTCCCGCCAGGGGAAAATCTGTTCAAAATGCCGTTTTTGATTGCTTTTTTCGCAATATTTTCTGCATTTATCAAAGAATTGACAATTACGTCACCTTGTGTACTTTCTAAATAAGACAATTTGCCAGTTTGATGCATATGAGAAAAAAATGAAGTTAAAAATAAATCGGAAAATAGGCAGTTTGAATCGAAATACACCCTTAAATTAAATAAATGGCTTTTTGCGCAGAATTATCCGATTTGCTTCAAATTTTCGATGTATATTCATTATAAGAAGGCGTATCTCTGATTAATTATGGGGTTCTTTTACTAATTAAATAAGGGAAAGCGGGCGATTAATCCCCCACTCTTTAAATAAGATTTTTTTTCACAATTATCCAACGTATTTCAACTTTTGGATATAGGTTTTACCTGATAAAGTGAATCCCTGCATAGTTTTAAGGGTTTAATGGCTAAGTAAAGAGGGATGAACGGGGGATAACCCACAAATAATCAGGAGTTCGCCTTATCATAATGAACGCACGTTCAAAGTTTGAATCAAATAAGATAATTCTGCGTAAAAAGCCTTTTATTAATTTAAGCGGGGTTATCCTCCGTTCCCCCTGTGTATATGTCGGACGTTCCTGTCAGCCCGCACAACTTTGAAGAAAGTCCGTGGTAGTTATAGCTGCCATCACCGATATTACTAGGTGATATCGATCACCCACTGTGAGGATTGTGTAAATGAACACTGACGCTGTCTATTAACTGAATTAACAGTTTATTTAGAATATATGTACACACTAAATACGCTATTTACCATTATATACAATTACAACTCGGATATAGGTGATCCGGTTCAAAATTAAATTAAATACAGTAAAGGTTGGCTGTGTACTATTCGAATTACACCTTCCACCTCACACTCAATGCACGTTAGATTAACTTTATCGGAGATCACTTTCGAATCTCCCAACACATGGATACTCGGCCTGCACTTCTCGGCCCAGAGCACTAAACACCAGGACGTCTGTGTCCCTTGCTCTCCAGATACGCACTGCCTCCGCTCTACAACGCAGAGCACACCCTATCAGGACCTCTGTCCTACACAACTCTCAAGGTATGAACCTAGATACGAACTGAACTAATCTGAGATAAGACTTGCTCTTCTCAAATCACGGTGTTTCCCCAATGTCAACCACCCTTTGGGGCTTATCCATTGGACACATTACACATTCCTTTTTTGATTAGTGACATGTTGCTTGTCGGCTCATCATCCACATACCTCACTGACGGATGAACACGCCTCTCCGCAATCTCCTCTTTCTCACTCACCACCTGTAGAGGATTACCTGTCAATTCTCCCTTCAACAAAGAAAGAATGTCACCTTGAAAATTCTAGTACACAGCCGGTATAATATAAAAGAGATTAAGATAGAGAAATAACGGAAATTCCAATCTTTAGTAGAGGTGGTCTCAGAACCTGACAGTATACTTAGCCATTAAACCCTTAAAATTATTCTGGGACTAACTTTATGAGAAAAAACATATATCCAAAATATGAAATATATCGGATAGGTGAACATAAAAAACAATTTATATAATTTAAGGGGATCGGAAAATCACCCGCCTTAATTTTTAATTAGAAAAATAATCCCATGTGTAATCAGGGATACGCCTTATCATAATGAATCTATAATCCAAAATTTGTAGCAAATCCTATAATTCTGCGTAAAAAGTAATTTAATTTAAGGTAGGTTATATTCTATTCCCCTTCAATACTTAGATATCAAATCTTTAAAACTATTCAGGGATCCACCTTATCAGTAAGTACCTATATTTAAAATTTGAAATACATGGGGTAATTCTGCATAAAAACCTATTTATCTAGTTTAAGGGGGAGATAATTGCTCGCCCCCCACCCTTTATAATAAGCAGAAGAACCCCATAACTAATCAGAGATACGTCTTATCATAATGAATCTATGTCCGAAATTCTAAGCAAATCGGATAATTATGCGTAAAAAGTTATTAATTTAATTTAAGAAAGGTTATCCCCCCGTTCTCCCTCTATATATAACCATTAAAACACTTCATGCATTATATACTATATATAAGCCTTATCGAAAAGAACCTATATTCACAGGGCCCGACTTAGACAGTGGGGGGCCCTGGGGCAAACATTATTAGAGTGGCCCCCTTCTATCTTAAAAATGTTTGTGAATTATACTCAAGTGACTAAAATTAAAATTCAAACCTATTGTATGTATGCATAAATTTTGTACCAAGTACTGATTTCAGTATTTATATTTCACATCTTTATACATAATAACAGATGATAAATAATTTTAACTATTAATTTTCTTATGATGTAACTATTACTTTAAGGGAACGTGGGGCAGGGAAGCAAAGGGGGTAGGAGAAAAAAGACCCCTTAAAATTGAAAAAAAAAAGAATTTTGGTAATATTTTGCTATTTTATATCATTTGGCCCTCTTTTAACAATAAACTTTTCTCTCCTTGGGGGCCCCCCTCAAACCGGGGGCCCGGGGCAATTGCCCCGCCTTAGTCAGGCCCTGTATATTCATATTTGACACACGTTGGATAATTCTGCATAAAAACCCATTCATCTAACTGAGGACGGATGGGGGGGGGGGGGGTAATCGTTCCTTCCCAAAACTAATCAGGCAAGCGTCTTTTCAGTATGAATTATATCCAAAAATTGAACCAAAACAGTTAATTCAGCATGAAAAACCCATTTACCTAAATTATGAGCCCCCCCCCCCAATCCCCCTTTCATACTTAACCAATGAATCCCCAAAATCAATCCTTGTCACTTTTTTTCCGTGTCACTTTTTTTCCGTGTCACTTTTTTTCCTTGTCACTTTTTTCCCGTGTCACTTTTTTCCGATAACTTTTTTTCCGGTCACTTTTTTTCCTAGATTCGCACAAAGCACGACTTTTTTTTTTTTTTTTTTTTTTTTTTAACCACAATTCCTAATATAGAGTAATTTTTTACTTCGATTTTCTTTCCCAGTTCGGTTCTTTATTTAAATTTGAACAGAAAAACAATCTTTTTTCCGCAGATTGGCGAATCTAGGAAAAAAAGTGACCGGAAAAAAAGTTATCGGAAAAAAAGTGACCTAAATTACAAAAGCGGAAAAAAAGTGACACGGAAAAAAAGTGACAAGGAAAAAAAGTGACACGGAAAAAAAGGGACACAGAAAAAAAGTGACAAGGATTGATTTTGGGGAATTATTATTGATTTTGGGGATTCATTGTTTAAGTATGAAAGGGGGATGGGGGGGGGGCTCATAATTTAGGTAAATGGGTTTTTCATGCTGAATTAACTGTTTTGGTTCAATTTTTGGATATACGTTTATACTGAAAAGACGCTTGCCCGATTAGTTTTGGGAAGGGACGATTACCCCCCCCCCCCCCCATCCGTACTCAGTTAGATGAATGGGTTTTTATGCAGAATTATCCAACGTGTGTCAAATTTGAATATACAGGGCCTGACTGAGGCAGGGGCATGCGGGGCAATTGCCCCGGGCCCCCGGTTTGAGGGGGCCCCCAAGGAGAGAAAAGTTTATTGTTAAAAGAGGGCCAAATGATATAAAATAGCAAAATATTACCAAAATTCTTTTTTTTTCAATTTTAAGGGGTCTTTTTTCTCCTACCCCCTTTGCTTCCCTGCCCCACGTTCCCTTACAGTAATAGTTACATCATAAGAAAATTAATAGTTAAAATTATTTATCATCTGTTATTAAGTATAAAGATGTGAAATATAAATACTGAAATCAGTACTTGGTACAAAATTTATGCATACATACAATAGGTTTTAATTTTAATTTTAGTCACTTGAGTATAATTCACAAACATTTTTAAGATAGAAGGGGGCCACTCTAATAATGTTTGCCCCAGGGCCCCCCACTGTCTAAGTCGGGCCCTGTGAATATAGGTTCTTTTCGATAAGGCTTATATATAGTATATAATGCATGAAGAGTTTTAATGGTTATATATAGAGGGAGAACGGGGGATAACCTTTCTTAAATTAAATTAATAACTTTTTACGCATAATTATCCGAATTGCTTAGAATTTTGGACATAGATTCATTATGATAAGACGTATCTCTGATTAGTTATGGGGTTCTTCTGCTTATTATAAAGGGTGGGGGGCGAGCAAGTATCTCCCCCTTAAACTAGATAAATAGGTTTTTATGCAGAATTACCCCATGTATTTCAAATTTTAAATATAGGTTCTTACTGATAAGGTGGATCCCTGAATAGTTTTAAGGATTTGATATCTAAGTATTGAAGGGGAATAGAATATAACCTACCTTAAATTAAATTACTTTTTACGCAAAATTATACGATTTGCTACAAATTTTTGGATTATAGATTCATTATGATAAGGCGTATCCCTGATTACATATGGGGTTATTTTTCTAATTAAAAATTAAGGCGGGTGATTTTCCGATCCCCTTAAATTATATAAATTGTTTTTTATGTTCACTTATCCGATATAAGGTACCCTGGGGTAATAACGCCAGACGGGGTAATAACGCCAAGTGCTAATATTTTGCATAATTATGAAATAATCTGGTAAATGACACCCATGTGCTCTGCGCAGAAGGGTTTTGAGTCATATAAATCGCAAAAAACAGCTTCAAGTTAATTTGATTCATTTTTAGGTCTTATTGTTTTTACAAGCAGCTAAAATTAACGTTTGATCTAAAATTTGCGAGATACGTTTTGTGATGTGAAGACTATTTTTTTTATCCGGAAATACTTTGTTAATTACATAAATTTGTAGTATATTTCATGGCCTTTCAAAATGTTGTTGAAGATTTTGGATATCTTCTCGAGATAATTTGTAATTTAAAATGTACAGCGCAATAACTATAACGGGGTAATAACGCCAATCCTTGCAAATTTTACCCCGGTTGATTCCCTACAGTGGCAGAGCTACATCCTAAATACTGATTCAAATAAACACAGTTAAAACTGTGCAATGTTTCTAATAATTCTATTTAAACGCTCCATTTTAAGCAAAAAGAAGCTCACGGTCTGATATTCTTTTGCCTTATCCCCCCCTCCCCACACCACATCTTTATTTTATTTACACTTTCACGAAAAAATGAACATTTTTAATAGCTTAGGATGCAATTTGTCAATTTCTAGAGCTGAGAGTTTGTATTTTTAGAATTGGGCAATCTACATGCAATTAATCCAACTTATTTCATTGTTTTGTTTGCATGGCGTTATTACCCATATAGGTGGGTAATAACGCCAAATAGCATTGGTCAAGAAATCACGCCATTACATTTTATGTATTCATATCTGTTAAATTATTTTTTTTATATAGATAGTCAATGAGTTGCTGTATCAAATCATACATTTGTTTGAAATATACAAACTAAAACTGAGCCGTGAAAATTGCTAGAACCTTAACGTGGCGTTATTACCCCAGGGTACCTTATTTCATATTTTGGATATATGTTTTTTCTCATAAAGTTAGTCCCAGAATAATTTTAAGGGTTTAATGGCTAAGTATACTGTCAGGTTCTGAGACCACCTCTGCTAAAGATTGGAATTTCCGTTATTTCTCTATCTTAATCTCTTTTATATTATACCGGCTGTGTACTAGAATTTTCAAGGTGACATTCTTTCTTTGTTGAAGGGAGAATTGACAGGTAATCCTCTACAGGTGGTGAGTGAGAAAGAGGAGATCGCGGAGAGGCGTGTTCATCCGTCAGTGAGGTATGTGGATGATGAGCTGACAAGCAACATGTCACTAATCAAGAAAGGAATGTGGAATGTGTCCAATAATTAAGCCCCAAAGGGGGTTGACATGGGGGAAACACCGTGATTTGAGAAGAGCAAGTCTTATCTCAGATTAGTTCAGCTCGTATCTGGGTTCATACCTAGAGAGAAGTGTAGGACAGAGGTCCTGATAGGGTGTGCTCTGCGTTGTAGAGCGGAGGCAGTGCATGTCTGGAGAGCAAGGGACACAGACGTCCTGGTGTTTAGTGCTCTGGGCCGAGAAGTGCAGGCCGAGTATCCATGTGTTGGGAGATTCGAAAGTGATCTCCAGTAAAGTGAATCTAACGTGCATTGAGTGTGAGGAAGAAGGTGTAATTTGAACAGTACACACCCAACCTTTACTGTATTTAATTTAATGTTGAACCGGATCACCTATATCCGAGTTGTAATTGTATATAATGGTAAATAGCGTATTTAGTGTGTACATATATTCTAAATAAACTGTTAATTCAGTTAATTGACAGCGTCAGTGTTCATTTACACAATCCTCACAGTGGATGACCGATATCACCTAGTAATATCGGTGGTGGCAGCTATAACTACCACGGACTTTCTTCAAAGTTGTGCGGGCTGAGAGGAACGTCCGACATATACAGTGAGGGAACGGAGGATAACCCCCCTTAAATTAATAAATGGCTTTTTACGCAGAATTATCTTATTTGATTCAAACTTTGAATGTGCGTTCATTATGATAAGGCGAACTCCTAATTATTTGTGGGTTATCCCCCGTTAATCCCTCTATACTTAGCCATTAAACCCTTAAAACTATTCAGGGATTCACTTTATCAGGTAAAACCTATATCCAAAAGTTGAAATACGTTGGATAATTGTGAAAAAAAAAATCTTATTTAAAGAGTGGGGGATTAATCGCCCGCTTTCCCTTATTTAATTAGCAAAAGAACCCCATAATTAATCAGAGATACGCCTTCTTATAATGAATAAACATCGAAAATTTGAAGCAAATCGGATAATTCTGCGCAAAAAGCCATTTATTTAATTTAAGGGTGTATTTCGATTCAAACTGCCTATTTTCCGATTTATTTTTAACTTCATTTTTACTCTCATATGCATCAAACTTGCAAATTGTCTTATTTAGAAAGTACACAAGGTGCCGTAATTGTCAATTCTTTGATAAATGCAGAAAATATTGCGAAAAAAGCAATCAAAAACGGCATTTTGAACAGATTTTCCCTGGCGGGAGATCTGTGAACGAAAAAAAAGGGTCATACAGAGAAGATAATTGTTTATAAATCAAATTCTAATGAATTGAGCGTAAAAATACAGCACATGGCACCTTGTACATCTCTTCAAAAATATCCTCAGCAAGTTTCATGTTTCTACTTTTGAAAATGTGTCTGAAATTGTATCGGAAAATTTCGAGCTGTTGGAGGTGGAAAAGCGTTTTTTTGAATACACCCTTAAGGGGGTTTATCCCCCGTTCTCCCTCTATACATAGCCATTAAACCCTTAAAACTATTCAGGAATTTACTTTATGAGAAAGATCCTACATCCAAAATTCGAAATAAATCGGATAAGTGTGCATAATTTTTTTTAAATCTAATTTAAGGCCTGGGGTAGTAATCACCCGCCCCCTTTTTAATTAGCAAAAGAACCCCATAAATAATCAGAAATACGTCTTATCATAATTAACCCATGTCCAAAATTCGAAGCAAATCGGATAATTATCCGTAAAAAGCCATTAATTTAAGAAAGGTTATCCCCCGTTCCCCTTCTATACTTAACCATTAAACTCCTAAAACTCTTCAGGCACTTTATACTATATATAAGCCTTATCGAAAAGAACCTATATGCAAATTTGACACAAGTTGGATAATTCTGCATAAAAACCCCTTCATCTAATTGAGGACGGATGGGGGGGGGGGGTAATCGTCCCTTCCCAAAACTAATCAGGCAAGCGTCTTTTCAGTATGAACGTATATCCAAAAATTGAACCAAAATAGTTAATTCAGCATGAAAAACCCATTTACCTAAATTATGAGCACCCCTCCCTCCGATCCCGCTTTCATACTTAACCAATGAATCCCCAAAATCAATAATAAATCATCAAAACCAATCCTTGTCACTTTTTTTCCGTGTCACTTTTTTTCCGTGTCACTTTTTTTCCTTGTCACTTTTTTTCCGTGTCACTTTTTTCCGCTTTTGTAGTTTAGGTCACTTTTTTCCGATAACTTTTTTTCCGGTCACTTTTTTTCCGTTTACCAGATTGGCATAGTAAAAATGAATCTAGGAAAGAAAGTGACCGGAAAAAAGTTATCGGAAAAAAGTGACATAAACTACAAAAGCGGTAAAAAAGTGACAAGGAATTGATTTTGGGGATTCATTGGTTAAATATGAAAGGGGGATCGGGGGGAAGGTCATGATTTAGGTAAATGGGTTTTTCATGCTGAATGAACTGTTTTGGTTCAATTTTTGAATATACGTTCATACTGAAAAGACGCTTGCCTGATTAGTTTTGTGAAGGGACGATTACCCCCCACCCCCTCCGTCCTCAATTAGATGAATGGGTTTTTATGCAGAATTATCCAACGTGTGTCAAATTTGCATATAGGTTCTTTTCGATAAGGCTTATATATAGTATATAATGCCTGAAGAGATTTAGCAGTTTTGATAGTTATGTATAGAGGGGAGACGGGGGATAACCTTTCTTAAATTAAATTAATAGCTTTTTACGCGTTTAAATTATCTGATTTGCTTAGAATTTTGGACATAGGTTCATTATGATAAGACGTATTTCTGATTAGTTATGGGGTTCTTCTGCTTATTATAAAGGGGTGGGAGAGCAATTATCTCCCCCTTAAACTAGATAATTAGATTTTTATGCAGAATTATCCCATGTATTTCAAATTTTAAATATAGGTTCTTTCTGATAAGGTGGATCCCTGAATAGTTTTTAGGATTTAATATCTAAGTATAGAAGGGGAATAGAATATATAATAGGGTGGATCGAAAAATCGAAATTCGGATAATCGAATCGGCGCGGGGTGCAAAAGTTGCCTTTTATGCATACTAATTCAAATATGTTTTTTTTTTATTGAAATCCATTCATATCTTCCGGTGCCCCAAACGCCTCAAAAATAGTTAAAAATTGAAATTTTTATAAATTTTATATATATTTTTTTGCTTCTTAATATTTTTAAATTTATTTTTGGCGCGGTTTGCGAAAGTTGCCTTATATATATATTAGATCAATCTTTTTTTTATATATAAATCCATCCATATCTTCCAGTGCCCCCAAACGCCCCCAAAATGGTAAAAAAAATGAAATTTTTATAAAAATTTATAATTTTTGTTTTTTGAATTTTTTTTTAATTATTTTATCAGCGGGATAAAAAAAGATGCATTTTATAGTATATTAGCATGCATCCAAATAATTTTCGACTTTCATAAATTTCTTCCAATGCCCCAAAACTTTTAATTATTTGCCGAAAATCGAGTTTCATGCAAATTTTGAGCTAAAAAATACAAGTAAAATTAACAGTTAAAGAATAATTTATCTAACGTAAAACGTAGATCGAGAGGATGAGAAATCGTTTATCGTATTTTATTAAATGTATAAAATAAACTTTTTATACTTTATTATTTGGAAGTCAACATAGATAGAAGAGTTCTCAGCAATGACCAGCAATATTTATATGATATTTCATAGCAATATCACGTGGTGAATGTGGTTCCGATCTAGCATTAATGAAACATGGTCCAGTTTATCACTCAAGATGGCTAACAACTATACGTGTATAATTTTAAGGTTATAAGGTGGCTATAGAAAATCCTTCTGATAATCTCATTACTCTTACAACATATATTATGAAGTGTATGGTTTCATGTCAAAACAAAGCCATCCATAACTGAAGGAGCGCGTCATATTTGGAAACTTATCACATATTCTAGATATTTGGAACCCAATTTAAGAAAGATCGTAGATGCTGTTATTCAACGAAATAGTTTATCAGATCTTTAGCAATGCGAAAGCTAATTTATGCTAGAAATAAAAAGAGAAAATCACCAGAAGTGAGAATTTCCAAAGTATCCCAAATAAATTTCAAAGCGAAGGATTATTTTGAACTTATTGACTGGCAACCAGTTGGACGTTTTGAACCACATCTTTTGATGAATGTGCCTTGAAAAGAAATTGAGAATATGATAAAAGTTGTAAAAACGAATAAATGGTCAAAATATCCATGCCATACCCAAGCGGTTGAAAGATGCGTTCGACTAGTGTCTGAGGCATCAGGAACTGTATCTGGGCAAGAAAAGAGACACGGTTTTATATTGAATAGAATAAAATCAAGAAGCCGTATAAAGAACTTTGATACCAAAAAAGATTACAAACTTTAAAAATATGTAAATTTCCAAATTGAAGGATGTAAAACTTTTCTCTACGTAAGTTCGATTTTTGTAATTTTTATGTTTTAATGCTTTGATTTTTAAATTTATATGTCACTTATTATTGCAAAATTAATGTTATTTATAACCCTATACGTTATTAATTAAACTGTTTTAAAAATTTGTAAGTATTTTTCTTAAATTATAATTCTTAATACATTTTTGTAAAAATTTCAGTTTTTAATTATTATAATTGGCGTATCAAAGATGTGAATGGATTTTGATTAAAAAAATATATGGGAACTGCAGAGTTATGTATCATTGTAATAACAACTTTCCAAGCCAGTGCCAAATGAATTTCAAAAAGTAAAATAAAATAAAATAAAAAATATTTTTTTAAAGAAAATTTCAATTTTAAACTATTTTTGGGGAGCTTGGGGCACCGGAAGATATGTATAAATTTTATTTTAAAAAAATATGTAAGCTAAAATAGATAAAAGATAGCTTTTGCACCCCGCGCCAAAAGTAATTAAGAAAAAATAAATAAACAAAAAATATAAAAAAAATCATAAAAAATTCAATTTTTAATTATTTTTGGGGCGCTTGGGGCACCGGAAGATATTAATGGATTTTAATTAAAAAAAAAACCCTGTAAACTAGTATGCATAAAAGGCAACTTTTGTACGCCGCGCCGATAGTGATTTCTAAAAAAAAAAAAAAAGAAAATTTCCTATACTTTTCGATCCACCCTAATATATAACCCACCTTAAATTAAATTACTTTTTACGAAGAATTGTCAGATTTGCTTCAAACTTTGGATTATAGATTCATTATGATAAGGCGTATCCCTGATTACATATGGGCTATTTTGCAAATTAAAAATTGGGGCGGGTGTTTATTCCCCCGTCCCCCTTAAATTAGATAAATTGTTTTTTATGCTCACCTATCCGATATATTTCATATTTTGGATATATGTTCTTTCTCATAAAGTGAATCCCAGAATAATTTCAAAGGTTTAATGGCTAAGTATACAGTGGGGGAATGGAGGATACCCCCCCCTTAAATTAATAAATGGCTTTTTACGCAGAATTATCTGATTTGATTCAAATTTTGAATTTGCGTTCATTATGATAAGGCGAATCCCTGATTAATTGTGAGTTATCAGCCGTTCATCCCTCTATACTTAGTCATTAAACTCTTAAAACTCTTCAGGGATTCATTTTATCAGGAAGAACCTATATCCGAAATTTGAAATACGTTGAATGGTTGTGCAAAAGAAAAAAAAAATCTTATTTAAAGAGTGGAGAATTAATCGCCCGCTTACCCTATTTAATTAGCAAAAGAACCCCATAACTAATCAGAGATACGCCTTCTTATAATGAATATACATCCAAAATTTGAAGCAAATCGGATAATTCTGCGTAAAAAGCCATTTATTTAATTTAAGGGGGTTTATCCCTCGTTCCCCTTCTATACATAGACATTAAGGCCCCTGTCCTCGCTCGAGGAAACGCTCGCGAGCTAATGCTATTCCTATAGGGAAGCATTTTTCTAATAACTCTTTCACATTTTGACATTTTTGAATAATTTTTTTTGCACTGGATAGCTGGGGTGCATGTCGATAGCGCACGTTTTTTACTTTTTCGATTGTGGTTGCAGATATTTTTTACAAAGTTAGTTTCACTTTTAAAACCGGTTTCGAAACTGAAAGTGCTTTTTAAAAAATATATCAGCAACCAAAATCGAAAAAGTAAAAAAGGTGCGCAATCGGCATGCACCCCAGCTATCCAATGTAAAAAAAAAAATTATTCAAAAATGTGAAAATGCGAAAGAGTTATTAGAAAAATGCTTCCCCATAGGAATAGCATTAGCTCGCGAGCGTTTCCTCGAGCAAGGACAGGGTTCTTAAGCTCTTAAATCTATTCAAGAATTCACTTTATGAGAAAGATCCTATATTCGGAATTTGAAATACATCGTATAAGTGTGCATAATTTTTTTAAATCTAATTTAAGGCGGGGGTAGTAATCACCCGCCCCCCTTTTTAATTAGTAAAAGAACGCCATAACTAATCAGAAATGCGTCTTATCATAATGAACCCATGTCCAAAATTCGAAGCAAATCGGATAATTCTTCGTAAAAAGCCGTTTACTTAATTTAAGAGGGGGTTTTCCCCATCCCCCCTTTATACTTAGCCATTAAACCCTTAGAACTATTCAGGGATTTTCTTATCAGAAAGAACCTGTATTTAAAATTGAAATATGGGATAATTCTGCATAAAAATCTATTTATCTAGTTTGAGGGGGAGATAATTGCTCGTTCCTTCCCCTTTATAATAAGCAGAAGAACCCATAACTAATCAGAGATACGTCTTATCATAATGAACCTATGTCCAAAATTCTAAGCAAATCGAATAATTCTGCGTAAAAAGCCATTAATTTAATTTTAGAAAGGTTATCCCCCGTACCCCTTCTATACTTAACCATTAAACTCCTAAATCTCTTCAGGCATTTTATACTATACACAAGCCTTATCGAAAAGAACTTATATGCAAATTTGGCACACGTTGGATAATTTTGCATAAAAACCCATTCATCTAATTGAGGACGGATGGAGGGGGGGGGGGTAATCGTCCCTTCCCAAAACTAATCAGGCAAGCGTCTTTTCAGGATGAACGTATATCCAAAAATTGAACCAAAACAGTTAATTCAGCATGAAAAACCCATTTACCTAAACTATGAGCCCCCTCCCCGATCCCCCTTTCATACTTAAGCAATGAATCCCTAAAATCAATTCTTTGTCACTTTTTTTCCTGTAACTTTTTTCCGTGTCACCTTTTTTCCGCTTTTGTAGTTTATGTCACTTTTTTCCGATAACTTTCTTTCCGGTCACTTTTTTTCCGTTTACCAGTAAAAATAGTTAAAAACATTGACTTTTGGATATGATATGTAAACTGCAAGCCTGTACTTGAAAGAAAGAAAAAAATTTAAAAAGGTTTTTCAAATCCAATGCTCAACAATGTAAAACTTTACAACACATTTTGTCAGTTTTTATATGATTTTTCAACGGAAAGGTATAAAATTGATAAGCTTCACTATGGAAGATGTTTGGATTTAAAATGAGTTTTCCATTTTTTAAAAAGTAAATACCTTATCATGAAGTGATTCTGGTCACGTGAAAACAGGTTTTGCCCCTGGTTCAAGAATGTGGGATGGGTATATTTGGTTCAAAAAACTGACTGTGACAGGTTTTTCTGAAAGATTTTATGCTTTTACCGCAAAAAGTAGAAAACGTTTTCGATGGCATAGCTTCTAATAACACCTGATTAACTAATAACACCTAATAACATTTCCGAAATAAAAACTGTGCCAGAAAGTAGCCTGTTGGAATTTGAAAACGGCTTTATATGGTGGCAAGTTGTTTTGGAGTTCAGTATTCTAAAACTTGAAAAAAAGTAACATTGAAGTTAAAAAAGAATAGAAGATTAGATTTGCAAAAATAATAAAACTTTTCATTTTCAACCATGTTAAGTGTATATGCCGTAGATATAATTATATTTCCCATAACATATTGATGTTTTGCATGAAGCACAGATTAAAACAACATTTACTTTTTTATATTTATATTTTAAAAAATAATAATAAATTTTGAATAAAAAAAGTAGAAATATTTTTTGATACTCTTGTTGATAGTTCATTATTAAACACTCATAAACTCATAAAAACACATATTTAATAAACTCTATGGACTGTAATTTATTTAACTTAATCACAACTCAGCCGCACATGGCAACGTTATATACAAAAACATTCTCAGAACGTCAGAACTCGTATAAACAAACGCAGACGATAAATATCATTGCCAAAATTACAAAGCATAAACACGACCTTATAATCAGTGGTGTAGTCGAGGGGGGACGCTGGGGGACGGCGTTGCCCCACTTTTTTATTTTATTTCAAGCGTCCCCTTTTTTTTCAAGGGGGACGCTAAGGACGCGAGGGGACGCAGATCTTTCTGTTTTATTACATGATTAACATAAAAAAAATATTTTTAAAAATGAAAGTTTTATAAAGTAAAAAATTGATAATTTTAAACCATTTCAGTTTTTTTAACCATATTTCATACTCCACTTTGTAAGGCACTCGAAAAAAAAAAAAAAAAGAAAGAAAAAAAAGAAACGAATCGGGAAGAAAGGGTTGTTTACTTGCTGTTTACTTGGTAATTATAATTACCAGTAGTAAAATGCCGCGTTAACAATTCTTTCAGAGGAGTTTTACTTGGAAGTCTTTTATCGAAAACTAATTATCCCTTTCCTGTTTCTAATTGAAAGGCCACACAAGTTAAGCGAAAAATATCTTGACACTCTGCTGTCTCTGTTTAAAAAGTACCCAGATGTTTTAAATTTGAAACTCTGGTCATTTTTTTCTCACATGACTATTACCAACATCATGTTTCCATCAGTCAGTAAATAAAGTCTTTAAAAACATTCAGGTTAATTGTCATAGCCGTCAATTTCAGTTAGTAAGGGTCCTCAACCTCACATGGCTTGTATGGCAACTGCAATTGAATACAGACTAAACCAACAAAAAGGTAAAAAGGGATCAATGCAGACCGTCACTGTTCAGAGGAAAGATCCCCAAAACCATTATACTCCCTTCTCGCATTCATAATGACAAATAACCACTGATTAGATTCGAGGAAAAATACGGTATAAAACCCTTTAGACAAGAAAAACTGGACTAGTTTAAATTCGATTGTGTATCTCCGAGTTTCAATGAAAAGATACAGGGAAGGCAACCAAGTTTGGAAAGTTACAAAATTTTGAAACGAAGTTGTACAGAAACAGGTGCGAGATCACCGATCACAATTGAAGATCAAAAGACCGGTCCAAGAGAATTGTAAGTATCTTTTAAGCTTTGACCAATATCTTAAATTTTATGCTATGTTTTCAATTTTTTATTAAGGCTACATATTTTCCAAATATCAATAGGTTTTTATTATAAAACTATGCTCTTGTTGAATGGGATGGAACGAAATTGCCCTCCTGAATTTCAAATTTATTTAACTCAATTTTCTTTCTTTCTTGAAATAAATAAATAATAATAATAATAATAATAATAATAATAATAATTGTTTTTCTCAGAGGATATAAAATATTTAAACAGTAAAAGAAAGGATAACCAAGAATTATCCATCCCAAGTAAACTGTAAAAAGGTGACTGAGAAAAAAATGTCAGAAAAAAGAAAAGCGGAAAAATGATGACAAGGAAAAAAATGATTGTAAAAAAAGTGACAGTGAGTTGATAAATATTAAACTTGTCAATAATTAAGTGCTAAAAATTAGAGTGGTAATGAAGAGTGTATTTTTTATGTTCTGATCAGTGGGATTAGTATCTTCAGATATTTAGAGAATAAAAAATGGGAATGGCAAAAAACAAAATTTTAATATTGATGTTCTTGTTGCGTTAAAATAGATATTTTATTTTAATTATTCATCTTCAGGTGATATAAAATATTAAAATTAATTTCATAAAAAAGAATTAATTTAAAAAATGATTATTTATTTTATTAACTGATAATAAAATAATCGAAATAATTATAAAAATAAATTAAATTAAATATTAAAAATGAGTTTCATTAATAAAAATGATAATGTTTTATTAACTAACAATAAATCAATAAAAATAAATGTATGAATAATTAAAATTAAAAATTAAAAATTATTAAATTCATTAAAAAATCATTAACAAATATCTATTTAAAAAAAAGATAATATTTTATTAACTCATAGTTAAAAAAATGTGTAAATTAATAATAAATAAATAAATGATATGATAATATAATAGTTTACATATTATATAAATAAGGTGGAATCCGTCAAATTTTGGCAAAAGAAAATGTTTAAGAAGGAACTGTTTCATTTACTTATAATAAACCTACAAAATTAGTTATCGTAAAAAATGCATTTTATATTGGTACGTCTAACTCTTAAACAAACGATATTTATCGTCAAATTAACAAAATACTCTAGTTCTATAAAACACAGTTGTAGAAATTGTTAAAATTAAACTTTAATCGTATATGTAAAAAATAATAAAGATGAGTCCAGGACAAAATCCCCACCGGATAAAACACCCTCTTTGCTGAATAAAAGCTCTATTTTGACCAAGTTTCTTTTTCAAAAAGGATATCTAAACATTTAAAAAATGTTTTAAGCTTATTTGAAAAATGAAAGGGACAATTGGAAGTTTTAAGTTATGTGATAGATATTTTATATTTCTTAAATATACATGTACATTTTAAAGTCTGAAATAAAAGACTGTTTACTCTAAATATGAAACAACTTTTAAAATTGATTATTTTCTTAATTGATATATATATATTTTAAATTTAATTGCTTTTTAAATGTATTAAAGTCTGTCTAATGCTTCGAATTTAGTTTAAATTTTAGATCTCGTTTATACAAATATTAATATTTTTAAGATTATACGGTTTTTTTTTTTTTTTTTTTTTTTAAGATGTAATGATTGTTTTAATTTGTCCCCCTTTCATTCACCGAGGAGGGAGTATACAATCTATAACAGCCTTTCTGGATCAATTTTAGAAAATGCATATTTTTAGTAAATAATATCACCTGATGATGATTTTTAATTTATTTCGGCATTCTTGGTACTCTGCGGAGGGCGGGGGAGGGGTTGGAAAAATGTACTACTGAGTTAGCCACAGTCTTAGCAATGAAATGTTAAATGCAAAGTATCTTGTTAAATATAAAGGAAACAGGGTCCGAGTACGGCTATGACGGAGGGAAGGGGAGGGGGGGCAATGAATATTTTGGAATGATCTCCCATGATGAATGATAGAATTTTTTGTGAATAATGTGGAAGTGGCTAGTGCTAAACTTCATAGGTATTATATGTATGCATAAATTATGCATCCAGTACTACTCACATTTATATGCAGAGTATCACAAAAATGGCCACATCTTCAAGAAAAATTACTAGAAGGATAATAAGAAAAGTGATACATTGGTAGATACGAATATTTCTTTGCAGCATTTATTTTGCTTATCTATGTGCATTTTGTAAGATGTCTAAAAGAAAATATTTCAAATTGTTCATAATTAATGTTTTTACTTTCTTTTATTTTTATATGAAGAAAGTATTGGATTCATGAAAATTTTCGAATTCCAGTTTTTTACGTTTTAAGTGTCAAAGATTCCAAAAAACAGTTTTTTTTTTTTTTTTTTTTTTTTTTTTTTTAAACAAAATGTCTGTTTATGAGTCTATGGCTCTGTCTGTGACATAAGTTTTGGGGGCGGCGCTGTATCTCAAGAATTAATGCACTGAATTTGCTAAACATTTATATTCAGGTAGTCCCTGATATAAATTGTTGCTGATTTGTTTTTGGTGTAAATTTCTCAACAAATGGCGCTGCTTTACTGCATTTTTTTTCTTACAATTTACGCAACATCTATATCTCATTAGGATTTCCCCTAATCTTTAGGCACGGATTTCCCCTAAACTTCAGATTCAGTAAACCCAGGGGCGTAAATCCCGGGGGGGGGGATTGGGGGGTGCAGCACCCCCCCCCCCCCAGAAGAAATCAGTCGGAAAATTACCAGATCGCTCGGAAAAAGTATCTTTAGTCGGAAAAAAATAGTATTAACCTATAAAAACTTATAAACTGGAAAAACGGAAATATCATTCGGAAAATTTACCGTTTAATCGGAAAAGGCATACCGTTTAATCGGAAAGTCGGAAAAAATAGTATTATGTATTACCCTATAAAAATTTATAAATTAGAAAAATGGAAAAATCACTCGGAAAAACTCTTGTTCGATTGGAAAAAATGACATTAACTTATAAAAACTTATAAATTGGAAAAACTAAAATATTCAGAAAATTTTTCATTTCCATCGGAAAAAAAGCATGTTTAGTCGGAAAAAACAGTATTACGTGTTAACCTATAAAAAATTATAAATTGGAAAAACGGAAAAGTCAATCGGAAAAAATGATATTAACCTATAAAAACTTCTAATTTGGAAAAACGAAAATATCATTCGGAAAATTTCCCGTCCCATCGGAAAAGGCATGTTTAGTCGGAAAAAACAGTATTACGTATTAACCTCTAAAAGCTTATAAATTGGAAAAACGGAAAAATCAGTCGGAAAATTTCTTGTCCGATCGGAAAAAATGGTATTAACCTATAAAAACTTATAAATTGAAAAAACAAAAAATATCATTCGGAAATTTTTCCGTTCCATCAGAAAAGGCATGTTTAGTCGGAAAAAATAATATTACGTATTAATCCATAAAAATTTATAAATTAGAAAAACGGAAAAGTCAGTCGGAAAAATTCTTGTTCGATCGGAAAAAAAGTATGTTTAGCCGAAAAAAAGATATTAATCTATAAATATTTATGAATTGGAGAAATGTTTTTGTAGTTTTGAATTAAATAAGAAAAACAAGTTAGATCGAAGAAAACCTATAAAATGTTATTCTTAGTCGGATTTATTTCCCCTTGTAGTTTCTAATAAGAAAAAAACAATTTATAACGAAGAAAACATAAACTTATTCTTAACCGGAACTAATTAATTTAACTAATTGGTAATTTATTAATTAGTTTAATTTACTAATTAATATAAATTATCAATATATAGGATTTTATTCATTTATTTATTTATTTTATTTTATTTTATTTTTATTTTTTTTTTGATAAAACTATTCAGAAAAATTTTGATTTGTCAAATATTGTGTATTCGGAAACCTCGATATGACGAAAAAAAAAATATTTATGTTCATATTGTAGAAATGTTAATGTTATTTGTAACTGTGGTATTTTGAGTAAAACCTTAATATTCCGATTTTTTTCTGTGCCTTTTGACTTCGAAATATCGAAATCCACCTGTATTTATTTACTACAGGAAAGTTTTTTGTTTAGTCTCGAAATTTTAAGCTATACTGATTGAAGTGAAGAAACTCCTATTTTTTTTATCTAAACTTTAAATTTAGTTAGAAATATGTATCACGGAATTTAAATGGTATCCGATGAAAATTCAAAACTGAAATACAAATATTTAATATTTTTCCATATCGAAATCTGGATGTTTTCCACTCTATACAAATTTTACCTTTTAATTGAAAATAATTATGGTTTTATTTTTTTCCTACTAACTAATATTGTGTTTTCTTTTTATTTTATTAAAAAATATATAATTAAAAATGTGAAACTGTTTTTATTTACCTTTTTACGTACTTTTGGATTGATTTAAAAAAGTGCTTAAGAAATATATATAATATAGGATGAAAATTGAAAATACCCAAATACTTTGAATTTTTATCTCGAAATAATATGAATATTTTACAGTATACGAGTATATTTCTCTCAAAAATAATACATTCGTTTTTTTTTTTTTTTTTTTTTTTTTCCCTGAATCAATTGTATTCATTTTTTTTAAATATTTTTATTAATACTACTGCATTTCGTTTAGTCCGAAAAATAAGGGGTAACATCAAGTTGTTACGCTGTTTTAAAGTTTGTCGTTAGAAAGAATTAAAACTTATATTAAGAAATCTCGTATTTTTGACAAATTTTTGTCTCTAAAAATTTCCTCAAGCAAACAAATTAAAAAAAAAAAAAAAAAAAAAAAAAAAAAAAAAAAAAAACAGCTAGAGATTTTAACTGGCTTCTGAAAAATAGAAAGATAAAACATTTTTTTTCTCTTCAAAGTAAACCTTGGGCACCTAGACAACTGGGCGCTGAACATCCTGTCCTATGTGTCAATTACAAAACAAGCAGCCCCTGCATTAACTCTTTGTTTAAACAACCGTTAGTATTCAAGCTCATAGTACGAAATCATTCAATTACAAAATGTTGATGCGAGAATGTTTTGGTATTTGGTTAATAATTCAATATTTTTGCATCAGTTATGTCCTCACCTAAATGTAAGAGACAAAAAAGTACAATCTGCGTTACGTAATTCTATTTTCGATAATGATTACAGGAACATACATAATAAACAAAAACATGCTGATAAAATTTCAGCCCATATACATATACCGTTTTACATTGCTGGAGTTCCAAAAAAACCTTTTGAAGTAAGTAAGCTACTTTATTACAGAATATTTTAGATATATAAAATGTGTAAATAACTATTGTTTTCATATTTAATAATAGATTTATTTATTTATTGAGGGGGGGGATAAATTATTTAATAACTTGTAAAAATGTACTGTTATTCGATATATATTAACTTTTTTTAACAGTTAATATCGCAAATCCCGAACTATTTGCTAGTTTTGTTTCAAACTGGAGATAACAAGCTAGTTATTATTTAAATTTCATGACGTTATTATTATTTTTAACTAATTTTTTTTCAATATATTTGCTTTTTTTTTTTTTTTTTTTTTTTTTTGCCAACCATTTTACAATTCGCAAGTCAGTGTATTTAGTATTGTGCATGAAGTTAAAACTGTACTATGGATCTTTTTATATTTTATCAATATTATTTCATTAATACTAAGAAAGTTAATTTATTTTTTGAAGTTCAAATGTCAATATATGTAAAATATTCTATATTTTTAAAACTTTGTTATAGTACCAGGTATAATAATTTTGTCTCACTGCGTAACAATAATATGATTATTATTTTGTACATAGATCTTTTTTGTGTGTGTATGTGTGTGTAAGTGTGTGTATAGATCAAAATTTAATCATTTGAAACTTGAAAATTTCGGCCTTGGGAGAAGATAAAATGACGCAACTTTTGATTGTTTAAAGCTAATTAATGATTAAATCGATCTTTAAACCTCTTTTGCAATTTGAAATTTTTTACTGATACATTTTTTTTTTAGCCTGGTGTGCCTGTGTGTGTGTGTGTTGGGGAAGGGGGTTTTAGAGAAACAAGAATTTTACTTTTGACTTATGCATTTCGTTTTTTTGTTTTGTATTTTGTGCATGTTTTCATACGGCGACAGCAAACTGTTGCCTCTATTTAATTGCCTTATTTATTTATTATTTTTTTAAAAGAATAATTTGAGTATAATTTGAAAACACAATGAATTCGCACCTGAAAACTTACATACTTTGCTTTAATAATTTGTTATTTATCTATATAATGCATCTGATATATTTATATGATATATCTAGTATATATTTTATCTAATGGCTGGGCAACGACGGGCGAGTCAGCTAGTAGAGATATCTATTCATATATTGTCCTGACTGACTGATAATCAACGTTCGGCCCAAAATATTGAATGTAGAACCATGAAAATTGGAGAGAAAATACTTCTTATGATGTACCTGTCCACTAAGATGGAATTTTTGAAATTACCACCCCCTAAGAGGGACAAGCGGGGGGGGGGGGCGAGGTCCAAAATTTTGGAACGACTTACCATATCTCAGCAAACATTTAAGGTAGGAGCGTGAAATTCCAGTAAATAAATCTACAAAAAATATTATTAAACGCATAATCCAACGATTTTCGAAATCCCCCTCAAGGGGTTAAAAGGGGGGGGGGTCGAAAAATTTAGGACATTTGGCACATCTGAGCAGTTTTTTTTATAATAGCATGAAACGGCAGAAAATAAAATTATTAAAAACACATTAAATAAGTGTTTCAGCAATATCTATAAATTTCCACTCCCGAGGGGGTTAAAGTGGGGATGGAAAAATTCCATACTTTTTGGACCATGTGGCGTATCATTAGAGAGCCCTCAGATCACTCTTTCATATTATAAACCTTTCTCCCCTCCCCCTGACCCCCTCCAATTTCCCTACCGTGGACAATTTTCGATCTTTTTTTTTAAACTGTAGCGCTTTATCATTTAAGATCGGATTTTTTTACAGGGACCCTCCGATAAATATTATTAAATATATATTATTAAATATTTACCCTCCGATAAATATTATTTATGATATATAAAAAATTCACAGTTAGAGGAAGAGTCTACTTTGGGAGGGGAAATATTTCCTAAATTTGGTCTACATCTCTCTTGTGATATATCGTTGGATACCCACTTAGTCCTCACAAGTCACCGCTTTTCTAAATTTAGCCGACACCTTTCGTGTGATATATCGTTGGAAAGCCCTGCGACTGCTTATTCATATTATGCACTGCCCATGTCCCTCTCGGATGGTACGATTATTCCATCAGGAGATCGTCTACTAATGGGGAAAATATATTGTTATATAAGACTAATAATAGCATAATATAAGATTATTTGACTATCTCGATACACTAAGTCATAATTATCTCGAGAATTACAATATATATATATATATTAATATATATATATCTATGAATATATATGTATATATATGTATATAGTACATATATTAATCCTCATGTTGGCCATAGTACTCGGAAATTTTCCTTCTTGAAAGTCGGAAATTTATGAGCCTACACCCCCCCTACGCGACAAGAGTGGTTTACGCCCCTGAGTAAACCCATGATATGAAATAGTTTTGTTTACATTTCTATGTGAATTGCTTAACATGCTGCTATGCTGCATTTTTCAGGATTTTTGCAATAGCTCTATTTCAAAAAGCAATGCACGGAGTTCAATAAAAATGCATATTCAGATAGTTCTTGATATACATTTAAACTGATCAGTTATTATTGTAAATCATTCAACAGGTGGCACTGCTATGTTGTATTATTTTACGATTTTTGCAAGAGCTCTATCTCAATGACTCATATGCGGATTTTCATTAAACTTCAGATTTAGTAAATCCGTGGTATGAACTAGTTCTGTTTATATTTTAGTGTCAATAACCCAACAGGTGATGCTGCTATGCTGAATTTTTCCCGATTCCTTCAATAGTTCTAATCCAAGAGCTAATGCACGAATTTTTTCAACAAATTTCAGATTCAGGTATAGCTTGATAAATATTATTGCACTTTATGATTTGGTATAAGGGGCCGTCCATTAATCATGTGATGTTTTTTCTTGGCATTTTTAACCCCCCCTCCCCCTTGGTGATACATGGTGAGGTTTAAGACTACCCCCCCCCTCCTCCCTACCCTATATCACGTGTATTTTTTAGTACCTACAAAGAATCTTAATTTTTTAGAATATTTATTATAAAATACAGGTTCAAGTATTATTATTAGAACAATGACCATAAAAGATATAGTTACATACAAATTTTAACTTATCTTTTTTGTATTAGAACAATAAAAGAGGATAATAGATGATTTCTTTGCTTGGTGCTTTCGGCGGTAATCTAGTAAAAGATCATTCGCCCACTTCATAAATTCTTCTTTGATAGTATATTTTTATTTCGCGTTAGCCCACAATTCATTGAATTCTTTTTGAGCTACACTAAATTTTTTTCCCTTCTTATACTCTGCAAATAGGTCTTTATACAGATGACCTATTTTAAACATTGTTTTAATGCAAAACGTACAAGTTTAAACAATTTACGCATGTATTCAGTGCCAAAACAACAGAATAACTGACACTGACAAGCTGAGTCCGGCAGGCGCTTGTCACGGCTCGCGGGAACTTCACTTCGTTCGTTGCCTGGCAATGGTGAATCAAGATCACACCACAAGCGGCTTTCGACTTTGTACGCGTTTGACGAAAAAATAAATACTCGAAACGTCGCTTTTCGGTTCAGTATTGCGCGTTTGCCGAAAAAATAAATACTCGTGATATATTACTAAACCCCCCCCTCCCCCCTTGTGATATTTCGTGATTTTTTTATGGACCCCTCCCCCCCTCCCTCCTCTGGAGCCTCACATGATTAATGGACGGCCTAAGTTGCCCAACAAGTGGCACTTTTTATGTTGCATTTTTTCCAATATTGCAATTGTCTAATTCAAAAAATAATGCATGGAATTTCATGTCCTTAGAATCCTCATGATGAGTATAGTTTGTTATTTTATTTTCGCGCATTGGTAGAGCTTTTTGAAATATTCACATGCATGAGACAGAAGTTTTGGAATTGCCACATCCGATTAGTTTTAAATTGCTATTTTAAATATTTTATTTTTTTAAAATAAATGTTATTTAAAATGCTAAATCAAAATAAAAAATAAGATACTTAACAAAAGAAAAAAATTCAATTCGACGAATGAAACTTTGATTAATAACAGTTTTAAATTACTTTTTTTTTTTTTTTTTTTTTTAATGCATTTTTATTTTTAAAATAAGTTTTATGATGTGATTCTGTTTAAAAATTATATGGTTAACCATCTCAAAGCATTCAAAATTCTAACTCTATAAATAAATAAAAGAAAAATGAATGTTTCCTTGATATTTTTACAGTAACATTGCGCATTGAATAACACGCATCTCCATTTGTGTCTGATCCCTTGAAACCCCGCAAATTATTAAAATAGACATAACTCTCTGAGTTTTGCAGGAATCAAGATAGTTTTTTTTTTTTTTTTTTTTTTTTTTGTTTAAATTAAAAAATGATAAGGAAAAACTTCCTAAGGGGAAATTTTAACCAACCAGGGCCGTATAAAAATTTAATTTTTGTATTTCCCTAAATAGTCCCCCTGTTTAATTGCAACTTATTTTATCAAACTTTGCACCCTTTTCTGATTCGGCCCCACTTAGGCAATAAATAAGTAAAAAAAAAAAAAAAAAAACTTTGCAATTGTAAGTATTGTGCCTAGGGGCAATATTTAAAGAGATAGCCTATTGTTTCGATAAATATCAGTCACCCTGTGTCTGTGCATGTGTGTTTATTTTATTGTAACTAAAGATGTGAAATTTCTTGGTTTTTTTTTTTCTTTTTCTTTTTTTTAAAAAATTGTGGGTAAGAAGCCCATTTTTTAAAATTCTCAAAAAATTCTGAGTAAAAAATAAAGAATTAAGTTGAAAAAAGATAACAGCCCATTTTGGATCGAGGAATAATAATAATGATAAAAAAAAAAATCATTTGAAAATGCAGTTAGATAGATCGACACACAGCTGAAAATAAAATATCCGTACCTGAAAGAAAAAAAAAATTCGGAATAACTGGTATTTGTTTTTTATAACTTTCCCTTCGAAACATGCATACTGATTTTGCAATAGTTTCGTGAACAGTATTTAAACCAGCTTGAATTCAAGACGCGAAAACCTTCAAATTTTCCTCAAAAATAAATAAATAAATAAATAAATAATAAAATAAAATAAATAAAATAAACAGTATAATAATAATTATAATTTTTTTATTATTATTATTTTGCTTAAAATGACATTTAAATCATGTTTCTATCTTTATTAGAAAGGGAAATATTAAATTTTATGTTTTGGTTTGTTTTCAAAATCTAGCATTTTCCAACAAAGATTGATATGAAAACAACGAAAGTGCGATTTTCTTCATGATGGGTTTATTCACCATTTCTCTTAGATAAATCGTTGTAAGTCAAGAATTGTTACAGATAAATGGTTCAAACTTGAAATGTGTCTTCTTAATTCTTTTACAGTAATTTTTATTCAACAAATAAAAAAAAAATTACTTTTAAAAATATGAGGTTTTTTTAAGTTTTATTTTTTTTCATATTTTTAATTTAAGTATTTTTAATTTTTATTTAAATTAGTATTTCCAAAAATGCTGAATGAAAATTAAAGCGTTTATATTCCTATTTATTTGAGTGAAAGAAAAAGTGAAATTCTGCAAATAATATATATAACGATTTCATTTTACCCATGTTTTGAATATATATATAATATTTATGAGAAGTTTCATCATGTGATTTTGTTTACAAATTTTATAATTAATTTTTTTTAAATCAAAATTTTAACTCAATAAATAAAAGTTAAAATTAAAAAAATCTTCGTAGAAAGTAAAAAAAAAAAAAAAAATCTACATAGAATTAACATTAGCAAATGGGTATTTCGCGTGAATGATATGGCTTCTTATGAGCACGCACAGTATATAAGTTGTATATTCGCTGTAATAGCTCTAAAGCTGCGACTATTTACTGCTTATGACAATGTCAACGCAGAATTAACGAGTTATTAAAAACTCCAACACGGTGAGTTACAATTAAAATAATAAACGAATGAAAAAGTCTGAAAATATCTATCTCTACATTTTAAAATATAAAGTAAAAATTCTATCCTAAAGATTCATGATAAATTAAAAGAAAATAATGCATACAAATACATCATATATCTCAAAGTTATTATTATTATTATTATATAACATCTATACTAATAAAATCCGTGCGCCTCTGTCTGTCTGTCTGTCTGCTTGAAGCCGATTACAGTTCGCAACGCGGGCGAGTTGGAAGTCGCGAGAGGTGTCTTTCGATTGGAAAAATTCCGGGGAAGTCATTTCGGGCATTTTCGAGACCGTGGGACCAAAATTAAAAAAGTTATGAATTAAAAACACCTTGGGAATCGGAACGAAAAATGTCTTAATTCCCAAACGGAGCTCCGAAGCAGAACACTGCACCATCTTACGGTGAAGGACATGAATTTTTCCACTTCGGCTAAAAGAAGAAACAGCCGAAAGCCTCTTTTTCTACCGGCACTAATTGCGTTTTTTTCCGCATCAATTTTTTGACTTGCCGTAGAATATTTACCGTAGTTTTCGCTAAAATATTGAACTTAGAAATAAAACAGGACTATCGAAACTTTTTTTTTTTTTGCGCGTTTTTTCTTAAACCATCATGCAGACAGTTTTTAAAGCAGAAAAAACTGATTACATATTCAGAATCTGCGTAAAAATCTGCTTCTGATGAACTAAAAAATACGAAAAAATGTCTTATGGGCGCGTAGTGCCCACCGTGCAAAACCAAATATTTTTAACGGGACTATGGGCGCGAAGCGACCATAGCTCCGATCCACAATCTTTTTTTTTCAAGTGCACGTGGCCCACAGTGCGAAATCACATATTTTTAACGGGACCATGGCTCTTTAATTTACTTTTTTTTTTGTGCTTGAGGATTCGAACACAAAGACTTGCTTATTAAATGAATTTTTTTGCTTATTATATACTACTTAATACCGAGGTTCGTTTGGAAAAAGTGGCCCAGCTAGCGGGCGTAGCTCGCTAGTAGTTGATTAAATCCTGAGGTTTCAGTTGCTCAATTTTGTGACCATCAAACTACGGGGGATTACTCTCTGAGTTATCTACTATGTTATTTATTAATGCAATTATATTTCTTTTTATGTTAAAAAGAATTCTGTAAGATACGCAAAATTCTTCAGTTGGACTAATTTTACTTTTATTAAAATCTTTATCAATAAAATTATGTTTATAAGATAGTATTACAATTCTAAATACACGTGGGGATTTTGTCCGTGGGGATTTTTTTATAAGAAGGCGTATCTCTGATTAATTATGGGGTTCTTTTGCTATTTAAATAGGGGAAACGGGCGATTAATCCTCCACTCTTTAAGGGTGTATTTCGATTCAATCTGCTTATTTTCCGATTTATTTTTGAATTCATTATTGCTCTCAAATGCACCAAACTTTCAAAATCTCTTATCTGGAAAGTACGCAAGGTGCCGTGATTGACGATTCTTTGATAAATGCAGAAAATATTGCAAAAAAAAAAAAAAAAAAAAAGCATTCAAAAACGGCATTTCGAACCGATTTTTACCAAGCGGGAGATCAGAGAACGAAAAAAGGGGGTCATACTATTGAGGTAATTGTTTATAATTCAAATTCTAACAAATTGAGCGTAAAAAGACATCACACTGCACCTCATACGTCCCTTCAAGAATCCCCTCAGCAAGTTTCATGTGTCTACTTTTAAAAATGTGCCATAAATTGAATCAGAAAATTTCGAGCTGTTGAAGGTGAGAAAGCGTTTTTTTGAATACACCCTTAAATAAAATAAATTGTTTTTTTTTTCTTTCACAACTACCCAACGTATTTCAAATTTTGGATATAGATTCTTCCTGATAAAGTGAATCCCTGAATAGTTTTAAGGGTTTAATGGCCAAGTATAGAGCGATGAACGGGGGATAACCCACAATTAATCAGGGCTTCGCCTTATCTTAATGAACGCACAATCAAAATTTGAATCAAATCAGATAATTCTGCGTAAAAAGCCCTTTATTAATTTAAGGGGAGTGTCGTCCGTTCCCCCACTGTTTACTTAGCCATTAAACCTTTAAAATTATTCCGGGATTCACTTTATGAGAAAGAACATATATCCAAAATATGAAATATATCGGATAAGTGAGCATAAAAAACAATTTATCTAATTTAAGGGGGGGGGGATAATCACCTGCCCCAATTTTTAATTGGCAAAATAACCCCATATGAAATCAGGCATACGCCTTATCACAATGGTTTTATAATCCAAAATTTGAAGCAAATCTGATAATTCTGCGTAAAAGTAATTTAATTTAAGGTGGGTTATATTCTATTTCCCTTCTATACTTAGATATTAAATCCTTAAAACTATTATGAGATCCACCTTATCAGAAAGAACCTATATTTAAAATTTCAAATACATAGGATAATTCTGCATAAAAACCTATTTTTCTAGTTTAAGGGGGATATAATTGCTCGCCCCCCTTTATAATAAGCAGAAGAACCTCATAACTAATCAGAGATACGTCATATCATAATGAACCTATGTCCAAAATTCTAAGCAAATCGGATAATTATGCGTAAAAAGTTATTAATTTAATTTTAGAAAGATTATCCCCCGTTCCCCCTCTATACTTAACCATTAGAACTCCTAAATCTCTTCAGGCATTATATACTATATATAAGCCTTATCAAAAAGAACCTATGCAAATTTGACGTATAATTAATAATACTGCATATTTAATAAATATGTATAATTAATTATTATGTCTGTATTAATTACTTTAAAAAAACTTTTGGAAATTTTCGTTTTCCGATAAAAATAGGAAGATTACTGAAATTCGGTTTCGGTTGCTGTTTCGGCCTTAAAAAACTTTTTTGGTCGATCCTTAATCTTTTTATTTTTTATTTTTGACGCTGTTTTTGTATTTTTTAAACTTTTAAATGCATGCAATGTTTGTGAATCATTCTCATTAATTTTGACATATGACTGTATTTAAGCGGGACTTTCTGCATTTTAAAGAATATTTATTATGTCCCGCACACTCATGGCAATAGACACCAAATTTCCAAGTGTTTCAGAAGGCATAACCTTTTTTTAAGTTTTTTGACATGTGATATACGCCTTACATCGTCTTCAATTCTTAAAATACATAAAATTTTAAGAAAAAAATGCGAAGATTTTCAATTTTTAAAGAGTATGTATGTATAAAGTTTGTGATTTTTTATTATCTACAAACAGATTTTCAATATCATTTTCTTTTCTTTTCTTTTTTTTTTTTTTTTTTTTTTTTTTTTTTTTTAAGTTGTATGGAACCTGTACTTTAAAAAGGTCACTTAAAGTTATAACTAGGGACTGACCAAAGTTGAAAATTCTTAGGCGCCAGAAAAAATTCTTTAGGAGCCAGCTTGAAGAATCATTTCTCTGATATTGTTAACGCATTTTTTACAAATTTGGAGCATTGGTTAACTTGAAGCAAAGTTGGGAAATTTTGGAAATCTCTTTCTCCCCCCCCCCCCTCTTCGTAAGAAATACTTGTAGTTACGACCCTGGCCGGTATGGTGTATTTTCATCCACTATACACAACCGTGCTAATAAAAATAAATATTTTCGCACATGGAATTATTTTGGTTAAAGAAAAAATACATAAATAATAAGTAGAAAAGTCAGACGCCAAGAGGAATTTTTTAGTCTCCCGGATGCGCCCGGGGTTTATCAGACCCTAGTTCTAACATTTTAAAATTCTTTCTACAATTTAAAATTCAAGTGAAAATGGCCAATTTTATTAAATGTAATTATTAATGGTACTTTTTTCTAAGGAATAGCAATGGCTTTTTCAAAAAATCTAAAATTTTCATTAATGTGACATTGAAATCATAAATATAATACGCCATGATAATGAACACGGTAATGACATTTTTAACTTTAACCCTATTTTAGAACAACAACTATAACAATTTAAAACTTATGGATTATTTATTCTGAAAGCAGTCCCAAACTGTCTTTGTAATTGATTCTATAAAGTTAACTTACTGAATAAGCATTTCAATAATAAGGAGGTTTGTAATGACGAATGTTAAGTACACAGACTATAATTTTGGAACAAAATCCCTAAATTGAAGTAGTTCTTGCATAATTAATTAAAAATAAATGCTACAGCTCGCAGGAAGATGTAGAATTATACAATCTAAGAGAATTTCCATATAAAAATAACATCTAGGGGAAAATTAAATGAAGAATTACTGTGGAGCATGGTAATGACAGTTAATGCGAGGGACAAACTTAAAATAAGTATAATCAATAAAAATATTTTCTGTTTTGTGTAAGGTGTTAAATGTATAAAAAGTAGAAACATCAAATATACCCATATAATCATTACATTCGTTCTAAAGCTTTCCGAATCTTAACAATAAGGGTTTGAATTCAAAAATTTGAATTTTGGGACAAGCCATGGTAATGACATTTGCAATTTTATAGCTTTTTTAGATATTGAAAATATTTTTATTTTCATATTTAAACTAGTGCACAATGTAGTATTCAAGCAGAAATGTTCAAAAACATGCAAACATTCATAGCTGACTTGATTAATTCTCATTTTTTAGCCAAGGCCAAAATTTCCCTTTATCAGAGAATGAGCCATATATGTGTCTCTTTACTGGAATATTGACTTACAGTCTCATGCAGATGCACAGCTACTAATTTTGGTAAGATGATGATTAGTCCAGGCATTAATTGTTCAAAAAGGGCAAATAAATGCAAGTTTTGGTGCCTTTGATATTTGGTGCCTTTATGTTTTTTGAGTCGCTGAACACAAATCTGGAGTTATCCAACAAAATTTATCCCCGGAAATACGTTTTTTGGCAAAAAAAGGGACTTTTTTTCGTTTTTTTTTTTTTTTTTTTTTTTTTTTTTCTAAATAACTTCAAAATTATGCATTTAACATAAATGTCCTCAGTACATAAATTAAAGAGCACAAAATTTCCTACATTTTATGTAATAAAAGTTTTTTTTTTCTCTGATCAATGGTTTAACCGTGACAGAGCCGCAAAAATGGGTGTGAAAAGCAAAAAATTCTGAAAAACGTTAATTACAGCACCGTACGTCAATGAAACACGAAAAACAACCATTTTACGCTACTTTTTCTCACTTAATGGTGTTAAATATACTATTATTGACTATATTTTGTAAATCTGATGTTCATTGTTTCTTTCATAACTAAAATATAAATAAAAATGAGCATATCTGTGATCAAAATCTTCATTTGCTATCATAAAATAATAATAGTAATAATTTCTGAATTTGGCTTTTAAATAATGTAAATACAATAACTAAAGCAGGCTTTAACTGATAACATCTGACACGAACTCTACTTCTTTAAATATTTCTAAAAACATTGGATAAAACATTCTTATGTGATCTAACTTATATTGAAATCTAAAAACATTGGCTAAAATATTTCCATGCGATCAAACTTAGGTTGGAAAACAAAATCTGCAAAGTAACATAGTTGATTTACATAAACAAAGTTTTCCGGACAAGAAATCAATACTAAAGCTTGTTTTCAAATCCGAAGTAGCTACTTTCGTGCCTCTATTTAAATCCATTTTTGTTCAGAAACGTATGAAATCGGCAAGTTTTGTTATTCAAAATCTATACAATTAAAAGTCATTTTCTATTTTTTTTTCTTGTAAACGCAAAAGATTTTTCAGAAAATGCTTTTAGAGTTGACATTTTGAGCCGATTTTCCGATGCGACGCCAGTAGAAAGGAGAAAAACCTGTTGTCATGTGATCACAATCGCTTACGATTCGATAGGTAATTTGTTCATCAGGAAAGTAAAACTCACAACTCATTCGATACCACAATGCTCTCCCCTTTGTCCCGAATAGTGCACTTAGGTTGTGTAAGGCGGCTCCTGAAAATAGTGTTAATAAATATTACCCTGAGCATTTAACAGAGTTCGTGCACTTCAAGCGCTTTCAAGGACCTTCTACCAGAGTTTTCTTAAAGCAATATTTGGCTGTTCTTAAATCAAAAATAGCAACTTTGTAACATAAGTTTTAATTTATTTCTGTTCAGAAATCCATGAAATTAGCAGGTGTTGTTGAACTACCTGATTGCACTCAGTTTTCCTTTTTTTTTTTTTTTAAACAAAATAGATTTTCAGGAAATGCTTTCAAAGTTGACATTTTGAGCTGAATTTTCCGACCGAAAGTAGAAAAACTGGTTAACGGCTATAGAGAAACGTTGTCATGTGATTGAAACGCTCAATAGGTAACAGACAGATCCAAAAATAAAAAAAAACTGAATTCGATTCCAAATTGCATCCCTAGTTAGGTCTTTGAATTTTATATTTTTCTACTAAAAATAAATTTATAAATGTGTCAAAACGTTTTGTGCTTGTTGAGCGTTTCCCGATTGCAATAATACATAGAGCGGAATCTTATTTATGAGTCATTTCTTTAATTTATAGCTCAAAAATGACACACAAGAAAGAACGCTCTTCAAAATAAAAAGATGTTTAAAAGATTCCATGAAGTGTGGTGGAACATTTATTATGTATACAGACACCGCAGCTGTAAGCAAATGTTGAATATTGAATCCCAAAGGCCTCCCAGAAATACCAGACGCAATTGAAAGATTTGTGAAATACTTATTAGGATGGATTTATTGGACGCCTTCGCCTTAACCCAAAGGAGCTATTTTCCGACAGATTTTTTATTCATTTTTGTTGATAAACAAAGGTGTTTTTATTAAGAATTTAATATAACTAAAAGACGCTTTCTATTTTTTGCAAAAGATCTTTCAGAAAATACTGAAATGAAACATGCTTTTTATACCAGCTTCTTATTCATTCTATTTATTGAAGGATGAAAGATGATGATGGTCTTGTTTGTTTATTATTGCTTAAATAGATAACAGAGTGAAATGGAAATTAATTTATTAATTACATTTATAAATATATGAGCATATCTTAAACTGTTAAGTATTTTTAATTGATTGTAGACTGAATGTTGTAATAATATAAAAATTTCTGCTTATTTTTTATAGTAATAATAATAATTAAAATTAACATTCTTCCTTGGGTATTTACTTTTCTCTGCTTTCCTGATAATTTTTTGAATGTAATAAATCGTTATCCGCAGCAAACATCCCCCATTAAAAAAATCAAGCTGTTCTCAAATCCATAAGAGTACACTGTAAAAAAAAAAGGGTCGATCTACTAAAAAAACTTTAGTAATCCTTGTAATTACTAAAAAATGTTTAGTAATCTTAGTCGGTTACTAGAAAATCTGTAAGAATTACTAGAAAAAGTTAGCAACGAATAGAGTTAATAGTTTTATATTTTTAATAGCTCTTACTAAAACTCACTTGGCGTGGCCTCGATAGCATAGTAGTTATAGTAACGGACTCCAGGCTAAAAGGTCCCGGGTTCAATACTGGACAGCGCCAAGTACGCCCCGAATGTATTTAGTGTAAGTACTCTATAATAAAGGGGTTATGAATTTCCTGTTGGAGCTGGTCTCAATGTTTGGTGCTGCCATCTATTGCGTTTTTGCCGATAATCTATCGCTTCACAAGTCTGGATGCAGCTCGAAGGAAGCTCCTGCCCTTCGGACGCACGTAATTGTTATTAAAAATAATTTTGGAGCTATTACTAAAATTTGCTTGGTGGCTCATACTAAAAAATTTTAAGTTAGTTATACAAAATATTCTTTTGTTCAGTTTACAAAAGAAATGCTTGTTTCACTTGCAAAAAAAAATTTTGTAATGGTTACTAAAAAAATCCTTGGAATACGAATTTACTAAAAAATTTTTAGTAACCTCTTGAATTTTTTTTTACAGTGTACACAAACATTTTTGAAATTATTTTTGCTCGGAATCGCATGAAAGTGGCAGTTCAGAATTTATATAATCGAAAGAAGTTTTCTATTTCTTCATAAACGGAAACGATGTTTCAGAAAATACTTTCAAAGTGAGTGTTTGGAACAAAATTTCCACCGCGAGACAGGCGAAAAACCAGTGGAGACATCGCCATAACCGCTTAATAATACAGTCGAGCCTCTATATAACGAAATCCATCGTTCCAGTAAAAAATTCGTTATACAGAGAAATTCGATGTATAGAGTATGATGTTAAAAATAGTATTTAATGTGTAAATTTTGAACAAATATTATTTTTGATCTTTTTAATTAAGAATTTGAAATGTTTAAAAGTATATATTAACCTAACATTTTATTTCTTACTTATTTAAGCAGTTTCAAAAAAGAGAAAAGACATTTATTTGAAAGCCTAATGAAAATCAAATAAGGAAGACTTTCATAAATTTCAGAGGAAGAAATCTGTAATTTTTCGTTGTTTTGATTCTAAAATTACAATTTTTACGCTCTCAAAAAAAATTCTCAAATTTTAGCAAGGAATGAAAAATTGTAGTTGATATTTTCCTCCATTTGAAGGTCTCTCTTATGTGCTCTCATTGATTCCTCTCTTATATGTGTAACAATTCAATTGACTGTGTTTTGAGAAGGATGTTGAAAGGTGTGTGGGAGGTGGGATGAACTTGTTAGATTTAAAGAATAAGGAGAGAAGTAATATTTATAAAAAAAAAAAAAAAAAAAAAAAAAAAAAAAAAACCTCTCCACTGAACGATAAATTAAAAATAAGTGATGGAAAATTGATTCCATATGATTTCAAAGCTTTTTTAAAACTGAATAAATTAAGATCAATTTATGAAAAAATTCGTTATATGGAGATAGATATTTCGCTATATAGAGTCTGTTTTTAATGTAATCATGCGAAAAGGGGACCGTTCTTACTAAAAATTCGTTATATGGAGAAATTCGATGTATGGAGTTTCGTTATATAGAGGTTCGACTGTATTTCTAAAGCAACATTATCCTGCAATTAAAATGATCCAAAAAACACTTATTTTATATAAGATTTTATTAAGTTCGAAATGCATGGAATACAAAACGTACCATCATTTGTCATCAAACTTTGTATATCAGATTAAAATGAATACTTTAAAATGTGGAAAAATCATAATGTATATTTATAAATTGATGTTCCATTCACATTAATATATGAAAGGTTAATTACATTTCCAAATAATTAACCTCACACACAACTTATTGAAATGTATAATTAAAATGAAAAATAAAGTTCTATATCTACCAAGTATCCTATCCCATTGTCATTTGCATGATTAATGAAAACTGAAATACTCGTATTTTACGGCTATTTTAATTTGTAATCATATTTTTGCTTAATATATTTTAAATAGTCTGGTTTTGTTATTTAAAATAAATTGAGATATGTTTAAATTAAACTTTTAAACTAAAATATGTTATCAAAGGTAGCAATATTTTAATTATGTTGAAAATTAATGAAATCGTTAAAACTTAACTATGCAGAATGATTCAAATACACTATCTACCAATAAGTGTTTGAAAAATTTCGATTTTTGACATTTTCTCAAATATTTAAAAATATACTTGTCGGATTTTTCTGAAACTTTAGGATTATGAAGATTATGTCTGACCTCATATTTATCAACATCCATTTGATAAGCAGGGCAATTAGGAGGCCGACAAAAAATTAAAGAATAACAGAAATATTTGGGATCACCCTGTACATGAAAATGCACGAAACGATTTATCGCTGCAGAATACAAATATGTGGATACTGCACAACATGTACACTGATTTTTGTAAGAATAGCATATATATTCATGGATAAAGCGTGATTTTTTTAAAAAATTCAAAAATTCTGGTATGTTTTTTGTTTATATCATGCAGGGTTTTTGACCAAATTTAACGCAAATTTCAGAAATATTGGCAAAATCTATTAGTAAAAATACAGCGCAATTGGAATATAAATGTATTAAATATTTTATGAAATATGAGTAGTTTTATGAAATAATTTTTATCTGCACATGCGCGAACAATAAAACGATTCTTTTACATCACTTAATAGTCAATTCTATAAAGTAACTTAAAAAAAAAAAATCCAATCAAATATCATGAAAATTCAAAAAGATATCATTATTATAAGTAAGCTGTTTTTTCATTGCTCTCTAAAAACGGCTGAATTATAAGGGATTCTCCACAAATTGACATTTTTTATTAACTGACTTTTAGGAAAAAATTGGTTTTACTTAATGAATACAATATCTAATACAATATTGTATAGGTGAAAACTGAGAAATTCGATTAGTAGCCAGTGGCCAGTAGACCCAGTTTCATTAGTGGCCACTTTTTAAAAATAGGTCAAAATGGCTTTTTTTTTATTTATTTAGCGGCTAGTGAGTTACAAAGTTACACATATTTGGTTAAAAATAAAACTGTCATTCTACTGAATGGAAAAATATGAAATCGTGATTAATACTGCAGATAAAATTATAAGTGATAAACTATATTTAAATATATATTAATGCATTGTATAAAACAAAGAAATTTTTTTTAAATTTTAAATTTAAAAATAATCTCACATCTTTCTTGGATATTTTATTCTTACTTAAAATTGGTAGTAATTATTAAGTTTGGCGGAGTGTACAGATAAATATAAATATTCTTTGCTTTGGCTGAGATTCAAAACTCTGGATGTCTTATTAAGGCAAAATCAGAGAGTGCCAATGTGTTGGTGAGGTGGAGGAATTCCGCTTGGTAGCAGTAAAGTCAGATGTTAATTTTGTCCTATATTTTAAAAGTAATTTGCTATAATGTTTCAATCTTTCTTGATACCTACATAAACTTTAATCATAAATTTAAAAAAAAAATTGTACCAGCCAACTATTACTGGTACAATTAGTGAGCATATGGCAAAAGTGAAAGATTTAAGATACAGCAATGTCCTTAAAATCTCCTTGCACTCAGAGGTAAAAATGGTATAATTTATTTGAAATGCATGTGGAATTAAAATTGATGACTATATTTTGTAGGAAAAAAACTATTTCCTGAAAACATAATCCAAATATTGAGTTCATAGTAAAAAGCCAAAATGTAGAAAATACAACAAAGTTGCTAAAAATGCTTGCATCAGATTGAAAGAAAGAATTAACCAATTCACAAATTAGATGCAAACAAAGTAAAGATGCATAGATTCATTTAAAAAAAGCTGTATTTCACAAAGCAAATTAATAAGATTTTTTAATCGCCGAGTGGCGATCGATGGCCGATTTTTAATTTAAAGAATTAACTAATTAGATGCAAACAAAGTAGAGATGAATATATTCATGAAAAAAATCTGTATTTCACAAAGCAAATTTAATAAATAAAAATTTTCAATCGCCGAGTGGCGACTAGGGTGGCGATCGATGGCCGATTTTTAATTTAAAGACATAACCAATTCACTAATTAGATGCAAATAAAGTAGACATGCATATATCCATGAAAAAATCTGTATTTCACAAAGCAAATTAAGAAGATATTTTAATCGCCGAGTGGCGACTAGGGTGGCGATCGATGGACGATTTTTAATTTAAAGAATTAACCAATTCACTAATTAGATGCAAACAAAGTAGAGATGAATATATTCATGAAAAAATCTGTATTTCACAAAGCAAATTAATGAGATTTTTTAATCGCCGAGTGGCGACTAGGGTGGCGATCGATTGCCGATTTTTAATCGCCACTTTTACAACTTTAATCGCCACGTGGCGAGTGGCGACCGTTAATTTACACCTATACAATATTGCTGCTAATAAGTATCTTGACACCTGTGATAGAAAAGGAAAAGGGCTTTTATTCGTTTCTATCACAGATGTCACGATACTTATTAACAGAAATATTGTATTAGATATTGTATACATTAAATACTAATTTTTTCCTAAAAGTCAGTTAATAAAAAATATCAATTTGTGGACAATTCCTTATCATTCAGCCGTTTTTAGAGAGCAATGTAAAAACAGCTTACTTATAATAATGATATCTTTTTGAATTTTCACGATATTTGATTGGATTTTTTTTTTATAAGTTACTCCATAGAATTGACTATTAAATGATGTAAAAGAATCGTTTTTATCGTTCGCGCATGCGCAGATAAAAATTATTTCGTAAAACTACTCATATTTCATAAAATATTTAATATATTTATATTCCAATTGCGCTATATTTTTCTTATAGATTTTGCCAATATTTCTGAAATTTGCGTTAAATTTGGTCAAAAACCCTGCATGATATAAACAAAAAACATACCTGAATTTTTGAATTTTTTTTTTAAAATCACTCTTTTTCCATGAATATACATGCTATTCTTACAAAAATCAGTGTACATGTTGTGCAGTATCCACATATTTGTATTCTGCAGCGATAAATCGTTTCGTGCATTTTCATGTACAGGGTGATCCCAAATATTTCTGTTATTCTTTAATTTTTTGCCGGCCCCCTAATTGCCCTGCTTATCAAATAGATGTTGATAAATATGAGATCATACATAATCTTCATAATCCTGAAGTTTCAGAAGAATCCGACAAGTATATTTTTAAATATTTGAGAAAATGTCAAAAATCGAAATTTTTCAAACACTTATTGGTAGATAGTGTAGAGAGGAATAAAAAGGCAAAATCCATTAACATTGAATCACTTTGTGTTTTCTACGCTTAACTAACAATGCGTAAGAGAAGATGCGATGAGTTTGTTATAAATAAATAACATGATAAATATACAATTCGTCAAGAATTTTAGTAAGATATACAACAAACTATACAATCGAAAACATCCAAGTGCTGTCCCTTAACTTTTGGAAACCGGTGTACATATCTCTTCTCTATGTTGTTGCACCGTTAGAGTAACTTGACCCAAACCCGAAAATTCCATTTCAAGTCAACCCAAACACAAACTGAATTCAACTCATTTCAACTCGAATTTGGACTGAATTCGAAATATACTTTCAATCAAACTTCAAATGATTAAGGAGTTTGTTCAATCGGATCTCAAATTCCCCTTGATAATGTTTTACTTTTGGGGATAGAATGCAGTTTTATTTTTTGAAATATCTCCCCTAAAAATTAAAATTGTTTCTTCTGCTTCTTTATTTATTTATTTTTTTATTATTGTTTTTTTCTAATATTTTCCAAATCAGGGGGCGATCCATTCAAAATTTGGGATTTATTTCAAGGCCGTAGCTAGAAGTGAACAATAGGGTGGGTTCAAGAGAATGTAGGGGAGGCGGGTCATAAGTTTCTCTCTCTCTCACGCAGTAAGATAAATGAGTGCATTGCACATTGTAGGTACTATGTTTCTGATTAAACTGTTGTAATAACTTCATTTTATGCTAACAAAGTATATGATGATGAAAATTTTGAGTGTATAACAGGTGCAAAATTAAACATCATGTTAGCTTCATGTTCAGATAGGATGAGGGAGTGTTGATATACTTATTTCAGATACAACTGACTAGGGAACTGCAAGAAGTGTAATTCACCGATTTTGACGAAAGTCGTATCGTTGGAAAGATCTCATCGAGAGCAGTAAAAAACTCATTGGAATTACCCGTCGCAAATGAGCCGTTTTCGAGATAGCTTCAATTTATGTCACTTAATTAGTGCA